>OX104065.1:122298306-122343142 GCA_944474145.2 Dicrocoelium dendriticum
CTTCGATCCCAAGGGCGCTGATACAACTTCCCAGGTAATTGAATTTCTGGACGACTTCCAGCTGGTCCTCACCAAGGGTCAACGCAGGAGGCGATCCCTGCCAATCTTGGAGGAACGCTTTGCACATCGATGGTGCAAAGCAAAGCCCGAAGCGGATGACAGCCAGTGCTCATCTGTCCAGTGCGGTTTGGCACGTCTGGGAGCTGTCACAGATGAGGGCAATGTCGTCTGCATACTTCAAGTCAAGAAGTCGTTCTCTTGGGAGTAACTCCACACCTTCCAAGTCATGTCCTGTAAATGCAAACTCCATGACTTCGTCAATAGCGAAGTTGAAGAGGAAAGGTGACAGCGGGCATCCTTGTCTCACACCGCTGGAGATATTGAAGGGTGGCGACAGCTTGCCGTAAGCCCTTACTCTGCCCGTGCTATACGCATATAATGTTTGGATATTATTTGCATATTTCTCGGGCACACCTTTCCTGAGTAAACAATTCTAAAGGGCACATCGATCAACCGAATCGAAGGCACCTTTGATGTCGAGGAACACGACTACGGTGGGCCGGTGATATGTGTGACGGTGCTCCAACAACCGACGCAAGGTGAAGATGTGGTCGATGCAGCCACGGCCGCGACAAAACCCGGCTTGCTGCTCACGAGCGCCAGTCAGTCTGTGGAGAATTATGCAGGCTAGTAATTTGGAGGCGATGGAGATCAGGCTGATTCCTCTATGGTTGCCGCATTCCGAGCGCGAGCCGCCTTTGAAGATGGGAACAATAACGGAGCGGCTCCAGTCGGTTGGGACAGTCTCCTGCTCCCGCAGTTTCACTAGTAATTCATGTAAAGCATCAATAAGAGCAGAGCCTCCGAATTTGAAGAGGGCTGGAGAAAAATCATCTGCTCCCGCGGCTTTGTTCAACTTCAACAGTCCGATCTCACGTTCGACTTCTGAGCGAGAGGGTAAATCCAAAGGGACAGCCCACGGAGCAGGGCGATCACTGGCCGACGAAGAATCGACAATTCTAGCCTATTAAATTGCTTTTCAAAATGCTCAGCCCAACGCTCTAAACGTTTTGGCAAATTGTGAATAGGCTGTCCACTCTCATCACGTATAGTTTCCCTAACACCAGGCCTCCTGCTGCCCGTTTCCCGTATCAGACGGAATAACTTACGATGGTTGCCAAGGGCAGCGGCCACTTCCATCTCTGACGCACGATGAGACCACCAAGATTTGCGATCTCTCTTCAGGCTAGTGCGGAGTTTTGCCCGGAGCTCTGCGAGTTTCATTGTGCTCGCTTCCAGCCGGGATTTGCCGGCGAGCATCGATAAGTTCCAGAGACCGAGAAGAGACCCAATGTCCATGTTGGCGATTAGACATACCACATGAGGATTTGCCCGCTGCTAGTAAGGTCTGGCGAACATGTGACCAGTGCACATCAATTGTCTCCAGTGAGCGATTGCTCAACTTGCATGTCAGCGTACTTTGATACGCATTCCGAACAGGTGGCTTTGTCAGTTGGCTGGTGTCAATGCGCTCACAGCGTCGTCGTGGGCGTCCACCAAACCGCATCCGCACGTCAGCACATACAAGTGCATGATCGGTGTCCACACATGTGCTCCAAACCGAGCGACAATTCTGGATGCAGCCTCTCCAGCGGTAACTAATAGCAATGTGATCGATCTGCGTCCAAGGCTGGTTCGAGGCTGGTGGGAGTAACAGACGTGTACTTGAATTGCGACATAATCTAAATTGTGGCCTCGGTTGACTTTGAAGTCGGTCTTTGCGACTCCGAACACTTAGACCGTATCCGTAGTGGGGAGTTTCGAAGCTGCTCACTTTTAACACCACTCCACGACCGGTTTCGTCCTGATTTGGACTCGTCAGCTGAGCATGGAATCCGGCGCATAGGGGTTGACTACTGACGCCTTGGTCGCTGACCGATCGAGTTCGACGAGTGTATTGTTGGGTGAAAGCATCCCCGAAACTCCCCACTTTGGCCGCGGTCCCAATGATGGCAGAATCAAAACAGTTGACTCTTCTGGAGTTGTCACTGGCGTCCAGACTGGACTCATGTGAGTTTATTTTCTTGTCTCGTGATGGCAGTAATGAATATATTGTGGGCTGGTCACTGCATGTGGTGTGAACTTCAAACTACGTTAGGCCCCACCTGCTTTCGGGTTGTCATTCTTTCAGACTTAGTTTTTCCAGTGTGCTTCCGGGGCATTGCAATGTACGCCTTGGGTCATTAACTGCACTGTGGCAGTTCGTCGGATTTTCGAGTGCCCACCATGTGTTTGATTTGTAACTCTCAGTCCTATTTGGGACTATTTGGTTTACATCGGGATAAACTTCATCTGGTATGATCACCAGGTCTCATTTGAAGTGAAGACTTACGGTGTTGCTATCATCTTGTTTGAGAACGCATATCGGACACAATTCGGTAAATGCTTGAATCCAGACATCAGCACATTCTTTCTTGATACTCGGGGATAACTTGCCCGAGTATGTAAATTAGGGAATTTGATTAGTATGTCTCATAACGGAGGGCGCAACTGCATTTACTTTCATTCTCCTTCTCCGGATCACACTTGTTTCTACGCCCTGTCGGGGCACCTACATGTATGAAAGATGCTAACTAAGTTGTTTTCCAGCCCGCTGATGTAAAAATCCGAGCATTTTTCATAGTCCGTCTAACTTACAAGGCAAGTGCCCTCTTCTGATCCTATGTTCAACATTGTCTTTGGCGTTCCAAAGTTCCGTTTAGCTACGAAGCTGGCGGCACATCGGCCTGATGGTTGTGTCCGTGCATCAAAGGCTTACCGCTTGCCGTTTATCGCTGGTGTCAGCGAGACCTTGCCAGTGCCTATCGGTGGGAGTACCGCTTGTCAGTTGTTATTTGTCGATAGCCTTGCGCTATACGCAGTGGTGCGCCAATGCTGACCCGATCGCATTCCTTGCATCTGTCTGCAATCTACTCCGACATGTGTTTGTCTTTATCACTGTTCACCGATGCCGTCACCTCGATTATTGGCGTTGCGGTTCGCAGTCTGATTGACGGTGCCTGGTTAAAAGAGTCATTCATCTTTAGAATGGGCGGTGACCAAGCCATGGCTCCGTGTACGTCTTCCACACATGTTCCCATCAATGATGTTCATGTTAAAGTACGGTGGTCGTGCTCCGCATGCCTGGCAGACTTACTGCTTCCAATTTATGTCAAATCTTCATTATTGTGTCTTTGAGTATATGACATGTGTCTGTATTGCGACGTGCAATCCCGATTGAGTCTACAGTTTGCTTTGAAACAAACCTATGCCATTTCGATCACTGGTATCGCATCGGAAGTGGAGGGTTTCGAGGTTGCGCTCTCCCATTCCTGCACTCCACGACCCACTGTTTTCGCCCTGATTTGAACTCGCCAGGTAGGGGTAGCTTCATCTGAGACGGGAACTCCACACAGGGGTTGATGGCTTTTATCTTGTTCACTAGACCAGGACTCCACAGCAGCGCTTGACGCAATGTTTACATGTTCGAAACCACTTTGGATGCGGTCCCAGTGATCGGTACGGCATAAGTTTGCTTCAAAGCAAACTGTAGCCTCAAGCGAGATTGCGTGTCACAATCCAGACTCGCGGTGGGTACTCCAAAACCCGATCGTGGCGTGCAGGGTTTGGAGAGAGCAGCTCAAAATCTGTTCACTTTGTTAAATCTTGTGTTATGGGCGGTGCGACGCAAATCATTTACAGCCCATCTGCAGCACCCTGCATCTTGTGCGCTATCTGTCCATCCGACAGTTAATGTCCGGGTAGCGATCGAAGATCTATCATTCAATGATCGTATGATCATTTATGCTACAACTACATTCGAAGCGCTACTCCGTTTTGGCAGCTTTTCACTGTCTATCGATCGTCATCGCATCCACACACGCTCTTCATTGGTCGTGCTCGGTCCAGCGGACGCATACCCTGTCTAGATCCACGTTAACCTGGATCCCGCTTTATCGCGCTATTTTGTCTCTATCCATCTAACTGGTGTAATCTTAGTAGGTCCGTATGGGCTTTCTTTGTTTGATTTTCTATTAGCTTTGCCATGTTCCACTCGTCCGAACTATCAGTTTCCGTCACATTTGACCGCACGAATTCACATTGGTAAGAAATTCTCTAACCCAATACAGCCAACGAGGTAAGTTTAGTTGCGGAACAGTTGGACTTTCGCATGACATAGTGTACTGAAACAACTCCTGGAAATACTTAGCCACAATACCAGGTGTCGTCCTTATTCTGGGGAGTCCGAATCACTTACAACGGTGATCCATACTTGATGTGTTTTAACTCTCCATAGCTAATCCCACTTAATCTCTTGTTACTAAGAGTGATTACTTTGGTCCATCGATCCTAGTCTTTCGCGACATCTTTCCCTTCAACTCTTACCATTAGCATGTACATTTTTCTGCTATGCTCTTAACTTTTTGTACTTCGATTCGTTTTGTTCTATCCTGACGGTGTTGGTCAGTTTGGCTGGAGACACCGCATTTCTTTACCCTGATCTCACTTTAACAACGATGTATGTGTGCTTTTCTCCCCCCCCCTATTCGTACTCTGTATTGTTTGCCATCATCGCGCAGGTCCATTGTCGAAACAAATCAGAATATTTCTTTTTTTATTTCCACCTTGATACTTCTCTGCATTACTTTTAATCTTTATTTTAGGTTAACAAACTTTCGTGCTTACGCAGTTTGCTTACTTCGTTGTGGCCACCTGTTCCACAGTACAACGACACCTCCGAGCGGTCGTTGGAGCCCTTCTCTTTGGTCCCTACCTCGTGGCTTGCAGACTGGTTGGATCAACCGGAAGGCGGCGCCCCTTGTCTGTCCAACTTCAAGGACTCTTTCGCTCCCTTGCCTCGTGCGCACGCCCAACAGCAACAGACAAGTATTGTTGATCCATTCAGCAAAACCCCTTACTCAACGTTTTCCATTTGCCCACATGGTCGAGTCCCGATCGATTTGCCTGTTTCGCTTTATCGAGCTGTCTCAACCACTGGTCTTCTAAACGCCACCGGTTTGGCGGAACACTTGCATTGTGACCAACAAAACCCGGACTCGTCAACACCCGACTCATCTTGCGTGTAAGTTTGGCTATTCTGTCACGTTCTTATCGTTTGTCCACAATCTCACGCTACGCTTCATTTTCTCCAGTGTCGTTTCGCTCCAGCGCATGAGGATCTTTGTGTTATTGGGTTCCAATGTTTCCCGTTCGTTTGTGCACGTCTTGTCACTTTTATCTCCCTACTCACCGCCAGTGCATCGCCACTCGTTGACGATTCGTTTACTGTACGACTGTCAAATCAACGCGGCAGTCATTCACTGCTTGTCACCAATTCTATTCACTGGATACCATAGTTCCCTCAGCTAGGGATACGCTGATTTACACAAGTCCCAACCTACGAGCGAACCCACACTTGTCCGCACCTGGATCACACATACATCTGCGGATTGTAGTTCAGCTAGTATAGCAGGTATCGGGTTTATCCGCTCAGTTTGATCATTCCCGCAAATTTTAGCGCACAACGAGCACTGCTTAATTTGTCAAATGAAACGGCTGTTCCTTTTTTAATGTTCTGCAAGTTTTGTACTCTACACTCCCGTCTTCTACATTTTCTCAGGTAGCTCTCCTTTCTAATTCTGCTAATTATAGTAAGCGAGACACGATCCAACCAACCTGGTACGGTCATTTTGCCCAGCTTTTATTTAGAGATATTAGTCTACACTGGTTGTCCTCCAATATGGAGAAACTTCGTTTCAATTTACTCTCGGACACAAAACAACCAGGTATTTCCTCCGAAAATGCGTCTCTAGCGTTGGTCCTAACCATCCATTCAGAACATCAGAGCGAATTGCGGTTATTAAAACCGTAAAGGGGAAGAGATTACTATATATCGGTGAACTAAAACTCAAACATATGGAAATGTGAAGCATAGTGAGAATTTGAAAAAAAGTAATGACTTGTAGCTAATACAAGAGTGAGTTATAAGTTCTTGTATACTAAGCATACAGCATAATCGGTTTAGTTTATGAGAAGCCTGGGTACGTATTTCCGAAAACTGACCAACATCGTAAATCTGTGCCGGAAGCATCGTATGTGACTAGCTGGCGGTGTGTGGTGTACCAATAAAAAGAATGCAGAACATCACACTGATGGACTGAAATTTCTTGGAATTTGCGTATGGCAAGCCATCGAACTTGGAGAAGATAATAAATAATAATAATAATAAATAATGTGTCAACTGTACGCCGTAACGGCGCTTCGCTGCCGCGCGACCACCACCAGTCGCGCGCGGGCTGAGTATACCGCGAGGACGCCCACCCCTACGCGGATTCGGCTTATTGGCACATGCTACTGGCATCCATAAATCATGGGGTTGGAACCCGACAGGAGTCCGAAGAAGGCGTACTACTGACGGGACCCAGAAGGTCGAAACACCCGTGTCTGGTGCTTTTTCAGGCTGACCAAAATTTGCTGACCCATAGTGAACTGTGATGAATTACCTATGAATAATACCCAAATCCCCGCTACTCATTGGTTATCTTAAATCCATCCGTATAGCTTCTAACTGCTGTGTTGTAAACATTCGCTATGCGGAAAGTCCTAGCTCGTGGAGCTAGCTGGTGTCCTCTGCACAGTTCGTAACTAGCATAGCAGTTGAAGATGAGCCGGGCTCTATCATGGGCAATTGTCAATCATGCTGGTCTGCGGCCATCACCCATATTTAAGTGGCACTAGATGCTGGCCTTGAAGTCATGGGATCGGGACGCGGCAGGGGTCCGAAGGAGGCGCATTACTGACGAGACCCAGAAGGTCGAAACAGCATTGTCAAAAGCTGCTGACTGAGAGTGAACTGTGATGAATTACCTCTGAATTATACCAAAATCCCCACTACTCATTAATAAAATAGGTTTAACTGTGTCGGAATGCCTGTGTTACCCATTCATGTTCATTCTTGCCTACATGGGTCTTGTACTGTCCCAGTATTTGTTTCCACAAATAATTTTGTTCGCCTGTTTTCTCTGACATCGTGCTACAATCCGGTGCTCCCACCACCCATGTTGCATCTGTGCAGACGCTCATTCGATTGCCTTCTTAATCTCTATGGCGTAATTTCGCTATTGTATCCTCTGATAGACTGATCACTCACATTCCTTCGCGCTCGCGCAATGTTACCATGCGTGTTTCATCCACAGCGTTCGTGTATGCATTTTCTATTTGCATACAGTCCTGCCAGATTTCAACCTTGCCGAGAATGTGTTTGCCTGAAGGTCGCATTGCTGCGTTTGGAACAGTCGATCCGCTCGCTATCCAAGGATTTGGACCGATTCACTCGGTCAAAACCCGCGCCAACTCCCGTTGCCCATCGGGATGAAGCTGGACACGAGTCAAAGAACGGTTGTCAACCGGAGACACATGTGAGTGATACTAAACTACCATCCACACGATTTGGTTTTCCTTTCTAGGACACAATGACGCTTTTCGTTGCATTGATTTTGGCCTTTTCTAATTCACATTTGTTCTCTAGTTTGATGAACCTTGCTTACAGCTTGTCTACAGGTCCTGTTCAATGGTCTGTTTTACCTCCCATGAGAAATTGCTTTATTTTATTTTGAATAGCCTTCTAAATCCTTCGTTTCTCAGTCCGTTACGAAACGTGTGCCTTGCATGCATCAAAGCAGCCATGGTGAATGGTTGATCCATGTCCGCTTGTAATACCGTTTCTACTCGAGCAAACCACTCAGTGGCGTCATACTCTTCACACAAGCGCGAACTGACTGAATGCGATTCCAAATGATTACAGCTCACGAATCTTACCCGCAATTAATGGGCAATAAAAAAACTACCACCCGCCCGAGTTAATCCGCGTGAGGCGAGATGCAAGTCGGCACAACTGTGCCACGGATCCGAAGCAGAGAAATCCCATCTTCAGCGGGAATTCTTCGGCTAACTCAGCCAAAGGCAGAGGGTCCACATCCGGGTATTTATTTCACTATTCACCGGCAGTGAGGCATGAATCTTGAGCAAGGGGAGAGTTAGCACAATAAATTAACTTGTTGCTTAGCAGTAAGTGGAACACAGAGTAAAACTTAGACATAGTTGGTAGGCTAGGATGGTTTTGTGGAAATGCGTGAGTTCCAATAACAATCGCAGTCGTGCCCATCTGTTAGACATCCACGCAGAATCATTGTCCCTGTCGTTCAAATGCATGCCCCCTGACTACAGTCTCTACCACACTCGTTGTGTGAATGGACTGCGGCGGGCAGTCTCATTGTGGATAGCTATTCACTTTTAAGTGAACCTCGGTCAGTTCGATCATCGGGGAACCCTGGGGGCAAAATGCCCTCTTGTAGTTTTTTGCGGTTTAGAAGATTTCCCAACTGGTTCTGCACACTATATTTCGGTACAGTTTAACACACCTGACTTCCTAGTAACTGCTTCACCGATCTTTGGAACTTATTGGTGTCCTTAGCTTAACGCAGTTAATCGCGCCACGATTCTGCATTTAAAATATTCGACCTGGCACAATTGTTGTGTATTCCGTTTTCTACCGCAATGTTTCACGAAGAATCAAACTTTCCGGGATGATAATATCACAAAGTTCAATCGAGCACACTAGCGGCTTCACTCAAGGGATTCTACTGCCGCCAGATAGCTCCACACCTTCGTGATGACTCGGAGAACGTTTGGTTCACCGCTGGCTGTTATTTTACTTCGTTAAATCAATTAGTTGAAACTAAGGTTCTAGGGTTGCAGCGTGTCACAAAACTGTTCTTTGAAACATGTGCATTTAGACATTTCCGTGAGGTCCGGTAATCGTTCGTAAAAATCTTGCCTTCCAACTGAAGACGCATTAAAGTCTAGCCACAGGACCCTTGGTAGGGTCGAAGGACCGTTTTAAATAGTACCCTGTAGTACATTGTTGTCTTCATTGTTTCCGTCCAGTTTAGTGGTGGTTCTAGCTGAGTACAATTATGCCTCCATGGTAATGAGACGGATTATCATAAGTGTTACGGGAAGGCAAAACAAAACAACAAGCACAAATCCATTGGAGATGTGAAAAATCTGACGACAAGTGCAAGTGACGACGTTCAACACCGACTTAGCCTCTTCATCATGTCGAGCCTGTTGAAATGTGTTTCCCAGTGCCCAAGCTTGACCGTTTTCTACCGGGCCTATTTCACGGACTTTCTGTTTGATATCGAAAGTTGTGCGTTCTGGTAATGATTAGTTGTCATCAGACTAACTCTGCTCTCTCTGGTTGGGTCCATCTTATGCTTCTTGACTAGTCGTACTCGACGTAACAACTCATTTCATGTCTGTTTTATACGTCCTTGACTCATGCTCAGGCAACGTTTACTATTGCGACCAGTGCTTTCGTGAGTCTGAATGACTCACAGTGGTTATGTCTGCTGTATTGCGGGAAAATGCGACTATGAGTTTCCCATTCCTTTTTGGTCTGCCGTTCTGCATCATCCAAACACTTGATAACGATTCACAACGAGAGAAGCTACCACCATTCTGACGGGAACAAATGTCTTTCTGATTGCGCAAGAGTTACAGTGATAACCGAATGGTCTCACTCCTGGCTTGCAATCATAAGGTTACCGGTTCGAATCCACGTAAGGGCGGGCATCCTTGCGGGTTACTGGTGCTGGTCGCGCGGCAGCGAAGCACCGTTACGGCGTACAGCTGACACATTATCATTATTACAGCGTTAGCTACCAAGCCATCCACCTGATACATCGGTGCATCCACTACATGCAGTCTTTTCCTGCACGGAGATCGAATGAAAATTGCTTCAGAAGTTGTTTTTCTGGATTTTTCACTGTTGAGCATTTGCCTGCTTGTATTGGAGACTCACTATCATCTTCCGGTGTATCTAACGCCCCATCTAATTTCTTTTTATAGGTTTTACCGAATGATCCCAAAGCACATCTTGACCCAGCTTTCTACTGGATCGGGAAACGTTCGCTGCGACAGTGGCGCATTCTGTCGCGTGCTTACGTGAACAACCTGTACTCGGGATCGAGTGGGAATCCATGTAGCCCACGCACCACTTTCAACTCCGACACACTTTGTCCCCATGCTAAACTGCGATCTGGTTCCAGACACCTGCGTCATCTTCCTGCCCCATTGTGGTGTCGTCTTGTCGACCTGTTTCCCGGTGCCAATATCCCCACTTTTCCTGTATCCGCAACAGACTCTCAAGAGTCCAAATGCGAAGCATGCGAGCAATACGAGGAAGGCCTAGTTCGTAGAGCGGCTTGCGAACGTGTGCAACTCTCCGGACTTCTCTTACCTACATCCCGGCGCATTTTCCCCTATATTTCCAATACAACTTTCGGTTCTGATGGCCAAATGCACACCAATTCCATCCCTTCTTTATTTCCCATGTCTCGGAAGCGTACCTTGGATTGCACGTAAGTTCTGTTTCTATGGTGTACCGGGTAGGAAGACATACAGTTTACTCCCGATTCTCGTTATTCACGTGAGTAGTGACATACGTAGTTTACTGTGGCATTTGTTTTCCTTTGTCGTTTTATTTCATACATTCTGTTTTCGTGACTCCACCTGTGGTACTGGAACCACAGTTCGCTGAATCATTTACCACGCTTTGTGCCGCCACCTTAACGAAAGAAAACAGCAAAGGCTTATTGATCTAGAAATAATATTGTAGGCAAAATGTCTTCGCGAAATGAGGCAACTCGTGTTACGGTGGACAGGAAAACCGGTACCTACCTGAATTGGTGCATGGTGGTCTCTACTTCCGCGAGTACACCGTGTCTGATAGGACTGTCATCCTGGAATCGACACACACCACTCTGACCATATTATTCCATCTGT
Source organism: Dicrocoelium dendriticum (assembly GCA_944474145.2). Lineage (NCBI taxonomy): Eukaryota > Metazoa > Platyhelminthes > Trematoda > Plagiorchiida > Dicrocoeliidae > Dicrocoelium > Dicrocoelium dendriticum. The sequence goes on from OX104065.1 coordinate 122,309,194, forward strand.
TTCCCAATGGCTATCACTAGGTTTCGTTTAATGCATCACATTACTGGCAAGCAACACACACGATGTGCAGGTTTTCGAGAGATTCGGAGTAAAGTAAGGAATCGAAACGGAAGTGCATTAAACTACCCGGGATGAAATGAAAATAATCATCTACATTGAAGAAAGTAACTGCAGGAGTGCCACTGACTCCTTGGCTTCACTATGTCCGATGATCTCCAATCGCTGGTGTTCATCATCCCAATGGCCCCATCCACGAAGACGTCACGCGCCATCCTGACCAAGTCTCAGCCAGTGTCTCCATGCATTTATGCCACATCGTCGACCTGCCACCTCACGATTTCGCCCAACTTATTGCAGCGACGGTGTATATAATGCACCCCGAGGAAGCTCGTCAAAGGCCATACGGAGGACATAGTCTGGCCAACGGAAGCAAATACTCGAGTAGAGCACCAGAAGGCTTCTTGCCAGAAACCAACTGGCGGACCTCAGCATTGCTCAACCGGTGTTCCCACTAGGTGTAAGCAAGCACCGGTGTTCAAACACAGCTAATGTTCTAGTATCTGAAGTGCGAACCGGTCAGGTCTCTGATCTATACAGTAACACCGGCTTTACCGCAACGTTATGCAACCGGACTTTTATTGACAGAATGTTATCCCGCCGTCTCCGTAAATGGTTGAGCCTCTGGAAACCCGCGCAGTCCTTGCTGATACGCGAAGTAACTTCCTCAGGGATGTGACCACCAGAGGTGGCACAGTTACTAATGTACACGAACCGATCCACCGCTTCGAGTGGCTATTCGCTGATAGCTATTACTGGTCTCGTGTCGGTCCACTGCCGTAACAGTACTTCGCATCCTGGAGGTGCACAGCATATGCCGAAGCTTGCAGCGTTACGCGTCCATGTTTTCAGTGGTGCTTACCTAACCACTGTGTCCTACCCAAGGTGAGCTGTGTCATCCACATACTCAAGGTTTTTTCGTTGGTCATTTGGCAAAACTACGGCTCTGGGAGTGTCCGAAGCGGCCGAATCATTCATAGTCATTTCGACCACAAAGTTGAAGAGATGAAGTATACTCCAGCCCTGGTGAACTCTTCTTGACGTGGGCAACTCAGAAGACAGCTTTCCGTTGACCAGCTTCAGTATCACGGTAGGGACTTTAGAATGCGCAAGAGTTTTCGTGGCATGCGCTTCATGGATAGACAGTGCCACAGGCTGATTCGATAAACAAAGTCGAAGGCCGCATTCAAATCAAGGAAATCCACCATAGTCGATCTTCTATGGATGTTGGGTCTTTTTGTAGATGAGCACGACAGTTGGCAGTCGCCAGTCTGAAGGCACCTCACCGATAGAAGTCTCTCTTGAACAACTTGTTGATAAGAAGACACGCAACCGGACTTCGGCAGTGGTGCAGTGGTTGTTGGTCCAGGTAGTTGGTTCTTGACTCCGCTCTAAAAACTATCTACCCTACGTTGGGGACGCTGGTTTTGGGGAACCACACTTGGCTGTTCAGCCAGTTATCTGTCACTCACTGCTCTATGGCGCAGGTGAAGGTCTGGGGTTGTTTATCCGCAATGTTGAGCGGGAATTTCCTTGTGATCTATCACGTCACATCGGATTTACAACAACTGACGTACATTTTCCCGTGCCACTAGCTGTGATTCGAACGATAAAATGTAATGGATCCATTATCTGTGACTCGCATAGTGAAGCAAATAATTGGACGAATAACACGCCATGGCAGATTTTCCGCATAGGTTAACAGCAAGGGGCGAACCTCCATCGGACAGGTTCTTTAGCGGCTAATGCGGCCTATCCCTCAGGAGTCCAGTGCAGAAACGCCACCGTCCACATCAGTTGTCGTTGTTGTTGTTGTTGTTGTTGCTGCTGCTGTTGTCGTCGTCGTCGTCGTCAATTTCATGCCATGTGTTCGGTATGCCGTCAGCGGGTATACGAAGTGTATGCAGCGTTGGGAGAGAGAACAAAACCGCACGTTTCCACCTCGGATGTGTCCCTAGTGATCAAAATGGCAGTAGTTTGTTTCGAAATAAGTCATAACCCCAGTTGAGATTGCGTGTCACAATCCAGATTCGCACATCGGTACTCCAAGCCACAACAGTAAGTATGTTCATTTCCATGTATCAACTAAGATCTGTGCACCTAAGTGCGATGAATCTCGATGCATGATCCAGTCTACTAAAATGTCTTCAGTATGGTGAGCCTATGGCTTAGGGGTAGCGGTCACCACTAAGATCCCAATGGTCCCGAGTTCGATGCCTGCTATCTCTATCTGATGAGAGGAAATAACCTCGAAACACGTCATGCAGTGCAGTGTTTTCGGGTGGACAACTCCCAGTTTGCTTCTGCTTTATCAGCTATGGTCCTAGTGCTCGAATGACCAAGGTTCATTTCATTTGGAATCGCGATCCACTTTGAGATTGCGCGTCGCAATCCATCCACACAACATGTACTTCAAATTGACCCTCCAATAATAATTCTAGTTATAATAATAATGTAAGGATCCTAGTTACGTACTCAAATCGCCAGTTGTTGTTGTTGTTGCCGGTAGCCATAAGCAAGGGGACAAATACAAAACGCCATATCCGAAATGGCTGTTCCCAAAGGTATCTATAAGGGAAGGTGAGGGACACCAGTATGACGGCTTTTTGATGAGATTTTTTCATACCGGTGCACTTCAGGGTTTTACTCATTCAGGCGCACTGTTGCCAACAACACGCGCGCCGAAGTAGTCGACTTGAAGGCTTTAGGGCACATGCCCGAACCACGGTAGGCGATACAATTTTGTCAGACACTACCGGGGGACACCGAAATTAGACGTCACTCATTCGGTTTTCCAAGGCGTCGGTGATCAGAGTAGTCAGCATCCTTACGTACTTAGTGCGCAGCCGTGACACCATTCGTACCGAAATGCAATGAGCCCTTTCCTTAACCACTCGGATTACATCCCACTAGCCTCGTAAGTGACATGACATTAAAAAGTCATGGTACCCTTGGCAATCTCCTCGGTGTTGCGAGTAGCGATCAAGCTTCAAATCTCCAAGCAACCGATCAGTTCTTTCAATGTCAGAGACAACCTTTTACGCCTTTGTTAGACGTCTGCTGATGATTTCATAACTGGTAAACTGTTTTCCACCGCCTACGAATTCCTCTATACTTCGTGCACTTTCGACCGGATTTCTTCACCGAGCTTGATCGTGAAATTGGAATTCGATTCCTCGGCCGCTTTCCTCGATGTTCATTGTATGTTACCGCTGAGTCTAGCTGGGTTATACCACACGACGATCATTGGACGAACTGACCTTAAGGAATTGGTCGAGAAACATAGTCAGGTGGTATGTGTTGTCTTCGGGAATTTTGGCCTCCTAATGTGCCACCTCATCGATTTGGGACATCGGGCAAGTCGCAGTAGCGAACTTTCACTCTCCTGCACTCGTTTTCCAACTCCTAACTGTCAATATTTCATCCCGATCCATTTTACACTTTTTGTTACCGGAGTGAACACCCAACGTAAGTTCCCTGACTCACGTGAGATTCACTGATGGTTGCGACTTTTCAACTTGTCCGGTGATCGATGTTAGAGTCGCACTCGATAAAATATAAAGGTGTGTTAAGGTTTCGGATAGAGCCACGTTCCTCTTTCGCGATGAAGAAATCAGCGACTGGCGGCCCCGACGACGACACTTTTCCCTTCCCAGCATCGTTATTCTCATTTTGGAACGAGTTGTTACCCTGGCGATGCGAGTCGTAGTAGCTGAATTTATCACACAGATGTGTCTCATGTGGACCGGATTTTGACTTTCGACCTCATAGTGGGACCCGTTTATGGATGCCACTTTTCTGCCTTATGTACATTACCACATCCTTTAATGTTAGAAGTCCGGCCCTGAGTACGTTTCCTTTCTATCTTGGCTCCCTTGTTTTTCACACTTGCTAAACAGTATTGCCGAGAAACACGTTCTTACATCCGTCCTGTAAACTGTCGGGTTTCATAGATAGTATCAATGCGAACGCGTACAAACTGAATTTGTACGCTCGGAGCAATATTTATGCTGGGTCACAAGTTATGTGCCTGCGTTGAACGGCAATCTGAGTGGGGGTCGTGCTTTATGTGAAAGAAGCCGGCAGATATTCCACTCACCTGATTCATCTTTGATTTAACTGCACTTTTCACGTCATTCCTTTTGCGGGACATATGCATCTTTCACCTTACAATCCGTCTCTATTCTCGCTATTCATCAAAGGCGTCCACCTCAGTCTCCGAAATCACCAATGTTTGCTTCGAAATAAATTTTGGCTTAGATTGAGATTGCCGCGCAGTGCATTCTTAGTGCTGTACCTTATTACGCTTACACATCATCGGTTCTCTTGTTCACCGAACAGTCGATCGAACTTGCCGACAGCTAATCGTGGCCCTCTCATCAATGGTGTTCGCGCCATCAAGGTTACCACCACACGCGCTGCTAAAAATCATAGGATTTCTTGGCGCTTCAGGCATTTCTGTTGAATACTTTGAAGAAATGTAGTCACATGGAGACGGGTTATTCGTGTAGCTCCAGGACGATCACTTTAGGCATTGTCGGATATATTGCAGTGACAGCGTCAAGTTCACCGATACATTCATCCCGTTGGTCATGAGTCCTAATCACTCAGGTGTTTGTGCAGTCTTCTTCATTTTACTTTATTTGCTGTAATGTTATTATCACTCCTATTATTATTATAATAGCCACATGCGTCAGCCCAACGAGATCAACGACACCTTGATCGCCTAAAAATTGTGTATTCTCGGCAAACGTTGCGTCTTATTGATGGTTATATGCCAACGAATCCCGCTGAATCATTGCTGATCGCTATCTTGGGTAGCATTTCCCAGACGTTGCTATGTGTTTTGCTGTTGTATCCATTTGAGATAAATCTTTCCGTATACAGACCGACCATTCTACTCCCATTTCATGCTACGAATCATTTTTGCGTTGCTTCAACCAAACTCTTATCGGTTGCTCTCCATTTTCCCATGCAAGCTCTGCGTCGGACTCTGCCGGAACCCTGACCGTCGGCCCAAATTGCTTATCTCCCTCTGGGGAATCGGACAACTCCAACAGAGATGTCTATCTCGTGCCGTCAAAATTTATTCACAGTTGGCGGAGATTTATTCGAAATCCTTCGCCCGAAACTCACCCAAGACATCTCCCGTCCGGCTTGAATGGATCCGGAGTTCTCTGCGAACACGACCGGGTATGCTTCACACTGTCTGTATGCGGCGTAACCAATTTGTTTCTTTCGCTCTGTTCACCCACATATCTTTGGTTCTCGTTCCCAGCTTACAATGCCATGGCAGGAATTGCTCTCGGAATCGATTCTATTCCCATTGTCTTTCTCTGAGTGGGATATTCTATCCAACTCCTATCCTCGTACCACCGGAGATGAAGCCACATCGCGGTCTTCAAATGAGTCGGACTCTGATAGCAGCGATTCTGATTTGTGGTCTCATTCGAAACCTCCCCATCCACCAACATATTTGTCCTTCAATGGGACCGAGTGGCAGTTTCATCCCGCTCAATTCGAGTCCATCTGTTCGATCTGCTACACGCAATTGCTAAACCACCGCAACAGCTACAAGAATGCTCGGATTCGTGTTCGATTGATGAACGGATCAAATGCTGCAGGTATGCTTGAAGCAGATACAAGCGAAGCCAGTTCAGTGGATACTGAATGCATCTCACCGAATCGCAAACATCCATCCCTCCAAGCCAATCAGAACTCGAATGGGGTAAGTTCTATTTTCCGTGCTCTCAAGCAACCTCGTGTCAATCCATATGACTGGACTTCCAGCGCCATTGTAGTATTATCCCAGTTGTTACGATCCTATATGCCTTTCTGTTTTACTAAGTCCCACGTTATTTTTCGGACACATGAATCCACTTATGGGGATTTTATTTGCTTCGCTCGGAAATTTCCGTTGCACATCTTTTTTAACACTGAGACCAAGCATATACACAAGGTTGTAAATATTCCCCAGGCTACGCACTACACTTACGTTATGACCATGAGATGAATTGTCTGGCTGTGTGCATGAACAAATGAATTTGTACGCCGGAGGCAATCTTTATACTGGGTCACGAGCCATGTGCTTACCTTGAACGGCAATCTGACTGGGGGTTATCGAGTTGCCCTATATAAATCAACAAGACTGGGCCGCGACCATGGAGTCGTTTAGTAAGATTACGCGCAGATATTTATAGGGTATATACACTAATTAAGTGAATCCGCTCCATTGGCCCACCTTTGTTATTTGCCTTATGTCGCTGGCTCTATTTCCATTGGTTTACGCTTGCTCGCAACGTACATTCTGTCTAAAATTGCATCGAGCCGCGTTGCTGACTTTCGGAGTGGATTGTACGATTGGCTCGGTTAGTCACTCGTCCATCTGGTCACATGTTCCTTCCCTTGGTCCGGTGCCACAGCAAACCTTGACTCAGGCACGTACAGTCCTTACGTGACCTGGCAAACCAATCCACTTCTCCACTTTCCCAAGACTGAATTGGTCTTACACGTTACTGCCCGTGTGTTTGTTACTGAGTTATCTGCGGGGTAATGGCCGATTATGACGCGGGACAGTGAAAGTCGGAAGGAAGCTGTCTCGCCGATACCGCCTTATCTTTGCGTGATGGCCAGCTGTTTTTGACGGTATGTTGTCTACACAAGGTGTAGTCGCCTTGACCCTGAATGTTTGTTTTGGGCATTAAGTTTTTCAGGTTAGTTCCCCTTCTCTCCGTCTTCTTATTCTTTATTTCATACGTCATCTTGGTTGTATGGCAGCGAAGCATCAGTTCAAATGGCTGACATACTGCTGTTGCTGATGATGATGATGAACTCCGCTTGTTTCTTGCGTGTGTTGCGTTGCAACTGAAGAGGGCAGTTTAGATTGCGACATTGCGCTACATTAATGGGAAGGATAAGAGGACTCAGTGTTTCGAATTCATCACATCTGCCTGGTTTCTATTCGTAACTGTCCGGTCTAGCGGTACCTGTGATGCATAATGACATATCGCCTTATTTCGGAACGGTGAAAGAATCTCAGGTGCCTTTTGCGTTGGGATTGGGCTTCTTGCAGTTCTAAATATTACTCCAAATCGGTGAAGCCTTTTCGCTCAACCACGGAGCGGCAATGTTTGTTTTTCCGTTTTATCCGTTCACACTTCCACGAGGTGGCCTGCGGATCATTCTTGCGAAGTGATCTAAAGAGATCCGATTATCGCAGCTTCGATTTGAACCGTAAACTGTGTAGCTTCGAAACTTCCACCTGGTTAGTTGCACTCCCAGACTTTTAAATCTGTCAATGTGCTCGGAACACATTTCTTCTGAAACGGAGCATCTACTGTGCTGTAAGTTAGTTATAAGCAAAATGCACATCACATTGCTTGATATTGTGGCGAGATTGTGATGCTACCATCGCCCGTCCGTAGAACAAGGCACTCGACCCGGTGAAAGATTCCGTGAAACCATTGTCCAAACGACTTTGGCTGATCGATCACAACCGTGGTACATGAAGCTTCGTCCACGACTTGTGCATCTGTCCGTGTAGTGCTAACACCGCTTGACCGCTTTGACGAACTCAAGTCATACGCGTCCATAGACTATTGCAGACCTTTCGCTTCTGGATGGTTTGTCGATGATATGGCTAATGCGCACAACAAGCTAACTGAAGTACGGGTTCTCGGTTGAGGTGTGCTGCCTTATTTCCGAGGAGCCTCGACGTCGGCCATCTCTTTGTTCAACTGCCCTGTCTGATCTGGCGCTGTCAAGATGTCATCAGACCTAGTTCTTGTCTCTAACCATTGGCTAATTACTCCGGTGATTTTTGCGTTTTATCTGCATCCGATTCTTTTCTCCATGGTGTTTGTCATCCTGGTGACCCCGCTGAAGGTGACTTACATCCTCTGTACTTCAGTGTTTCTTGATCGTCGCGCACATCTCAGCCCACTTGCACTTAGTGCCTAATATCGCCCCGTTTTGCACGTGTTACAGGTCGGTAAAATTGTGTGTTTATCACGTAGGAGATGCCGGTTGATTTGGTTGCAACCGAAAACGCTATCGATTCTGTACCATTATCCTCTGGTTTACAAAGCTGCAGCAGTATGTCACTTTTTCTTGACTTTTCTCTGTAAAGTTACTAATCATTCAACTGAACTTTCTTTTCATGACCTCTAATGTAGACATTCGAACAAGGACAATCGGAAAACTCCGTCCACCAAACCAACGCCTCATTTACAACTGGTGGAACACTGGTAACCGAGGCTGATTCCACCACGTCTGCAGTACGATTGAAGACAAAGCAACAAGCTGAGCTCTTTGGTGTGCGTCGCTCCACCCGCCAGCGCCTCCTCCAGAACGATTTGACTGTGCAAGCAAGCAGCGACCAATCCCTGCAGCAACTCAAGGTCCAGTTGATGCAATCCACTGGGGTGACTCCAGCTGACCAGCATATTTGGTTCAATGTGAGTGCGTTTCTCGGCGAGATGATATTTTTGTTCTCGCTAAGTGGTATCGCACCTTGTCTTGGTCACATTTTCTGCACTTTTGTTTATGTCAGGTTATTGCGAGCACATCGACATGTAGAGATACTCTTTGATAAAGCCCAGTCAAGCATTCCTTATTACGGCTAATCCTTGAATCTTAGTTAGTTTATCTAATTTTAACTTTTTCGTGCTAGTATTTCTCGTCCTATCCTGGCGTCTACTTTTCTTAATCATTGTTATTGTGGCAATGTAAACTCCGAAAATCAGTCCACCCTATTTCACTACTTTTGGGGTATTTGGTGAACCAAGGTATCCTTAGCACACCTGCTTAGCTTTTCTACCATCCAAACTCTCCGACCTTTGTTCGTGTACCTCGGACGTTTTTAGATAGTATTTACACCCCGCGCCCCCACCTTTCAGTCTAACTCTGCTCCCATTTGACTAATGTGTTCGTCCCTCCATTCCGTCAGATCTTCGGCTCCGTTTTGGTATTTACCGCTTCCATTGAAGTGTAATGATGTCTCCTTTACTTCGACGGGGAATCGCTACAACTAAGCTTACTTGGTCAGCCTTCGTACACTCGAAAAACAGTGAACGTACGTTTCTTGTGAACTGGTTGTTTCGCAACCTTGCGGAAAGTGTGCCACATTTTCGAGACACATGAGATTTGTGTGTGCTGTGTGCATACCTTCGGACGCAATAGTTTGCCAGTCTGTTTTCTTGTGTACATCGTCTATCTCACTACGTTTGACCGTGGCAACTCTATTTCGACGTTCAGCTGGTGCTTAACCCCGTTCGAATCGGCTCCCTGGAGAAATCTCAACTTCGATTCTTGGTAAAGTTCCTCCACACTACCTCGATTCGTCGTACTGATACTCGAACATCACCAGTCGCGAGAGCTAAGAATACTGCAGGGTATCCCACACCCATGCGGGTTCTAGCCAGCGAACCTGTAGAGAACAAGTCAGATGGCTTCACGCCTGGCCGATCATTGGCTTGGTGGAATACCACGCCATCGCTTTTTGTGATTCCAGTTTGTGCTGAGATACTTCTGCGCAATTGTTGGGCTAGTATGCCTAGTGTCAATATTCGGCAAAATTTTGACTAAACTTTTCAAAGCGGTGTGTATTTGTGCCATTTATGAAAAATCCCGAACTTGCGTTCGACCATTTTTCATCGCGGTTCCGCGTGGAAACCCGCGGCATTGCTTTCGGCTTTTGTTCTTTAATCGCGGGTGTATTTTAGGTAAGTTCCGAGGAATGTGGGTTTTTCAGTTCTGCTCTTTTCTGTCAGCAGTTGCCAACCACATTCCAGATGGCCTGAACTGGATTCGTGAAACACACAAACACGGCAGACCCACTGAGAGTTGTTCCACGCAGCTCCATCGCCGTCGATTTGTGTGAACCAATTGTTCATTTTCCTCATTCATCTAGCGTTTCTTGTGTTCCTCGGCTGTGGGCGGATCATCATCATCCTCATCAGCAATGGCACATCAGTCATTTGAATTGATGCTTTGCTGGCGTACAACCACAATGACCTATGGAATTAGAAATAATAACACAGCAAGACTGGAAATCTAGTATAGGATTTAGATGACTGAAGCAGATAATCAAAGTCAAGACATACGTTGCCCTCCACACATTAACCAGCTGACTGTCGTGCGAGTATGATGCCGACAACTCATGCTCCTTGCAGCTTTCACTGCCCCGCCTAATAATCATCATCATCTTTACCCCACAGATAAATCAGCATCATGCATCCGTGGATTAAGCTGTGAAACTAGACGACGATAGCACCACTGTTTCTAGCTGCTGCTAAAAAGCAGTAAAAGGTGCACGCAACACTATGAAGGAGATGCAAATCACGAAACCCACACATTCTATGTAGGCGGATAAAGAAATGGGAAGAGCGGATAGCTATCCAAGCTCTTCCACTGTCTGTGAAAGAGGCCTGGTGTCGGAAGGCATCGGCGTGTCCGCAGTTTTGTACTGCACAGATGTGTACATACTAGTGATAGTCGAGTTTGTTCCCTAGAACCACATATAACAAGTTAATGAAAATTGGGTGTTATCTGCCCGAGATTACTGCATACCACGATGTTTTGTGTTGACTCGGGCACGTGCTATGCGTGATGAGTGTCGGGGGTGAACACGTGGATAAAAGTGATGAGGCCGAGACGCGAACCCGAAGAATTCGAACAGTGGATGATACGAGTGCAGAATTCCATCTGCACAACTCTGCTGAAGAACTGAAGTCAGGGTACGTTACAGTGAGTTCCACATCGTTTGTCGAACCACTACGGAAGCGTAACTTGAGCGGCCCATGTAAATCATTGTTGACAGAAACTCGTGCACTGGTTTTATCGAGGCATTCTTCCATTCAAGCGTGCTGTAATTTTCGCTGAGTTGTCTTTGAATTGACTACTTGTCCTTGCAGCATCGCCTTTTGCGACACTACAAGTGCCTTATTTTGCTTGCCGGATTTTGAATGGCGCAAGGTGACGGAATGGCCTATAAGGTGATTCGGCGGCCGGAAATGAAGTCACCGACGACTAAACCGGGTGCTACTGACATTTTTCATCTACCGAGTTGGAATCCATGCGATTAGCACAACTGGTAACGAAACGCATGTTATTGTTGAATTGTTTGATTTTGAATTGCCTTTTCGCCAATAAGCATATGCTGCTGCATTAGCTGCATAAGACTGTCTTTCGGATTAGTGGTTCATATCCATACTTATGCGTCTTCACCCTTGCCCACTTCACGAAGCGTAGTTTCAATTACCTCCAAATTGCTTACACCGGCTACGGAATTCAACGCAAAGCGACACAATTCACCTTTGCTCCGAGTTGCTGAAATCTTAGTCCTCCTCCTACCGATGTGTATACTGACAGCTAGACCTCATCACTAGTCCGAACCATCTCTTCGGACGAAACGCGGTCGATTTTTTTTGGCCTTTTAACCCTAGTCAGTATCGATTCTCCAAGACCTTGTCATCAGCCGAATTCATTTGTTCAGCCTGTCGCTTTAAAACAGCTAGCGAATCCATCTGTCATAGCTGCACTCCTCAATAGGCTGATGCGTAGCACTGCACTCTTCAGCACCGTGTGCCACTACAGGACTGGACCGACAGATCGCTAATCCTCGTATCCACTTAGCGGTCACTTAAACTGCTTCATCGATGCACTGATCTCTATAGATTTATCTGATGGTCACATCACTGAAGAGTTCAGTGCGCACGGCTTTCCAAAGTCAAGACCATATATGCGGTGTCGGCACATAGAGACATATTCGTTTACTGAAGACTGCAGGATGCCGCAATGCACGCAGCGTTTTTTCTGTGAATCAGAAGCATGTCTACTGCGCACTGATGTCTGTGCAGCATCCCTCTCATATGTGGTTGAAACGTTGCCTGAGTAACAATGAGTTTTTTTGTTACTCCTTGGCTCTCGCATCGAAGTTTCTGTTGAAATTGAGCGGTTTCCCATGACTCTAGCTCATGTGCTTCGCATGCGCTTGCTAACACGCGGTTTCGAGATGTACTGTTTAGTAATGTCGCACTTAATCAGGCGACACTGCGAAGTGTCCAGCCTGTGAAACGGTAAAGCTGTATGTATATATGGAATTGGCTTGATGCATGTCATCTTCTAGGATGGAATTTCAAATCCTGCCTCATCAGGCTCAAGGCCATCTCTACCTGATGAACCTAAACAATGATGAAGCCGGTCATGGACAACCCCAAAATTCCTCCACCTCGGACACAGTGCTGATGATCGGAATGGCCAGTGTCCCAATAGAGATTGTGTATCACAATCCAGCCACATGGTGGTTGCTCGAAACCCGACTTTGGATTCCTAATCGCTATATCAAGCGTTGCTCACGGATATCAGGGGCCTAATAATCAAGGCATTAGCCGTTAATCGTTCCACTCCCAGCTCAGACTATCTCTACCTGATGAGTCCAACCAAGGATGAAACTGGTCGTGGTGGGATGTTTGATTTGAGACAAGAAACACCAAAACCCCTCCATTGGCAGAATCATCTTTCGAGCGTACCGCATTCACGAAGCTAGTAGAGTTCATGCTTCCACCCCCCTATGTTTTATTTTTACTCCTCTTTATGCAACGGTATATAAACATTATTATCTGAATTCATCGTAACTGCATTTACTGAGTTGGCTGTCATTCATACGGTATATCACTAGAGGGCCGTTCCATCCTTTTAGAAAACATCAGTGCGCATTCCATTGAGAGAGCATTCGCGACCCCACTGGGAGACGATAACGATCGACATGATTTGATTACTAGCCTTGTTATAAAACAACACACACTCCGCTGACTTTTGCGTTGGTGCTATGTGTAGGATAGAAGTCCTTATGAACAGCGGCATCCTAACTTCGTGGGCGGTTCTTTTCCTTAATCTTCTTTAGTTTCATTTATAAGGATAGAAACTGGGCACCTCCTATCCATCGCATTTCAATGCAACGGATAGGTATTCAACCAAACTAGACCGAATCTAAGCGATGAATTGAGATTACCTGAATTATACATACTTGAGGCCACCCCGCTAGTCATTGCTTTTGTCCCTATTGTGAAGTGATTCCGCATTCCCTTTGTTCGCAGGGCGTTGAAATTACGGAAACTAATAAAACACTCCAGGAACTGGGTATCCATGCGAACAGTCTCCTACATTTGTGGACTGACAGCCCCGTTTGGGGTGCTAACGAATTGAACCCCGAGATGGATTACGTTCACGCGGGAACCACCAAAGGATCGCTGTCTACGACACTTTCATCCCCGAAATCATCCCTTTCTGGTCAACCTGCCGGTATGTATGATTCTTTTTGTTTTTATTGAATATTCTCGGGTTATGTTGTTTCCCGCTTTACCGCACAACATCACGCCTCTGCATGTGAGCTGCCGTTGTCAGTCTCCGAGCTGCCATTCATTCACCATACACTTCTTTCTCAAATTGGTATATTGCGGCTCAGAAAACCATATGTTGTTACAACAAGTTTACTTTAGCACAATCGATGCTCTCCGTCTTTAAGTTTTTACTCGAAAATAACTTTTTTCGGTGGAAGTTCTCTTAGAGACCACTTGGTAACACTAAGATAAGCGGATGATAATTCCGTTTCGCTATGGGAAACCCGTTTACTGTGCGAGCTTTGATAAGCAAGCTGCTTATTTCGATATGCTTCACATCTTCATGGTTCAAAATGTTCTTTCGAGACTATTGTTACGCCAGCCAACACCCGTTCCGACTAGTCGATCATTTTGCTCGTCTAGCTTGTTGTATCACTACTATAACGAGCAGAGCGCCGAGGAGTTTGTGACACCGAATTCAGACACGTCTGGGCTCATAGTCTCCGTGATGGTGAACTATCAACGTATCGGTCAAGAGCCCATTTGGAGCGGTCATGAAACACCTCATTTTTGACCACCGTTGTTTACATATCCTTGCACACATCTGGCGGGAACACCAGTTTAGTAATGATGGTGTTCTCCACTTGCTGATGCTTTGTAACTGTTCCTCTAGTAGTACTAGCGTCTTCTAGGCCGTTTTCGCATGCCTCTCGCTCATTAACGTCAGAAACAGTGTATAAGAATAATATAGAAAAGTACACGAATCTCTGGTCATAAAGATATGGGCTGAGAGCAGTGTTGTGGCGTCATCGAACATGGCGTTGGGCGCCTCACGATGCAAATTGTCAGTGAAGGGACCAGGGGAAACTAGAGCATATAGAAACCTGCGTTGCACGTCATTGGATCCCAAAACGCCGACCGCGGTTTACAGAATGCGTTTTAAAACATGTTCACCAGCTAAAGACGTTAACACCTTTATGCTGTACCGAAATTCTGTAACAACCTCCAGCACTAACTGTCAGCAAAACTTTGTGTCATAGTTGTACACGCATTATCCGTCGGTCTACGTCCTTGTCGAGTAGACTTCCGGTAGTCAACACGAATTCTATACAAGGATCTATACTGGGTATGAATTTGAAGTGCTGTTTCAATATGACAGCTTTTCACTACCGTACTCCTTGTCGCATACCTTATCGCCTGCTTATGCTCACTGGTGCGCACATGCCATTTGTCACAGCGGACAAACAAGTGCTTCACTGTTGTACGTAGGACAATATCACCCCCGAAGAATAACTCACAAAACTGCCAGCTAGCTGATTGCTTTATATGTAGTTCTGTCTGAGGCAGACAGCTAGACGGCCATTTCATCCTATTTGAACCCATCTCTAGCGCGCATGTGCTGAACCCTGTCGGATTTGAACCCATGACGAGTCAGCGACTTATGCCACTGAACCGCGGATGTTGGTCGCGGACCGCCGTGACTCATCTAACTGCAATTTGGCGCGGCTCATCTTTCACTGCCATGCATGTTATGAACTGACTTTTACTAATCAGTAATCGCCTCTACAGCTTACATACCACCTCGATTGGCGGCGGTTTACAAGGGTAATCGTCGCTTTTGGGGCCAGCTTTGTCTTCTGCACGTTCACAACATACCTGTCAGTAAACGATGATACGCACTATA
Organism: Dicrocoelium dendriticum; assembly: GCA_944474145.2. NCBI lineage: Eukaryota > Metazoa > Platyhelminthes > Trematoda > Plagiorchiida > Dicrocoeliidae > Dicrocoelium > Dicrocoelium dendriticum. The sequence goes on from OX104065.1 coordinate 122,324,275, forward strand.
TCGCAGTTAATCATTGTTGTGGGTCCTCCACTTTCCCCCATGTCGCTCATTGGCATAAGTCGCTTGGTGATAAGAGTAAGGTCGTGGGTTCGAATCCAGCAGGATTCATCAGGTGCGCGCTACTGAGGAGTCCCAATAGGACGAAACAGCCATCTGTTGGTTTCCTCGATGTGCGGTGACTGTCTGGTCTAGCTGTTAATTAGTTGCATTGATTTTAGACACAGTGCGCGGCGAAGTGCCACTTGGCGTCCACTTGCAGGGGGCCAGCAGTGGACCCATATAGATCACATTGCTATAAGTTACAGGTTGGGTGGTTCTCTCTTGGCTTGTCGCTCGTTCTGGAGTACTTGCGTCGACTCTGATTATGTCTTGCTACGTTGCCGTTTATCCATGACCTTTACCGGGAGACGTACCAATCATCTTCCTCGATTGACAACTGCGAAGTTATCTGTCCTCGATCAAGCAAGCCTACCAAGATGCCCTGCGTTCCGAACGTTCGCTCTCTTCTCCTAATGACACTAAGCAGGAGCCTCTGCTTGTGGTACTATCAGTCGCCAACGCACAAGTCATTGGATATCCGAGAGGTCGATGAACCTGTTGGAATCCTGAAGAAAACTCCTTGCTGACTCTGAGTAGAATTTGACCAGCCGGTCTATTAGGCGCGAACTAAAGCGGAGCCTACATGCCGACCAGTCAGGTTCAAGAAATGGAGGAGGCGGGAGCTATAGCAAAGTATCGAATGCTCTTCCAATTTATCTGCACAGCCGCTCCCAGAAAACCAGGCGTCAACTACACAATTAGAGACGGCGCGGGTGCCCTGACTCACAATAACTTGGGCCTTATGAGTTGCAGGGTGGAGCACTTTCAAAGTCAGTTCATTCGGCCCCCAGCTTCTGGACCTATTCCAACTCAGGTGGTGCAGGCTGAACCATGGCCGGTTTGTTTAGAGGCTCCATCGAAGGCTGCAGTCCGAAGCGTGGTCACTGCCCTTAATCATTCCGGTGCTACTAGTTCGGATTCCCTCACACCCGCAATATTTAAGGATGGGAGTGAGGTCCTCTGCAAAGCACTGGCCCTGTTCGGCCATGTTTAGAAGATAGAGACCATCCCGTATACCTGCAATGGATCAGTTAATGTGGCGATATACAACAAGAGGGGCTGTCTCACTGACTGTACTAACGACAGGGACATTAGTCTAACGCCAGTTGTGACAAAATTACTGGCCGCCTCACTGCGGAAGGGGAATTGCAGATTATAGAGGAGTAGGCAGGTTTCCATCTAGAACGGGGCTGTATATACCATACGTTCACTCTATGGCAGGTGCTAGAGCAGCGCCATGGATACCGCAAACTGACAATATCTGGATTCCAAGATTAATTAATAATAATATTAATAATAATAATAGGTCAGCTGTGCGCCATAACGGCGCTTCGCTGCCGTGCGACCACCAGCAGTCGCACGCGGGCTGAGTATACCGCGAGGACGCCCACCCCTACGCGGATTCAGATTTGCGCCGCAAGATTACGAGACAGGCTCGTTACCTCTAGGCTACGGGCCGACTCCACGTGTGCGTTCGATTCAGTCCATCGGTGCATTCTGTTCGAAGTTCTTATGCGGAGTGGTGTTCCCATGCAATATCAGAACAGTATACCCGCTCTATATTCGAACACGACAAGCGCCGTCAGGGTCTACGATGATTTGTCGGATGCCTCCGACAACAAGTGTCATTCGTCAGAGTTGTCCCATTTCTGCATTTTTGTTCATCTTTATCATGGACTGCATCTTGAAGCCTCACTATGTAGTCGTTGAGGTGCTGCTTGGTGGAAGGCTAGTTGACCTTGATTAAGCGGATGTTATTGTTGTGCTGTGCTATTCTTTGTCCCAACATGGATTCCCAGTATGACTCATTTGCGGGTGCATCAGAACGGAATCAGTCTAATAAGAGTGGAATTGCAATAGGTTATTTGTGTTTCACAGTGTAGGGACATCGCTATCTATTCAGAAACTCACCGGTGATCTCAATTTTTGTCGGCCGGCCGATCGTAAAGTATGACCTACGCAAGCAGGTGCTGAAATCCATCACCGTTCTTTAATCGCCTGAAGAAAAAAAACTAGTAAAAACCTGCTTCAACATTACACATGTGCGTGCTGCTCATGCAAGAGCACGGTAACTCCTACAGTTTCTCGCATCATGAGAAATAAATATATCCTAATTGGTATTATTTTTACATCATGTCACTCTTGCGAGTCAGCAACTGAATCCACCGGGTCCCACGTGACGGTGGCGGACTGCCTTGACTGATTGCTGGTTATGATATACTAAGCGGCTCATTCTCCGCAGTTATGCTTATTAGATAAAATACCTATTTGTTTACTTGTTATGTAAGCACGGTGGTGGAACATGAGACGCTCTGTGTATCAGAGCCGGTAATCAGTCATGTCGGTCCGCCACCCTCACATGTGACCCAGCGATTTAAATGGCTGGCTCGCAAAAGTAACTTCATGAAATACTAAATACTAATGATAACAATAATAGTAAATGGGTTCACTTCTCTATGTGCGGAACACTTTACTTATTGTGGAACGATCATATGTACAGCGGCCGGATTCCATGGGTGCACTCGTGGATTGCTGTAATCCGAAAAGTTTGACAATTGTCATGGAAAGAAAATTTTTTAAAAGAGATCTCTCCTTGGTCCTTAGTTGCAATGGTATTTTATTCCGCAGTTGAGCGTATCTCAATAAGAAGAAATTTTCGCACATATTTCGCTTGGTACTCCATAAGAATAGTTGACGTTTCCCATTGCGAATGGGATAGGTTGAGCCATTATGTAAAGCGACGGTCGTACTGTTTGAGAAGACTCGCGAGTATATCGTACTGCGAGATTGCTTTTCATCCGTCGAAACCAGAGTGGATCGAGCTGGAGGCAAGGACGTCGTTCCGCATATGTAAGCGTTGATGAGCATCCCATGAGCATTTTGGTAAAGGAGCGCTGAATGTTTTCCAAAGCAATTCTGTCTGTCCTGCTTGCTGAATATCTAACATGCTGGGTCTCAGTATGAGATTGAATGGTTCAAACCAGGTTTGAGGTAGTGACAATGACTCAGTGATGTAGCTTGTTAGTTGCTTCGCTTTCCTTATTTCATGTCGGATGCTTTCTGAGAAGTTGAGGGTGCTAGAGTATCAAATTTATAGGTCTTCAACGGAATACGCAGTTGAGATGGGGGTATCAGTAAGTGATGGATCCTTCTGGTATACTGCATCTGTGGTACAGTGCCAGAGATTTATCTGCAACCTCCTAGATTTTCGCTTCATAATAGGTCTTCGCATATATTTCTTAAGCATAGCTCCAGATGGCCGGGTACAAATGAGTGCACCATTTGTACGTTGGCGCTGGTGTCTAATGTAATCACGTATATTGTTTGTGTAAATGAGGGAAACCAATGAGTCCAATACACTGTCCTGAACGATACCACTCGTGTCATTGCTAGAAGTAGAACAATATTGACCAAGTTGTACTCCTTGTATTCGGTCGTTCAGCTATGAGTCGAACAAGCTCAGTAGAGGATTCCTGATTCCATAGGACTCCATCATGGCTAACAATGGTTTGTGCGATGCACCGTCAAACTCTTATCCCACATCCAGAAGAATGGGTGTTGAGCGTGCATCAGTGCACGGGCTTTCTCTGCATTCCTAATGGCTGGGGTTTCCTTGGCAATCCCAGACAGACCGTTAAGTTTGGTATTTATCTTTCGGTAGGGTTTCGTGTGTATTAATGTGGTGATGCCTTTGTTCCTGCACTACAGTGATGTCAACTTCTTCAGCTTGGGAGTGTTTGTATTGACGGTCAAATGCACCTGTGTGTTTACATTTGACGTAGGTGCTAGTATGTCCGTATATGTGACAGCAATTTTCGCGAAATCGCTTGCATCAATGACCGAACTGCTGTTGGGAAGAATCGGTCGCAACAGACGCTCCTAAGCAGCTTGTCATATATGCTCCAATCAATGAGATGTGCTCAGTGTACTGTCTTCCTTATTGCTCTGGACTTTTCAAGTAGCCTGATATTCATACTGCAGACCACTGTATTGTGATCACATCATGTGAATGGGTTTTCAATTAATACATAAACGCATAGAAGAATATTCATGGTAAAAACTATGTATGAAAGATGCTGCCTAATCTGGTAGGCTGCCTAACATGTTGAATCCAACCATTCGTGAAGACACATTTGATTATTTCCGCACGACCTCTAGTTGTTGTAGGCCTATACAACATCCCGTTTATTTTTTTGTAGATTAACATACCTATATAGGAATTTGTACTTTCCTGGATTGCTAGAAGTAACATCAGTGACAAATATCCACTTTTGCAATTCATGGAGAGCGACATCAGGAGGTCTATAAATACATCCCCATGACAGATCGTAGGCTGAATCGTCAACCGTAGTGTGAATTGTCCAAGTCATTGAAGACTAACTGGTCAGCTGAGATTGATGTTACCCCATAGCGTATGTGATGAGGCATTCTACGGCGTTTGCGTAGTTGCTCCTTCCGAAACGACTGATAACCCAGGACATTTAGCTGATGTGCACCATATTTCAGCGATACAGACGATGTGGGGAGTTTGAAAGAACCATGCAAGTCGATCCAATTTGGGGTATAGCGAACGAATATTTATAATGCACAGATGTGTGCTTATATCGCACCCTCTGTCTTCATGGGCGTAGGTAGTGTGCGACTGTGAAACAACTGCGCGCTGTTGTGTGTTACGCCGTACTGACTTCGACGAATGAAGTGCTTGAACAAACGGACGCCCTGTTCATTCATTATACACGTTAGCTAGAGGTAGAAAACACCTCAGCTACTGTGCCGCATGGAGGCCCTGTTAGTGGAGACGGATGCTGGCCTAGTAAAGGATCGCGTGGCAAAATTTGCGACTGTTCCGTTTGAGGAAGTGGCGGTGGGGGTAGGCTAAAAACAGGCTGCCATTGGGTGATAGTATAGGTTTTAAGTGATATGTCTGCATACCTTTTTCCAGATGTGTCTTCAGAAGCTTCGTTGTTCTAAATAAAATATTCTCATCTCTGGTTCAGAGAGGTAGGTAACAAATTTTTTGTTGGCGTCTACTAGGTCGGCTTGTTACCATTGACGCCAGAATCATTACCGCGCGACAAAGTACAGTTTTCTCAGCGTATTTAATGAACGTTTCTCATATGCTGATGGAGGTTATTTAGATGTTAGCGGCTATTGGGCATTCCCATGGAGTATTCTCGGGTTTTTCACTCTGCGATGGCATCTAGTTCCACTTGGGACATGGGGTAATTTCTGTGCTATACAACAAGGGTAACTTCATCCGAATTTACAATATCCTTAGTTTCATACATTGCAGTTTTCTTCTTAATTAGTGCCACCTAATTTCCGGGCTCGTTGTTTGTGGAAGTGGCACGTGATATGACGCCAATTTCTTTGGGCTTGTACTCGTAGTTACGCAATATCCGTGCCCAGTATCTTCCGACCGGACCGAGTCATCATTATCGTGTAATGAATTTTCGTGCATGGGTTGATGAACTCGATTCTACTGAGTATCTTTGGATAGGGACTGTGTTTGTTGATCTATCAAAACCCGAATCGTTGTCAATACGATTGGTATAAGTGTGAGATCTGAGCGTCTGAATGATTCGCCTTACATGCAAACCGCCTTTGTAGTGGCGTTCGGTCGCTTCTGATCAGAATGCTCTGAAAGTCCGTTCGTGCTGCAAAATGTTCAGCTGTTGCCTCATCTGGGAATTTAAGGAGGATGGGACATAGTCTCCTTGTTGCTCTCTGAAGCCTGAGACAGACCGTTAGAGCAACGCATATTGGATGTCGCGAACAAAATACTTTTAATTTCATCTATATTCAATCACTCGGGTGTATCAAATACAATCCCATTCCCTGATATGCGTAAACGTCCTTGAGTCTTAGTCGCGATTAAGAATTGGAAAGAACCAGCAGTATGTAGTGTGTCTACTTGCACGTCCTATGAGGCTTTCAGTAGTTCACGCGCAGACAGGACTTGATCATATTTTACACCAAAGCACAGCACTTCCGTTTTCAGTGATACAGCTTAATATTTACTAGCAATTATGCGGTTTTGAATTTTCAGGTGGTAAATCAACTCTATCGTCAGAGCGAATAACCACAGCTTCTCATTTTTGTTGTTTTAGCAGAGGCACTTCTCGTTTTAGTGGCATTATTGCTGCAGACTGGTACCGTTTGTCTTTTCGTCGTCTTAGATGAGTCACTTCTCGTTTTAGTGGTATAATTGCTGCAGTATATTACGGGTTGCTGTTTTTTTCTTCCTTCTAATTATGGCATTTATCATTTTAACTGTGGTAACAGGCGTTTCAGTGCATAATGCTGGCAACTAAAACTGGTTCCAAATCGAATGGTACGGTCAAAAATCCTGCGCAATATAAGTGTGCGCTCAGAAAGTAGCCTACATTTAACGATTTGGTATAGGTAGAACTTCGTCACATATAGACTCACTCAGACAGCCGTCACACGCCCGGAAAAGCACTGTACGCGCGTTTCATGCTTTCGGGAATTGTCAGCAATACGCATTCCATCGGACCCTGTTAGGGTTCAAACCCGCAACTCGGCTGTTGCCAGTCCGTAGTTGAGACCACTGAGCTACGGGGGACGACAACGACCGTGGTAAACAAGTTACTGGATGTGATATAGCGCCGCTCACTATCCACTGACTTACACGTTACAGCCGTGCAGAGGACAGGGTAGTCCCCTCACCAAACGTTGATCTTACCAAACTTAAGCCGCCAGCGGGCTACCCTGTCTTCTGCACTGCAGTAAGATTTAAGTCAATGGATAGTGAGTGGCTCCATATCACAACTAGTAACTTATTTACGCTGGTCGTTGCCGTCCCCCGTAGCTCATTGGTCTCAACCACGGAGTGGCAACAGTCGAGTTGCGGGTTCGAGCCCTACCAGGGTCCGATTTAATGCGCACTGCTGACGATTCCCGAAAAGATGAAACGCGCGTACAGTGCTTTCACGGGCGTGTGACGCCTGTCTGAAAGAGTCAAGATATGACGAATTTCTGCCTATACCATTCAAGTCTCCCTACTACCCCTCTGTTTGACGATTTGATAGAATCGCTGCAGAAACCGACTGTTCTAGTTCTGCTTTCTGATTTATCATTCATAATTGTCCCCTAACCTTTCAGCTCGGTGGAAAAATTTGGGTGACGGACGTCTGTCAAGCCAATCACTTCGAGGCGCGGTTGTGAGCGCAGACTTGGGTGTGTATAGAGAGTGGTTACGACATCATATACTTGTCTACGTTAGGCTTGCGGTGTACTCAGGCCAGTTAACGTTAATATGCAGTAACTGCGTCTATCATAACTGCGTCCAATAGCTGCATAATTTCTGTGCGATGCCAAAGGCTACTAGCGACATTTTTCTAGACACGTAATCCAGACCCGCCGTTCATGGGCTGATCGGTTTCATCAGCTGTATACTTTAAAACAATCGGTTTTGAAACTACTCTACTCAATAGTACCCAAACCTGTTCGGTGCTTGTCTGTTTTGCATCGGAGGCTTTGATTATGATTCGAGCATTAATTGTCACATATTTACACTGAAATTAAATCAGAGAAGCATTTCTTTGCGAATCTTTTGTAAACTACACTCCTAACTTTTTGGCTATCTTATTCACTATTCATTATTTAGTATTCTCTGCCAATTAGTTTTTACAATTACTATCACTTTCCATTTTATTTCAGGATGCATAGAGCTTGGCTTCAAAGGAACCCGCCTTTTGAACAACTGAAATCCAGTCCCACTCTCTCCCCCCTATTCACCTGACTGAGAAAATAACTTTGATGTTAACGATCTGTATCTTTACTCCATGAGCTCCCCTCTTATTTTGCCTTTTTAAACGCTTGTCTCATTCAGTGTACTGTTCTTTCCCTTCCACCGAGGACGGGTTATTTCAATTTGGTCCTAAGTTTTCCCGCACAGTTATACCAGACCTTATTTCAGACTAGGGATGCATTCCTGTTCATGGGTGCCTTTCAACTCCAGCTGCCAGTAGGATTTGCCCATGACGAGAAGTTCTGCAAGTGAACTGTAGGCTAGATGGATCGGCCTTCCTCCAATTTTGATCTATTTGGAAAGTGAGCGCGCAGCGCAGATTAGAGCGGTGCGTTTGTCAGTCGATTCTGATTTTAGCACCGCGTTTTCAGGCCGAACAAAATCCGTTTTATACGGGATATAATTTGTCCCATACAAGATTGCGGTGTGGAAAATAGCTTGTAACAGCATGGTAATCACTAACGCTCCTAACGGCCCATTCGTGTAAATCGTTATTTCGGGAGGGTGGATTGCCATTTCGAACCCAACTGGGCATGGGGATAGTTCACGCTATTATTTTTATCCCTCGGCAACACAAGAAGATTAAAAGTAGTGGAAACGTCTACCACAACGCAGTCTCGACGAGCTCAGAACAGCACATCTGAGGTGATCAATAAACATTAGTAAACCAGTTTCCGGACATCCCTGTGGGTGCACACCACAGTCTCGAAGTGTCTTTCGCAGTCGATATCGATCAACTGGTTTTTTCAATCGGGTAGACCAATGCAGCGGCGACGGTGGTAATCCGATCTGGCCTTCACGTACGATGTGCGGAGATTGTATGGGCGCTGACTGCAACACCATTTCCCGATCGATATGGTATCGGGCTGCTTTTCGTGTTATCCTCAGCACTGCTGATATTGTGAAAGGGTTGATATGGTTCGGTTTTCAACCCGAACACAGTACCCAGTCTCACTGGTATCGATGGACTGGCGTTAAATTTCCGGTACTCTGCTACGCAGTTTGTTTTATAATCTTCCAACCGAGAATAATCTCTGTCAGCATTTCGTTTAGCGCATGAAACCCTCTGGGTATCAACTCTGCAGTCATTTCCTCCATTGCGTCAAGGCCACTAGTTCCTGCTCAGGTTTCTTCTGACTGTCCGATCGATGTAGCTTCCGCGAGTGATCGATTAGGCCTCTCAATCGTATAGTTGATCAGACCATTATAAGGTGAATTCTAGGTGCTTTAAAGTATGACGTTATTGAACGTTTCGAGATCTTAGTCACTTAATTTCGGATCAACTCTAAACAGCTGAATAGGTTTCTTTTCGACATTATCTACAACTGGTTAAAACATCGCAGTATACTAAGTTTGGTCATGTCTAACCAGACTGCGTTGTTCGTTGATCCGACTCTCCCCTTGTGGTATAGGATACCTCGGACACGCGCATCAACAGTGCGCCGCACGGACGCTTCACTGTCACGTGACCACCACCACTCGCGATAGGGTTATGCTGGGAGTGTCGCATGGACTCGGGGTTGCAAGTAACACGCGACGGGCCGGCAGTGGACAGTAGAACATTCTGCATCATTGTGGAAGTATCAACTGCTTTGTATATGAGCACTTACTCCGAAGCGGGTATCAATGTGTGACCATTAGAACTTTCAATGTTTCCCACGTCATGCGAGAACGCTATGCAAAATGTGTAAGCGACGAATTCGCTTGTGGATCGAGTAATTCGTAAAATCCAAAGCCGAAAAGTTAACTACGATACTATTCAACTAGAATTTGAAGTAAAATAAGGACATACCTGTGATGATAATATCAAATCAGAGTGAGCAGCTGGACCAACCGGACGGCCAATGGGAGGCGGACGTGACGGATTCGGTGACTGAACTCGGATTGGCCGATATTTGTGTGAGTGATTCACCGTTTGGTTAACTGAAGCAAAGGAGGAACCTCGTCGACTCAGAAGGGTCGTTAGTTATGGACTTGAATCTGCGATTTATATCGAGGAGTTTGGCTTGCTTAACATGCTATAATTTTCGCTGAGCTGTCTTTGCCGAATAAACGCTTGTCCCTGAAGGACTGTAACATGGTGTCACAGAAGACAAAGACGTACCCCACCGGCGGCACGCGGATGCTGTTTGGATCACCAGCGTCTATTCAGATGCCTGCCCCACTGAACATGGATGAACGGAACTTGGCGAGTAATTGGCGTCTATGGAAGAGCAAGTGGGAGGATTTCTACACCTTAGTACGTTTGGACGAACAACCGATAGCGTATCGCTTGGCTATGTTTCGACACGCAGCCGGGGATGACGCGCGCCGTGTTCTAGAGACATTGCACTACGACAAAGGTAAAGAACCCAACAATTTGGAGACGGATATTGGCAAGTTCAGTAACTTTTGCGATAGGAAAACCAACCAGGCCTACCAGCGCTATTTTTTCTTTTCGCGCAGCAGAGGCCCAACCGAATCAGTCGACGTGTGCATCACTGATTTGAAGATTTTGTCCCGATCCTATAATTTCTTTAGATGCTTGGGCGACAGTCTTATACGCGATCGGATCGTTCTAGAAATCAATGGTGAAAGTACGACAAAGCGGCTTTTGTGACAACGCAACTTATCGCTCCAGCAGTGCATTGACATCTGCAACATTGAGTGCTCAACCACCCATCAATACCAACAAATGAAGCTCGCAACGGATGCAGAGTTATGTGCCGTTTCCAGATGCGAAGCAGCGGGCTACTAACGTGAGACAGGAGATCTGCAAATTTTGCGCCACGCGACGTCCGAGCACCCACGAACAGTGTCAAGCGTGGGGACGGAAATGCGCCGGATGTGGAAAAAAGAACCACTTTGCTCGTTGCTGACATTCAACCAATGTGAGTACGGTCATTCGAGACAAGTCCCCCGCAGATGCAAAACATTCAATTTGCAAAGTGCCTCGGAGAGTACCGCAAAATGTGTCTACGCAAGTCTGTTGATAACAGGCAAAGCCGTACGATTCCAGTTAGGGTGCTACTGTCAACATCCTACCAAGGAAGCACTGTCCCGGAGTGTGCATTCGATCCGATCAAGATTGCCTGCGTATGTGGAATGGTTCCAGACTTCACATCGACTGTACTATGTGATCATGGAAGAGGAGCTCTCGCCGCTTCTTGGCATTGATTCGATCCAGTCTCTCAGTTTTGTTGTTTTTAATCATGATCGTTTTGTGTGTATTTGCCAGGGAGAAACCGATATTAGTGACCAGTATCCGTCTGTGTTTAGCCCAGGTTTGGGAAAGTTTGCGGAACCGCTCACTTGTCCTTTGATACGATCGACAGCGCTACCAGCTAGGAGAGTTCCATATGCACTGCATGACAGGTTCTCCGCTGAATTGAGCAAATAAGTGAGAGAGGGTGTGATTGCCGAAGTCAATGTGCCAACCGACTGGGTTAGTCAGGGCGTAATCGTTACTAAGAAGATGGGCAAGCTACGTGTGTGTATTGACCCAAAACCGTTGAATGAGGCCTTGCGTAGAGAGCATTCTACGCTACCTACCCTAAAAGACATTTTGCCAAAGTTAAGTGTTCCACGAAGGTAGACCTCTTCGACATTTTGGCACGTGCTTCTAGATGATGAATCCAGTTTCCTTACTACCTTTGCAACACCGTTTGGGCGTTATCCTTAGCTGCGTTTACCGTTTGGCTTGAAGGTGTCAAGTGAAATTTTTCAAATCGATTGGTGCAAGCAGTAGCCGATTTAGATGGTGTAACATGTCTGGCAGACGACGTTTTGATCTATGGCTCGACAGAAGAAGAGCATGACGCTAATTTCTACCGTTTCTTACAGCGTTTTGTGCAAAAGAACATAAATACTTAAACGTGAACGTGAACTTTGCAAAGACGATGTGATCTTCCATGGTCATTTGCTAACAACACAAGGGGTCAGGATCGATCCAGGAAAGATTAAGGCAATTCTAGAGATGACGCGAACGGAACACAACGCTTAAACGGTCTGGTGAATTACTTGAGCCGTTTTATGCCAAGACTCGCAGATATCATGACGCCGATCAGGAAATTAACTCACGAAGGAGTAAAGTGGAGTTGGGAAAAGAACGGGAAGCCGCATTCGAAACTATTAAGCATCTCATGAGCAACGCGATTGTCCTCCTGTACTACCATCCGGCGCAGCGTTTGGAGGTGCAGTGTGACAGTAACCAAGACGGAGTAGGTGCTGTTCTATTCCAGAATGGAAAACCTTTTGATTTCCACAGTCGAGCACTCTCCGTGACCGAGCAACGCTATGCGCAGGTTGAGAATGAGATGCTTGCGGCAGTCTATGCCATGGGGCGTTTCAACGATTATACTTTCGGAAGAAAGACAACCTTGTATACCGACCATAAGCCGCTTGTGTCAATAGTTAGGAAACCGCTGCACGTCGTTCCTCGTCACCTTCACTGTATACTTATCCCGCTTCAAAAGTACGACGTGGATATTGTGTGTACGTCTGGTGCACAGATGTTCATCACAGATACGCTGTCAAGAACTCATCTGCCGGTACCCGAGCATAATGCGGAAGAGGTCGAAGCAGTAAACTTAGTACCGCACCTGACAGTGACAGAAGATCGCCTAAAGGAAATAAGGCGCCACACAGAGGAGGATGCAACGCCTTCAGCTTTTCGAGACGTTATTCTAAATGGGTGTCTAGAGACAAAGAAGCAGCTGCCGAAGGAACTAACACCCTACTTTAATTTTCGGGATGAAACCCCTGTCTATGTTGGTATGCTGTTCAAGGGGAGCCGTATTCTGATTCCGTCATTGCTCCGAGGAGAAATGCTGAAATACCTTCCTCGCGATCACCTTAGTGCCAAGTATACCATTAACCGAGCAAGTGAATTGATCTTTTGGCCAGGAAAGACAGCTCAAATATATCATCATGTATCGAATTGTGAGGCTCAAACAATCGACATTTTGCTTCATGAATTGCCTCCATGACAACTTCCGAAGTGTGAGTTAGAGCGTTGCCTTAAAGAAGCAGCATGCGTCGTTACTCTGGTAGCTTCCTGAATCTGTTCAATTAAGCACGCATAAGATTAATCGGTTATTGTGAGGCACCTCGACCCAGATAATCAGTCAAAAGTAGTCCTACGGCATCTCAGCAAATTGAGGTCAACCGACGGTGCAGATCGGAATTTTTTGGGTGGTGGTGAATTAGTGTGCTTCCACAACTTAGTATGCCATTTGCTTTCGGGATAGAGTGAGAGATCCAGCTTTCATCTTAAGTCACCATCCGAGGCCAGATGTTTGACCGATCCACTTAAAGTAAACTCAGCCTGGCCTGTCACATCTGAACACGTTATGCCATCTGATGAGCTGTTAGCATTCGTGGCATTTATTGCGCACTTGTGACGCACTACCAATGAGTAGTATGTGTAGAAACGAGGAGGCGCAAGGAAATCGTGGATCGCCGCAGACAAGGGACGCGTGGTACAATAATCAACCAGACGTAGGATGCGTAGTGGGAAAATCTACTTCCACGGATGCGTTGTGAGTTATGAGGCGCAGCAACAAGGCGAGTTGGAAAGGTGCCACAAGGGAACTGCGCAATTTGGGCCTGCTTCCATGTTCGAACTAGTAGACTGTCCAGATGTTGATTCTCCAATGAATAATTCACTTGCGCCGTGCCGCGTCCTCGACACTGATTATTCGTGATATTAATTTTTCCGACAAAATTGAATGCACACTGCTAGTTGAAATATCCACAGGTTGCTATTGTTTTAATTTTTATCTTCGGTTCAGTTTGGTGATGTTGCTAAATTTTAATCTGTTCATGTGTCACCTAAGTTGATGGCTGCCCCAAAATGCAACATGCGCGCGTGACTCCTAACTGCAGGTAAATTTCCAAGGTCACTTGGCAGCATTTGAATACGTAGGAGCATTGTCTCGTAATGTTACTAATACATCGCTGTGATTTCTTTGTGAAGCCATTTCCTTCAGCTCCGAATATTTTAGAAATCGCCCTATTCTCAGATGTGTCAATTTCCACCCTTTTCAAACAGGACCGCAACATACATAAAATAATGGAGATGTAACTTGATATGTTGCGTATGACTTCACAGTGAAACATATGGTATACTGCATATGTGAAATCCCCCCGGGTTCGCTTACTATTGAAGGGGAAAACCGCTGTCACATTGACATACCATGTCTGACCTAGGGATATACAACTAGCGCACTCTGGAATTCGCGGAGCACGCAGTGTATACTTCAGCTCAGGCTCGTTGGAGCATCAGGCTTTTGTTCAAAACATTCACTTTGAAAGAGGCAATTGACGTCACGTACAAAATACAAACACGTTCGCTACTAGATTATGACTCCATAACCTATTGCGATTCCAGAGTAAGTAATCGTACAGTAGTAGAGCGAGTGCAACGGTCCTTCACTAAACGTCTCTTGAGCTATTCCGCTACATTATCATAAATGGATTCATTATGGCTGCGACGAATGAAACTTAACTTTGTCGTCTTCTTTGATACCCCCACCAGGAAAATAAATTAATCAATCCAGTGCTGCAACTAAAAGAACCGATAATGTATCGCACCAGAAACAACAGCTACAATTGGTGAGTTTAGCTTATAGCTTTTTAGCAGGGAGCCCTGAGAGCGATTCAAAAGACAGATCGGGCTGCAGGGAAACTTTTATTGGTACAGTAAAACATTCCATGTTGCCTAGCTATAAAAATGTGACACCGTTGACTCGCTAGCTAGAGGAACAGAGAATGTACAGCACACAGGGCACTTGTGCGTTGAAACCGAAACGAGCGCCAAGCAAAAATGGCGGCGATCAAGTCGAGCATCCGAACTCAGCAATCAGTTCAACACACCACACCGGTCGCCTAAGTGTGCAACGAAATAGGTTGAGTTGGCGTTTTACACAAACAAACGGGGAACCTCCAGACTGCTACCAAAAGAGCAAGAACTAAGCAGTCGGACCACTTTTCTCTTAACCAACACTGCTTATTATTGGATAGAGTCTCAAAAGCGATAAGTGATCTTCAGTCAGGGATAAACTTTCGGAAGCCTATATCCTCATTTCTCAGCGTTAAAACAGCTATCGGTATATTGAGATTAAATGTGAATGAAGCTGGAGCAAAATGGGTTTTAACTAAATTCCTGGTTTCCTCTTTTGTCGTCTGTCCCTCCCCGACGGTTGGCAATGAAACTGTTATTTTCTCTAATGACGGGAACTTTCCTAAGCTTACCAAAGCAAAGAGTGGTCTTAGCTTGTTCTGTTTTATTTCTTCGCAAATGTTCCATAATACTAACTATCTTCTATTCTATCCTGGAGACCACAATTCAAGTATAGGATGCCGTCTTTCGTGTTCCGCATTATCCACGTTGATTTCAATTTGTCTTAGTTTCGATTGCCCACACCTGTTGGAACCAACTGAAAATCTTTCAGGAGCTTCCCTGATTATGATTTCGAACGTATACCCACTCCGATTGCTTGTACAAAATGAATCCAACAACCGTCAGACTATATCTCATTCTAGAGCAGCATGTTACATTTTGTTATTATATTTTGCAGTCTACTTCTGTATTATTCTTTTCTTTCCAGTCTTGGTCACAACTGAGCCGATCTCCTGGGGTGATGGTCTGCAGCTTCCAAGCTAATTAATAAAACCAACGTGAAGCAGATTTTCACAGACCAACTGGTGGGAAAAAACAAAGGTGCCGGACTCAAATAAGTCGGATAGGGGATTTGGCTGAATCGCTGGATTGACTCTTCTCTGTATTTATAAGCACAACAAAAAATTAAACCTGAAGTAACACGATGTTTGACCACACTTTAGCAAACTCGACATACCTACCTGCTCATAACAACGGCCATTAAGAATGGGTCAACCTCATGACGGCTTGCATGCTTTTAAGCTACATCAAAACAGGACCAGATGAAGCGTGGAATCGCAGATGAAACCGCACGAGGGACAACGTTACATGAAAACATGTCCACAGGAGACGGTCGTATTACTTCACTTGAACTGCTGGCTACAACTGCATTTATTCTTACTCTACCTTGTGTAATTTTTTCGTTTTTAACTAATAGAACACCACAATACTCTTTTGGGAATTAATTTGTAAAATTTGATTTGTTCCGCCATCCGATTATGTTGTTCAAACTGATAAGACGACGTAGTTGGTCTATGTCTGGAAATGCCGAGAAAGATATCATTTATTTATTTAACATATGTACTAAAATATTAAAAGATGATTACTTTTAACGTGGTTTTATATCTAAGGTTAACAGCCGCCTAGCCGTTAAACCGAAGGACGAGGTCGTCCACGTAATGATCCGGACTAAGCTACACTCACACAGAAAATTTTTCAATAAATGTATTGTCGGACCACATCAGACAGCAGCGCACGATGAAGTCCATGATGGAGCGAACGCCAGTGAGACAAATGTATTTCAAACGAGCAGTAGCAGAAAAATTACCTCCGTTCATTGCGTGTTCAGGCTACAGGCAACTGGCCATCAATAAGCCGACGCTCATGACATGGAAGAATGGTTGTGTATCCGTGAAACTGTCTGCTAATTACTTGGTAATTTGCTTGATTGCAAGTCTACTCCTGTTGCCTCACCATAAAGGTAGTGTTTTAGGAATACCGAAAGTCATGTTTGGCGCAATCAATGGGGGTGAACTTAATGCGTAACCGGCATAAACTGCGCAACATAATCGCAGAACTAGGTGTTTCAGGGACAAACAGTTTATTCAACAAAGCGGTCTCGACGAAAACGACAGCACGACTAGCTTACAGAGTCCTCGAGGTAACTAAATAGACCACTTGCATAAGTAACGCGCTTCTGTATCCATGAGATTCTTCCTTTGAAGCAATCAAACAAACTCACCTCGGCGTTGCTGAATTTAAACAAATTGATTTATATTTTTGGCAACACCGAAGATGCGTAGACATCAAATCCTCTGGTCCGTTATCCTGCGGCGGGCTAGCCGATGACTTCGTCATGTAAATCTGTCTCGTTCGTATGATTGCATAATCCCATCACATCCTTTCCTTTTTCCTGACTAGCCGTGTACACTTCCATTCCGCATGGTCTTTGCAGTCCCGTCGTTGTGCTGTCCCCGAAAACGGTCGTGTGCCTAGCTTCAGGTTCCCATTCTTGTTCCTACTGTCATTGCAGATGCACTCGGTTCCTTCTAAATATCTTCCCTCCAGTATTGACTTCATAAGATCTGTATTCAACCTTCACGGTCATTACACCTTTCTTTCATCGCTTGTTGACATTCGGTACTGGTTGAATGCCAAGTACCGCGATCGTAACAACGTTTCGGCCATCCGTCTTCTTAAATTCATTTACAGCTGAACTATGGGATGTGAAGACCGGGTGTAAAAGTGCGGCCGACACAAGCATTACGGTTCTTGTCCTTCTGCTGTACAGACCTTGAACTGGATTGAGACCGATATTCTACGATGGCGCGTTGCGAAGCTGCAACAGCATCAGATTTAGATCTTCATGATTGGCTCTAAACTTCGACAACAGTTTCCTGGTTTGTTGGACTGCCGCCTCTTCTTTTCCGTTAGACTAGCTGTGATACCGGCTGGTTTGGCGATGCGAAAATTGCCAATTGTTAAGGAAAGTGTGGAACACAGCACTTGTAAACTGTGGGCCATTGTCGGAGATCAGTTCCTCCAGTATTCCGTGGCTGGCGAACACATCTAAACTTACTGTTGACTGCTTTCGTGGTGGTAACGGTGAGTCAATCTATCTTACACTAGTCACTGTAATAGTCCACAGTGAGTAAATAGTCTTTCCCGTTGTCACAGAACAAGTCCACCTCCACTTTCTGCCATGGTCGATTTGGAATCTCACGAAACATAAATGGTTCTCTGGCTTGGCGAGACTTGTTGGACTGGCAGGCTGATCAACTTGACACTTGGTCGCTAATTTGACTTGTCATCACGGATCACATCATCAATTCGCGTGCTCTACTAATACTGTAGTTGATACCCAAGTGGGTTCGATGATCTCGTTCTAACATTTCTTTGCGAAGCGACAGTGAGATCAAAACGCGATTTCCTTTAAATAGCAAGCCCTGAGTACTTCCCGAAAATTGAAGAATGGCATTAATTTTTTGGGAGGTTGTTCTTTGTATCAGGCCATCCATTCAAAAGCATCTCGCAACGTTTTGCAAGTAGCATCTGCCTCCTTATGACGCACTAGTTCTTCCAAACGTTGCAATAACCGCCTCGATGTCTTCATGTTTGTATCCGACTACCGGCAGATGAGCTCCCGACAGAACGTCTGTGATGAACATCCGCATCCTCGGAGGGTACCTGAGATGCATTTCGGCTTTTGGAGCCGAATAAGCATTCATTGAAAACGTCTAGGGACAGTGTGTGACGGTTTTCTTCTATTGATACAAGCGGTTGGTGATCGGTATCCAAGGTGTAATTGTCGAATCGCTCCATCGCGTAGACAATAGCGACCATCTCCGTTTCGATCTGTGCATAATTTTGCTCCGCCACTATGAGCGCTCTACAGAAAATCCAGGGTTTTACTATCCTGCATGACAACGGCGCCTCTTTCGCCCTGGCTGCTGGCACATTGCACCTCCAAAGACAGCTGGAGCGTAATGGTTGAGTACAGGTGCACAGCGGATGGAATATCTGTTGATTGTAAAAGCGGTCTCCTACTCTTCCCTACAAATTAATTACACACGATTGTGTATTACCCTCCGGATGTTTGGCATGATTTCTTCTAGTATTGGCAAAAATCGACTTAAATAATTCATCATGCAATTAAACGACTAATAGCCTTGACTTACATAGGTTGTGGCGTCTCCTGCACTGCACTGATTTTCTCGGGATCGACTTTTATTGCCTCGGATGTCAGAAGGTGCCCATAAAAAATCACTTTTGGCTCTAATTTCTCGCGTCTGAGGTTTATGTTTTTTGCATGCAACTCAACAAAAAATAGTGCAGATTGATGTCATGCTCCTAGC
>OX104065.1:122343263-122376538 GCA_944474145.2 Dicrocoelium dendriticum
CTACCAAGTTTTCTGAATCGATGTATTGTTTAAACAGCGACCATGGTTTTTGGGCACAACCATTGGTGTTGGCATGTGCATCTTTAGTGTTTTTTTCATCGGCGCAGCTCAACCTACTTTGGGAATGATGTTGTCAACACTTTTCATATGTTACTGATACTGCAATGGCTCGTGTCTATCTTCTTGAGCCATATGTAGACATGTTTAGTTCCATCTAAATGGTTTTACTTGGTTTACAGAGAACAGTAGGGGCATTGCTATTATTTGCTGATGACAAAACTGTGGGATGTAGATGTCCCTTGAGTTCTGAGGCCATTCAATCTGCCCTGGATCTGCTCTGGGACTGGTCTACTTTGTGGTTATTGCCCATTAATCAGGCTGTGTTCCATTCCCCATCGCCACAAGACTGGATCTCAACGTGGTGCGATGGTTTGTGTGCCTCAGTGATCCATTGAGCTATGCTGGGTGGTACTTTTTGCACCTTTAGAGCCACTCATACCAGATTGGTCAATGGTTAGAGGCCATACAAACTCAGTCTCCTGGCACTATGTTGGAGGTTGGAGTGAGGGTGGCTCCGTACTCCATAAAACGTGCTCTCTGTAGTCTAGTGCAAAACTCCGCTGCCTTACGTTAAGGTTTTTAAATCAAAGCCTTTGATTGAGGACCCTAATCGTTCTCCTGTCTAGACATGGGCAACCCGGCAGTATTCCGCCTCCGCGATACAATAAACCTTTCCTCTGACAATTTATTGATCTTCTGGCCGTCACTGAGGATAATTAACTGGCCGCTATCTGCTGCATCGAGCAGGGTAAAGAGAGGTTTCGATGCTACTGCTCAGGCCTTCTCATCTTATCCTCTTTTTCATCCTTATCCTCCCACTCCAACTACTTTTCTCCACCCCATTTTCAATCCCCCAATTCTGGGCCCTCCCCCACCTTGCTTCAATACTCGCTTATCCTCTAGTTTCAACTCACACGCAGTCGCAGGGCGTCGCTCCAATCCAGTCGACAAGTCCATGTTCAACCAAGCGGATAACCTCAGTACATCCGTTTCCCTTTGGAGTTCTCCACTCTCGCTAGGACTGGCATACCTCATCGTGCTCAATTTGCTACAGATTGGCCAACAGGTAGTACTTGCCTGCACGCTAGCGATCCTGTCGATCGATATTTGCTGTTTCTCAGAAACCCGCTTGGAAGATTCGAGTTCCGTTCGTACCTTACGATTCCCCACATGTGACACTGGCGGCACATTCTCATTGCGCCTGTCTGGCGATGATGCAGCTTCAAATGCCGGTCAAGCTGGCGTCGGCATTGTTTTGAGTCCCCGGGCTGAAGCTGCCCTGATCGATTGGATCCCAGTCAACAGTCGGATGTGCGCCGTTAGATTAGCTGATTCGTTTCATGCTACGAAGTCGCGCAGAAACAAACGGTGCTTGTTTGTCATTGTGGCCTACGCCCCCTATAAACTGTAGCACTGGTTCGATGAAAAATGATTTCTATCAGCAACTTCACGATCTTCTTCGTTACAGAAGAAGCACGCATTCTGTGGTGTTGGCTGGCGATCTAAACGCCCAAGTCGGAAGATTGTCCTCTGATGAGCTTCATCTGGGCGGCCAACATGGTGTAGGCTCCCGTAATGATAACGGTGAACGATTGCTACGGCTGTGTGAAGATGCTCGTCTCTTTCTCGCAAGCACAAAATTACCTCACAGCAACTGCAGAAGCGTGACTTGGCGCCCACTAGCTTCGCACCAGCCATGGACGCAAATCGATCATATCGCGATTAGTTACCGCTGGAGAGGCCGTGTCCAAGACTGTCGCTCGATTTGGAGCACCAGCGTGGACTGTGACCACGGCCATGTTTGCGCCGACCGCCGGGTGCGTTTCGGTGGACGTCCGCAACGTCGATGTGAACGGATTGACATCAGCCAGCTGACGAAGTCAGGTGTTCTAAATGCGTATCAAAGTGCGCTGACATCCGGGTTGAGTAAGGGCTCACCGAACACTGTCGACGACCACTGGTTGCATATTCATCGAACGTTACTATCAGTGGGCATGCCTTCATGCGGCAAATCAAATTTCCAACCTAGATATTGCATCTCTACACAGTCTCTGGAACTGATGGAGACTCGCCAACGTATTCCGGCTGGAAGCGAATACAATGAGGCTCGAAAAAATCTCGGGGCGAAATTGCATGCTAGTCTGAAGCGAGACCGCTTTGTCTGGTGGTCTCATATTGAATCGGTAATGGAAACAGTCAGTGCCATTGATAATCGTCGCAAGTTATTCCGTCTGATACCGGGAAACAGGCAGCAGGAGACCTGTTGTTAGTGAGAACATGCGCAACAAGAGTGGGCATCCGATCCACAGCCTATCAAGACGCTTGGAACGTTGGGACGAACACTTTGCAATGCAGTTTAACCAGTCTGTTATCGCTTTCTTTTTCGGGTATTGAGTGCCCTTCTCCATGGTCCGTCTTCTTAGACCCATCTCCACGTGCATAAGTCGACTGTGAGATCAGATTGCTGAAATTGCATAAGGCCGCAGGGGCAGATAGAATTCCCCCAGCCCTCTTCAAATTCGGGCGACCTGCTCTATTAGCTGATTTACACGAGTTGCTATTGAAACGTTGGGAGCAGAAGACTGTCCCGACAGACTGGAGCAGCCCCGTCATTATCCCAATTTTCAAGGGAGGCTCCCGTTCAAAATGCGGATAAGTCTGATCTCAATTGCCTCTAACTTGCTTGCGTCTGTCGTTCTCCTCAGACTGACTGGCGCTCGTGAAAGCCAGACGCGTGAAGAGCAAGCCGGGTTTCATCGAGGTTGGGGCTACATTGACCACATCTTCACCTTGCGTCAGCTGTTGGAGCACGTCCATGTTTATTTGCGGCCTACCGTTGTCGTGTTTCTCGACATCAAAGGTGCCTTCGACTCGGTTGATCGATGTGCCCTTTGACAATGTCTGCTGAGAAAAGGTGTGCCTAATAAATACGTAAACGTTATCAAAGCACTGTACGCACGTAGTTCGGGCAGAGTGAGGGTTTATGACAACTTGTCGCCGCCCTTCGATACCTCCAGCAGTGTGAGACCAGGTTACCCGCTGTCACCTTTCCTCTTTAACTTCGCTGTTGATGTAGTCATGGAAACAGCGTTCTATGGATACTACCTAGAAGGTGTGGAGCTACTTCCTGGTGAGCGATTTCTTGATTTGGAGAATGCGGACGACATTGCCCTCGTTGGTGACAGCACCTAAACGTGCGAGGCTGCACTGGACTGATTAGCACTAGCTGTCTATCGTTTTGGGCTATGCTTTGTTCCATCAAAGTGCAAAGTGCTTTTCCAACATTGGTAGGTACCCACCCCTGCGCTAACGCTTTGTGGTGATCGGCTAGAAATCGTTCAGGTATTCAACTACCTGGGCAGCTATATTAGCGCCCGTGGGATCGAAACTTAGGTTACGAACCATATAGCAAAATGTCGAGGTGCTTTTGCCAATCTCCTCCACCTGCGGCACAGACGCGACATTACTCTCGCCTTGAAGGACGGAGTTTATAACGCAACTGTCCGTTCAACCTTCCTCTTTGCTTGTGAAATCTGGCCCATCAGATCGACAAACACAAAGCGGCTCGTTACGTTCAATCATCGCTGCCTTCTCAGCTTAACTCATGTCTGGTGGGAGCACCGCGTAAGCAATGAGCGTGTTCAGCGTCGCGTATTTGGTGCAGGAAGAGCGAATGAACCGTTCAGCACCATTATGTCACGCACCAAGCTCCGATGGCTGGACCACGTGTTGCGCATGCCGGCACACCGACTCCTGCGACGTGCATTGTTTGCGCGCCAGTGGTGCGGTTGGAAGAGAAGGAGGGGAAGCGAAACGATGACTTGGTCGAGAGGAATGAAAACCCTAACTTCGAAGCTGGCGTCTGTTGGGTCATCCCGACTGCGTGACTGGGGTCCTAAGGACGATGAACACGTTTACTGACACACTTGCTGATATGGCTGGAAGCCAGCCCCAATGTCGTTCGTGTTGTGAGTTTCTTTGTCCATCCCTTATTAGATTTGCTCTCCAATTCCGATCTCGTACGAGATGCATAATATATTATTTTACATTGTATTACCTGATTGAAGGGTCAATTTTAGATTACACGTGTGGAATTATTTGGGTGTTGCTCATCCTAACACTGGCACACCACGATCGCGGTTTCGTCCTGGTTTGGACTTATCAGGTGGAGATAGCCTGAGCTGGGTTGGAATACAGAGCCAAGTAGTTCACGGCTGACGCCCTGAATACTATGCAACTAAGATCGGCGTGCAACGCGGTCGACATTGAGATTGCGCGTCGCAATCCAACCACACAACGTTTGATGCAAAATTGACCCTCCACTTAATCCTTCACCGTTGTGACAAGCGTTGCCCGCCGTGACCCGGTATTCAAAGTGGTAGAGGTTTCGGCTACTATTCCAATGGTCGCGGGTTCGAGGCCTGCTATTTCCACCTGATGAGATGAAATGACATCGAAACGCGTCGTGGTTGTGCATTGTATTCGGGCGGCCAACTCCTTATTTCCGTTTATATTACCTGCTTTTACATTTTTTTGTGGTGTAACTTTTTTGTATCTTACCTTTTTGTATTGCGGCACAATTGCTGAGGGGTGTTTCTCACCCTCAACTAGCGTGTGTTAATTGTATTGATTAATTGCAGTCGGATTTCGGGGATGCAGCTAACTTCAATGGCGGGAGACTCCCGGGTACGTGTCAACCCGGCCTGTTGACCAATTTGTCAGTCGGAACATAAATCGAAGTCAAAGTAAGGCCGTTGATTGAACTTGTCGTGTGTTGGCAAACCTGGGATTTGAAGTGGAATCAACGGAGAAGGGATTGACAACAAATGAAGAGTAGGCGTGTGATGGAGGTGGGCGAACGACAACAGCAGCAATAGCGGAAGCGTGAGAAGAAGGTAAATCTATGGTTTTTCTCAGCAAGCATGCTACTACCTGGTTGCGCAGGCCGAGGTAGAGAGTTGACTCAGTGGGCTCTGCCTCGGGCGTTTGGCTTAATAGCCTACCCGTAAGGTAGCGCGGCGAAGTACTACAATGACGTCCACCTGGAGCCGGTGACCCATTGTTTGGTTCATACACCTTTTGTTTTGTCGATCTGCCAAGATGAGGCCTAGTCCATCCACAGATTCAGCCTCCAGCTGTGGAAGTACAGTGCTTCGCGAAAGCAAAGCAAGGGACGGTGACTTTATTTAGTGGCGTATCACATCCACTACTTCCTAGCTTTGTTAAACGGACATTTGTGGCCTTTTATGGGAAGAACGCTTGCCAGGCAAAAACTCACCACGTCCTGGAACACTGCCGCCGAACTTTTCGCTGGAACGGGGCAAATCCGAACCACCCAGCTGGCACCACGAGGTGGCAGTTTGGCAAGCCAGCCGTCTTGGTACCCCATTGACCATATTCGAGGATGACGGGACGGTGCTTGTCAACGGGATTCTGTTGCTGTTCACGAATCTTTGGACTGAGGATAAGATTCCCATCTCATGGGGAAAATCAATCGTTGTCCTCATCTACAAGAAAGGCTCACAACGATTGCTCCAATTACCGCGGAATTTCGTTGATCTCTGTCGCGTCCAAGATTATCGTGTCCGTTTTACTTTGCAGGCTTTCAGTGATTACAGAATTTTTCCGAGATGAACAAGTCTTTCATTGTCCATACTTGGGTTGCGTCGACCAAATCTTCACGCTCCGCCACGTCTAATCACGATCAACAATCGTGATGTTCCTGGACATCTGAGCTGTATTGGATTCAGTATGTATATCTGCTTTGTGGAACTGTTTACTAAGGAAAGATGTTCCCGACCAATTTATAGCCATTCTGAGGGAAATGTACGGTCACACGTCGGGCAATGTTAGTGGTTTATGGGCGGATCTCGTCTTCGTTTGTTGTCACAGGTTGTGTCCTCTGATGTTATCCTATTCTACTCTTCCTTTTCAATTTTATCCTCTAAGCTGTCATTTACCGAACACCAGGTCTCCAGAGCTGTAGAGTTGAGCTTCTCCCTCGAGCGCCTCGCGAATTTGGATTACGCCGATAGCATCGCTTTGTTGAGGGACAATCAACAAGCCGCTTAAAACACTGAACCGCTTAACGATGGGGGCATCTAAGTACCGTTTGTATACAGCCCAGAATCGACAATTGCTTGTGCCATCGCTAAAGCCCGCTCGGCTTTTACTAATTTGAAACACCAGTGGCCTCGTCGCTACATCTCGTTTTTGCTAAAAGGTAAGGTTGGCACTGCCTATCTTCGCTCGAAACTTTTCTATGGATTCGAAGCCTGGTGGATTCGAGTGGACGATATGTGTAGGTTTTCGGCGTTCCATGACGTCTGTCTGCGGAGGATCACCCGTTTTTGGTAGCAACATCGGGCGCGCAATGATGATATCAAACAGCGCATCCTTGGCAAGGCGAATTTCCCACTCCATTAGCTTGTTCTATCGCGCCAGTTGAGATGGCTTGGCCATGTCCTGCGCATGCCTGACGAGCGATTGCCACGGCGCGCCCTATTTGTGCGTAGAGGACTGTATTGGAAAAGCTGCGTGTTAGCCACCCGATCACTTGGCGTCAAAGCATCAAATCGCTCACATCCTGTCTATCAATTGCTGGTCCGGTACGAAATCCGGGTGGTCGAAAGATGAAGCATACCGACGGCTTGCGATACCGGCTGCAATGGAAACAATTCGCACAAGTGTCCATGAACTCCTGATTCCAAAAGTGATAACTCCTTAAGACAAAAAAGCTTGTAAAACTGACGTGTGAAAAAAGACAAAAGTGTTCTTATTGATACCTCATTACCTTTTGATATCGTATATATTCTTGTTCCTACTTACATGTTCATGGTTTTGAATGGCTTTGTCGTTTCTTATAGGCTTGCTACTATATGCTTGGCGGCATCCTTTTTCGGATTTGCCTGTCACTATTGCCAACCTCCGGACGCCACGGCGGGACCATGGGAGGCTTGCGATGCACCACCCACAGCTCCAACCACACACCCCATATCTAGTGTAAATCCAAAGGAACAAGACCGGGAGGCATGTGGATGAGAGCCAGGTTTCATCAACGGAGCCGGCCCACACTCCTTCACAGGCAAACACAAGCACGCTGTATTTGGTGAACCAAGCGCAAACAAAGCGGTGGCTGGACCATAGTCCGCTCTACACTGAGTGCATGGAACCACTCTTTGATCCTAGCATGACCACAAGGACCGTGCACCTCTTCCCCTCCAGCAACGACCAACTGTCTCCTGGAACCAGTATGGACGAGGTAGTGGATAATAGATAGATAGGCACCTTGTCAACATGCACATCAAGCACGGTCATACCGGTGATGTCAGACCACAGCCAATCACTTGAAATGACATTCTCAAATCAAATTTATCTCAAAGTATTCGGCCATGCCGACATAACTCTTCGCTAAATTAGCATATGAAGTAAGTTGGTTATCAACCAATCCGCGCTGAGTACAAAATGTCCACAAGTTATTCAAAAAACGCTACAAACGCGATATTTAATGAAGATACCCACAATTAGCTTAAGCAACGAATGCAAGTTAATAGAAGCTTATTAATGTAGGCAGAAGAAACCAAATAAAGGGGAATGAAATTTATCCAACTTAAGAACATTAAGTTTGTGTGTTGGTTTGGCCCAATTGCGGTGAAGAAGCACCATGAATGCAGCATCGGCCTCAGCATATATATATGCAATTGTGCCCCATGCTGAGGCTGATGTTGCATTCTTGATGCTTCTTTATCGCATTTGGGCTAAACCAACTTACGCTTAAACTAGGTCTTTTTAAGCTGGATAAATTTCATTCCACTTTATTTGGTTTGTTCTGCCTACCTGAATAATGTTCTATTAACTGGCCACGTTACTTACGCTAATTGCGCTTATCTTCGGTAATTTTGTTGCGTTTGTAGCACTTTTAAGTAACTTGTGGACATTTCTTACTTATCGCGGATTCGTTGCTAACCAACTTACTTCATATGGTAATTTAGCGAAGAGTTATGCCACCATAGGTGGATGCATCATTGGATTTATTTTATTTCAGCTTGTCGTTTCAAGTGAATGGCTGTTGCGTGATATCCCCGGTGTGGCTGCGCTTGATGTGTATGTTGACAAGGTGCCTACCTGTCTATTACCCACTACATCGTTCATACTGGCTCCAGGAGACAGTTGGTCGTTGCTGGAAGGGACGGGGTGCACGGTCCTTGTGGCCGTGCTAGGCTCGTAGAGTGGTTCCGTGCACTCAGTGTGAAGCGGACTACGGTCCAGCCACCGCCTTGTGTGCGATTGATTCCCCAAATACAGTGTGCTTGTGTTTGGTTGTGAAGGAGTGTGGGCCGGCTCCGTTGATGAAACTTGGCTCCCATCCGCATGCCTCCCGGTCTTATTCCCTCGGGTTTACACTGTATTGCGGCACAATAGCTGAGGTGATTCCAAACTCTAGCTGACGTGTATAATGATGAGGAATGGTGGTGCGTACCAATTTGTGATCAGTGTCACACTCAGCTCCAGGAAGTACACGTGTCACGGAAGTGTGGCAACAAAGTGGGATGTATGCAGTGGACTGCATACTTTTGTTGAGACACCTTAGGTGGCTCGGTCATGTGTGGTGTATGGATTCGACGCGGATACTTCAGCAGCTGTTATGTGGTCAACTGAGTTTGGTGAAGCGGCATGTGGGAAAACCGAAGTTACGTCACCAGGACATGATCAAAGTGAGCCTCTCACGTTCTAATATTGATTGCAGGTCATGGGAATCGAAAGCGGTTGATCGGCGTGCATGACGCAATCTGATCACGAAGGCCGTTACCGAGGTACAATAGAAATCCTTCATGTATGCAGCGAAGAAGCGGCAACTGCGGAAGCTACAGGCGCCGATGGGTTGTACTCCATCGACAGCGAGCGCATGATGGTCTAGCACATGCGGTCGCGAGTGCCTGAGTCAGGCAGCCCTAGTGAGCCATGAGCGAGGCCACGCGGGACCAACACCGGGGCGACGACGGGTCCTACAGAGAACGTAAGCAGAACCGGCGCAGCGTTTGTAGGTACGCTGCATTCGATTTACTAACCGCGTGCTTGGGTGTTGAGTTTCTTTATTTCAGGTTGTAGGTTTGCTATATTGTCCTAATGCTTCCTTATCTCGTATTAATGTCTACTTGAACTATCTTCTATAAACTTGCACACGTCGCTTAAGCTAATTGTAGTTAACTTCAATGATATTTTCGCCTTTGGGACATTTTCTTAAAATATATTTTCCGACGTATTGAACCTCCCGCAGATTTTTTTGCAACCAATTTATGTCACCGTATCTGTATGCATTATTTGATTTAGTTTATTTGGAATCGTCGTTTTAAGTGATTGACTGCTGCTTGATATCCCTGGTGTGGCTGCGCTTGATGTGCATGTTGACGAGGTGCCTACCTGTCCGTTACCCACTACCTCGTTGCTGGAGGGGACGGGGTGCACGGTCCTTGTGGTCATGCTAGACTGAAAGCGTGTGAGGCGGAATACAATCCAGCCACCCTCTTGTGTGCGATTGATTCCCCAACTACAGCGTGCTTGTGTTTGGCTCTGAAGGAGTGTGGGCCGGCTCCGTTGATGAAACCTGGCTCTCATCCCCATGCCTCCCGGTCTTATTCCTTCGGGTTTACACTAGGTATGGGGTGTGTGGGTGGAGCTGTGGGTGGTGCAGCGCGAGCCGCACATAGTCCCTCTGTAAGCGCTGGCGTCCTGTGGCTGGCCACAGTGACAGGCCAATCCGAAACTGGATGCAGCCAACCATATATTGCTACGTTGGATTCTAATGCATGCAGATATATATATATATATATATATATATATATATATATATATATATATATATATATATATATATATATATATATATATATATATAAGCCTTCACCAGCCAACTTATCAAGTGCCCAATGGCAATTGCAATGCAGCATAACCAAGTACGCGCATGTGTGTGAACTACCACAATCTGGATGGAGAAACATTTACCCTCATGGACAAGAGTACCACAAACGTTCATCATTTTGGATCGGAGGTAAGTCAAAGTCATCTTCAACTTCTGGAGATGGTACTTGCAAGTTAGTAACCAATAAGAGCTTCCGGTGATTACTTATGGTTTATGCGTGAACCCTCTTTCAGGTTACCGACTGACGAACCTATTATGCGGACGATCTAGCTCTTCTGGTGTCTGACGCAGTCGCTGTGCAATCACTGCTGGATAGACTGGCGCTGGACGCTTTGGCTTGTCCTTTGCACTTTCAATTGCAAACTGCTGCTACAGCACTGGATCGACACATCTCCGATCCTAGCTATCACCAAGCAACCACTAGTAGTTGTGGATCGCTTCGCTTACCCTGGCAGCTGTGTCACCTCTGGTGTTCACATCACTGAGGAAGTTACTTCGCGTATCAGCAAGACCCGTGTGGCTTTTCAGAGGCTCATTCATCTATGGAGACCGCAGGATATCAGCTTGTCAGTGAAAGGTGAGGTGTATAACGCTGCGATGAGACCAGTGTTATTGTATGGATCAGAGACCTGGCGTGTTCGCAGCGAAGACATTAAACGTTTGGCTGTGTTTGACCACTGGTTCTCACGTCGTGTAGCAATACCGGGTTAGCAATGCTGTGGTCCGCCAGTTGGTTTTCGGCAAGGAACCTTCTGGTGTCCTACTCGAGATTTTGTTGAACCTTAATCACTTACATTGGCTAGGCCAAGTCCTCCGTATGCCCGTTGACCTACTTCCTCGGCCTGCATTATACGCCGTGACTGCACCAAGTTGAGCGAAACATCGAGGTTGTCAGTCCATGACGTGGCAACAAGGCATGAAGAAATTGACTGAGATTTGGTCAAGCTGGTGCGCGCCGTCTTCCTGGATGGGGGCCTCGGGATGATCCACACCAGTGATTGGAGCCCGTATCAAACATTACGCAGTCAGTAGCGTTCCTGCATTTTATCCCTTGCATCTGATCGTTAATTTTCGTCCCATTCTGATTAGTTCAACTCAGTTCCTTCTTGCTTCCATTTTCTCTACATTCTATTTACCTTTAACCCCACTATCTCACCGTTGTTATTTATTGTTATTCTTACTATGTGAGTCGTGGCAACTGGATCCATCACATTTCGTTGCTCGGATCATAGTCGCTCAACTGAACTGGACTGAACTCTGCGTGAACCTGTGTAACCTTTATACCAATAATAGCTAGAGACAGGTATGTGAATAAGGATACAACTGCCATCAATGCGACTACCATGTGGGATGATATAAAAGGAAGTGATACAGTAAAGCAAAGATAACTTATCTTTGGTGTGTATAATATAGTATATACAATCTCCTATATGTGAAGTCGGACTTGCATTTGATGGAGGTCGCATAGTGTGAGAATGCGACGGGGTATTATCTGCAGTCTCTTCGCGTTGTCGCTTAACTCTGCTTTGGACCGGTCCGACCGTCTCCTGTCCGAGGTATGTGCGTATTCTCGAAAATAGTCTCTTGCTCTAACTTAAGCATTAACAGGTGGTGACATCACACACGCCCTGATGACCTCTTGGTTCGACCACAGCAAATAAGTCCCGCTCCCCACTGTCAAACATCTGGCTTCTCGAGTGCTACCATTCGGCGCTCCAAACATTCGGCACTAACCTGCCATCACTATTGACATTACCTTCTAGCTCTATTCGGAAAGTTAGCCATTTCTGCTTTGAATTCTAGCAACTGCCTCTGCGTTTCTGCTTTTAACCCCAAATAATAACGAAATTTCCTTAAACTCAACTAACTTCCGTCTATGGGACAAATAATAGGAAATATGACTATGTTCACTCTCATGATTAATATAGGAAACATAGCATGAGGCATCAACGTGATCGTGCCAATCGCTAGTCAGCTACTTGCCGGTATCGTTCACTTTCCGCGAACTTTCCAAAGCAATTTTCCAACGTGTTAACACTAAGAAAACTTATCGAGTCTTGTGCTCCAACTTTCGAAATGTACACCAAAACGGAGAAGCGTCGTTTTTGGGTACTGTTAACGGCTAAGCAGTTGGGGGCTTTTATTCACGTGTATCCATCACACTCAACATGATTAGGCCGGAACTGGAAGCATATACAATAATTTGCCATCCCTGCACAGATACGTATTACCAACTCAATTTTGAAATCTTAGCGAAATGGCTTTAATTGACCCACATGCCTAATGGGGATTAGGTCATGAATGGACTGAACCTTTATCCTGCAGTGGGTAGTATAATACAGTCGTAAAACATCTGGGCGTTGTTCTCACCTGTCAAAGCGTGTGTGTGTGGCAGACCTTAAGCAGATCCCAGTGGGTTTCTCGAGCTGGACTTGCTCCGGGTGGAGTCCCTCAAGCAAACCTCTATGTACCCCATTGCCTTGTGGGTCAGACTGTGGTAGGGCACTTCAAGCAAAGCCAGTCTCTCGGAATGGTCAGCCGGAGAGTATCATCTGCCCTCTACCCCGTCGACTGTACTCCCTCGTCTTGTTTTCCTCTCGCTGCTCAACTGTTCTTCCTCTAATGAGCGCGAGACTGCTGCTGACCTCGCAGCTACTGCCATCGATACGTGTAGCTCGCTCCTCAGATCATTGTTATCATTAGACAACAGTTTTTTTAACGTCCGCACTCTGAGCCCGATCGGCCAACCTGCACCGAAGTGCATTTAATCCAGTTGCCACTACTCACGTCGCCAGAATAATAAATAACGACTGTAAGAAGATGAAATTCAACGCAAATAGAATACGAATAAAATGGAATCAAGACAGAATTGCTTGGAACTAATCCGTATGGAATGAAAATTAACAAGGTGCGAGAAATCGGGTGCTAGAGCGCCATTGACCGCGACTGTTCCATGTCAGATAGTCTCCAACCACTGATGTGGACCGTCCCCCATCCATGATAACGACACTCCTCAGCCTGCCCGAGTCTCTTACTCAATTTTCTTATGCCTTTATGCCATGTCATCGGCTGGCCATCTCACGGTTTCGTCCAACTTAGCGCAGCGACGACGTATAATGCACGGCGAGGAAGCCGATCAACTGGCCTACGGAGGACATGCCTTAGCCAACCTTGGGGGGTTAAACTACGGCAGCTACTCGAGTGGGGCACTAGACTGTTTCTTGAGAAAAACCAACTGGCGGACTTCAGCATTGCTCACCGGATGATTCCACCAAATGTGAGCGATACTCCGTAGACACCGGTGATCAAACATTACCAGCTCTCTGACCCATACAGTAACACCTGCCTTGTCGCAGCGGTATGCGCCCCACTTTGACAATCGGATGTCTTGCCGTCTCCTTAAGCTGTTGTGCCTCTGTAAAGGCATAGGGGCCTTGCTGCTATGCGAGTTAACAAAGCTACCAAGGTAACTGAGCCGATTCACCTTCTCCAGTGTTTGTTGGGTGACAACTAGAACCGGTAGCATATCGGTCCGGTCCTTTAACAATACTTTGCACTTTGAAAGTGCAAAGCACATGCCATGGTGTGCAGCGCTACACGCCAGTCCATTTAGTAGCTGTTATGCGGACCCGACGTCCCCATACTGACCATAAGCTTAAACCACGGAAGGCAATGAGACTCGATTCAGACGAGTGCACTTGTTTCGATCAGCCTTCCAACTCGTGCGACATTCACATTTTGATTGGCCTTTGTACCTCAGAAAAGCTCCTGTTCCTGGCCAACCTCCCTTCAATCATAAAACATTCAGCCTTTTTACATAAGAAACGTTCAGTTTTCCAGTCCAGCCTCCGCATCTACCAGCATTCACTTTTCAACTTGTTCCGTTGGCATATTTGCATAGTACCAATTCAGTTGCTTCCAGGGTTTATTTACGCAAATCATTGGCGCCATAAAAGAAACGCTGGACTGCGCTATAATCGCTTTGAGCTGGGCGGGTAAAAGTGCTTACGCGAAAGGCCTGTCTTTTTTCTTTTCTCTGAGGTTGCGTAGCTGCGTGTGAAATTGCGTTCGTTCTAGGAGCCCGTTCAACTCGTGCGTAGTAATCGTGTTGCGCCTAAGTCTCACGGATCGTGCAACTTCGAATTTAGTCGGTTATTTTGTCGTTCGTGAAATAGTTCCAAGCCTCATTCGTCCGGCCGACTAGGAGAGTTGATACCAGCTCGTCAGAGCGTGGCGTGGCCAAAAGGCAGTTATAACAGTAGCCACTGCGCCAGACCCAAGAAGAGCTATGCTGTCCACATACTCAAAGTTTGTCACTCAGTCACCTGGCAAAACTTTCACTCCGGAAGAGCCTGAAAGTACGGAGTTGTTTTGTGATCATTTTGCTCACAAAGTTGAAGATACGATATGTAATACAACCCCGATGAACCTAATTTGTCATGATTAATTCGTGAGATAGCTTCCCGTAGACTTTCTTCCTCGGTAATCTTGGTAGAGAAACTTCTGGATGGTAAAGGACTTTTTTGACACGCGCTTCACACATAGGCAGTGTCACAAGCTGGCACGATCAACATAATCGAAGGCGGCTGTTAAGTCGAAGAACACCACCATAGTCGGTCGTCTGTGGGACTATTTGTTGGTCGATATAACCACGACCAAGTCGGAAGCCGGCCTAGCTTTCTGTTGTTCTGCTCTCACTAGGACTAGTTTGTCGTCGAAGAATGATACCCGTGATGTTTTCGGATTCAGTGGGAAGAATGCACTAACCTTGTTGACTCTTTTTGAAGATGGACACGACATTTGACAGCCACCACTCTGAAGGCACTTCACCAGTAGATATCTATACGACCCGATGAGGAGCGATGTTCAACGAAAAAACCCATGAAGACGCATTACCGGACTCGATTTGGAGCGATGGGCAAGTGATGTCTTCTGGTCGACTTTTGACTCTGCCCCAATAAATCGGTTCACCCAGTAGTATTGCTTCTTGCTTGACAGAACGGCACTTGGCAGTTCAACCGGTTATCCGACCTTCAATGCACTGGTGTGCAAGTCGAGCTCTTGGATCATTTTTCGCAAATTCCAACAGAATTTTGCTTGAGACCTATCACGTCTCTTCGGATTTTTATGGTTTAACGTGACTTTTTCCGTGTTACAGTGTACATCTGCGAACACATTAGAGTGTTAGCACTTTCCACCTCAGTCGTCAAATATGGGTGATTTGAGGCATTGACAACTATCCATTCAGGTTACTGCAGTTGGTGCTCAACTGTGAATCTGCGCCGGCCCGATGCCAGCGTTTCTTTCACTCCTCGCCCTCTCACTTTTTCACTTTTTTTAACCAGGATTACTAAACTCCGATGGTTTTGTACTTTCCGAAAATCGCACCATCAGGCAGCTAGGTGATCGATCAGTTTGCTTGAGTGTGATTGCAATGTCGACAGCAACACAGGCACCACCCCGTTATGTCAGTCATTCTATATTGCGCCTCCATCTGTGCGATATCATTTCGCTGTGCAATACTCTTGTGTTGTTACTGTCGCTTTTTCTTTCGGACATTGAGTGCCCTTCTCCATGGCACATCTCCTTAAATCCGTCCTCACGCGCAGAAGTTGAACATGAGGTCAAATTGTTGAAATTACTTAAAACCGCAGGGGCAGATAAAATTCCCCCAGCTCTCTACCAATTCGGAGGACCTGCTCTTGTAGATGGTTTACACGAGTTGCTAGGGGAACTTTGGGAGCAGGAAACTGTCCCGACAGACTGGAGCCGCTCCACAATAGTCCCAGTTTTCAAGGGAGACCCCCGTTCGGAATGCGGCAACCATAGAAGAATCAGTCTGGTATCAATTGCTTCTAACTTACTTCTGTCGTTCTCCACAGATTGACTGGCGGTCGTGAAGGCCAGTT
This sequence comes from Dicrocoelium dendriticum, assembly GCA_944474145.2. NCBI lineage: Eukaryota > Metazoa > Platyhelminthes > Trematoda > Plagiorchiida > Dicrocoeliidae > Dicrocoelium > Dicrocoelium dendriticum. Next base: position 122,359,152 of record OX104065.1, read on the forward strand.
CCGCTAAGAACAAGCCGGTTTTCCTCGAAATCGAGGCTGCGTCGACTGTCTTTTCACTTGGGTCAATTGTTGGAACGCCGCCATGTTTATTGGCGACCCACCGTTGTCATGCTCCTCGACATCAAAGGTGCCTTGAACTCAGCCGATCGATGTCCCCTTTGGGACTGTCTACTGAGAAAAGGTGTGTCCTATAAATATGTAAACATTATCAAACCGCTGTACGCGCATAGTTCGGGCAGAGTGAGGGTTTATAGCAAACTGTCGTCGCCCTTCAATATCTCCAGCGGTGTGAGATCAGGTTACCCGCTGTCACCTTTCCTCTTTAACTTTGCTGTTGATGGAGTCATGGAAACAGCGTTCTCTGGATAGGACTTAGAAGGTGTGGAGCTACTTCCTGATGAGCGATTTCTTGATTTGGAGTATGCGGACGACATTGCCCTCGTTGGTGACAGCACCTAAACGTGCGAGGCTGCACTGGACCGATTAGCGCTGGCTGTCTATCCTCTTGGGCTATGCTTTGTTCCATCTAAATGCAAAGTATTTCTCCAAGATTGGCAGGGACCCCACCCCTGTACTTACCTTTGTTGGTGATCAGTTTGAAGTTGTTCAGGAATTCAAGTACCTCGGCAGCTATATTAGCGCCCGTGGGATCGAATCTCGAGATGGTTTTGCCAATCTCCACCACCTATTTCGCAAACGCGGCATCACTCTCGCCCTGAAGGGCAAAGTTTATAATGCATCCGTCCGTTCAACCCTCTTATACGGTTGTGAAACCTAGGCCATCAGCTCGACAGAAATCAAGAGGCTCGTCACCTTCGACCATCGCTACCTTCGCAGCTTAGCTCGTGTCTGGTGGGAGCACCGCGTGAGCAATGAGCATGTTCGGCGCCGCGTATTTGGTGCAGGAAGAGCGAGTGAACCGCTCAGCACCGTTATATCACGCACCAAGCTCCGATAGCTGGACCACGTGTTGCGCATACCAGCGCACTTTGACTCCCGCGACGTGCATTGTTTGCGCGCCGGTGGTGCGGTTGGAAGAGGAGGAGGTCAAGCGATGACTGAGTCAAAAGAAATGAAAACCCACTTCGAAGTTGGCGTCGGTTGATGCATCCCGACTGCGTGACTGGGGTCCTAAGGACGATGAATACGCAGTCAAAAGGGCCAAAATGCTGTTTTGGAACATTTAGTCCAGAGCGGGCACCAAGTCGTGACGACAGAGGCTTTTCAAGTTTTATATGTTGTGCCGAAACACTACCTAAAAGGAGTTAAAAGGCGCCTACTCATGACGGCCGTGGCTATTTCGATCCGGCTGATGCAACCAGAATTATGCATGCAGAGGATACTAGTTCAAAAGCTCCATTTACCCTGTCCATTATTTTACTGTGACTCGCCGTTCTTCTCGACCTCCGAAAGTGACCTTTTCACTCCTTCGGACAGCTGAACCGTGGTGTGTTGTATTGTGAACATGTGTGTATACGTGTGAGCTTAGCTCTTATAATCGATTGCAAAGGATCGAATACCAGAGCAGCCTGTTTGGACTTGACCAACGCTAGACTTGCCATTTTAGCCTATCACGATTTTAACCAGTGTTGTATATGTATTAGCCAGATGAGAAATATCGAAAAGAAATTTCTTCGCTGAGCTGTGTGACGATTAACACGTTTGGTTGGACACACTTGCTGGTATGGCTAGGAGCCGGCCCCAGTGGCGTTTTTGTTGTGAGTTCCTTTATCCATCCACCTCTTGCTTAGCCTCCCCCTCCCTTCACGATCTCATTCATTAGGCATAATATAACTTTCTGCGGCACGATAGCCGGTTGTTAGTTCTCCGGAACGATGTCCATCCGTTTTTGGGGTCTCAGCCGGCGTGCCTCTGTTGTTTTTTTTCTTCTCTTTTTTATTGCGGCACAATAGCTGAGGTGCAGTTGACGTGTATAATTAATGAATGAATGTTACCATCGACGGACCACTTTCAAGACCTGCCTCATTCTTGTCGTTGTACGAAACGCTTCATGAGCCATGTGATTGTTATTACGAAGGACGGTGGGAGACACGAATGCGAGTTGGTGCGCTGCAGCGGATCTCGTTCTCAAGGGGTTTATTTGGAGGCATTTATTGAAAGTGTACCAACCATTGTCCATAGTCTTGTCTCCACCTCTTTTTTCTAATTCATCCGATGAAGAAATCTACTACGACAGAGCTTAGTTGAAAAGTTGGTGAGCTAACATACTATCGTTCCTTTTTTGTCGAACATTTTTCCGCTTACCTCGACACGCCGTATTGTTTCTCGTTTTCATTGAGTGTATTGATGAACTGTTCGGTTTGCTTTCCTCAATTGCTATCAAAACTTTTTCTCTCTTTTAGCACGTTTGAATCACTTTACGTTGGAGCGTTGCTCCTAATATCAGCCGTCTAGATCTATGAGTGCTGCCTCGGAGTGCCTGCAGATGCTGCCTTATGGAGAGAGAAAGAAACGCCGCGCTGCAAACTATCGGATTGAGTTGGATCAGCTGACCCCACACAACATAAAACAGTTCCGCCTCATCAATCAAGTTGTATTTCCAGTTTCGTACACGGAAAAGTTCTATACGGATCTTTTGAAAAACAGTCACATGTGCAGGCTTGCCTACTTCAACGACATTGTGGTTGGAGCTGTGAGCTACCGGATCGATAAAGTCTCCTCTAAATCCGAGGCGGGTACCGAAGATGTGTGCGTGAAGAAGTGTTACATAATGACCCTTGGCTGTTTAGCTCCGTACAGAGGCTATGGAATCGGGACAGTTATGCTTAAACATGTCATGAAGTTTTGTCAAGAACATGGGGATATAAAAAGCATATATTTACATGTCCATGTGGAAAACGATGTTGCCCTAGCTTTTTATCAACATTTTGGCTTCGTAGTTACTGGAGAAGTCGAAGGTTACTACCGATGTGTACAGCCACAGACGGCTTTTGTTCTTGAAAAGTATCTGACCCCCGAATCCGGTGATGTAACTGTCGCTTGTGATTGATAAGATGTCGATAGCCCTTTATTTTGTGTTATATATGATTGTCCCTCTCCGATAAGTTTGGGTTTCTTTTTCGCCAGTTTTTATTGCTCGTTTATTGGTCATATTCGTATTATAACCATAGAGGCCCTCAGTGACCTTGAGTCGTTTTCCCCAATGAATGATAATTTATCTCCAGCCGTTTTGGGCCCAGCCATTCAGATGAGAGCCTGACCGTCGAATTGCGGTGCATCGGTTTCCGTATCTCGCGCCGTCATAATAGTCAGGGAAAAAATCGGCGACGAACGCGAAAGTTCTAACAGTCACAGATAAATAAACAAGTGCCCGCAATTAAGCGATCACGTGCAACTTAGTTCATGGCTGCGTCTTGTCGAAGCCTGATGTAACTAACTCTGAGGCTTTTCATAGAAAGGGCCTACGCTGATCCGAATGACTTGTTCACTTTCTTCGTAGTCTTCACATGTCCTGTACTGACTACTATGAAGGTTTACACACCCGGGTGCATCATCCGAAGGTAACACACATCGTCGTAGGTATTCGATAAGCTTGCGACAGGAATTGTTAAGTCGGCACCAAAGCGTTCAAGTTCAAACGATGGTCTAGTCTGCGCCATATCATTTTTCCCCACGACAACGGATGAACACCCGCATTACTCACGCCGTGACCCCGTTATGAAAGGGTGATGTTACGCATTCTCAGCTCATCAACAACACTTAGTTCCTTAATATCTTCAACACAATGTTGCTATTTGCCTGTTCTGTCCAACAGCGTCAGCTACACTCCACCATTTTACACTTTTTCTTTGACTAGTAAGGGAACATTTAACTGTCTGTGCCTTGACAGATGACCGCGCTGAATTGTTTCATCATCCACCAAATCTTACGGCAACTGTGGTTACTCAGAATTGTCTGGACGTAGTCATGTTTGACGTGGTGTTCTTCCTTCCTAATACAAGCAGAAAGGAACTTCACTAAAGCACGATATTTGCTTTTGAAATCCCTCGTTGAGTCCGCGAAGAAAACGGGTCTGCACGGATGATACGGGTTTCTGTCAGACAGCAGAGATCATAAGATAATCTCAGATAACTTGTTACTTGCTCACAGTATATTAACACATCTATGTCGAAAAACAAACTAAGTTCCGTGGGGACAACCATTTCTCTATGCACAGTTTAAAGGAAGGGATTGTCTCTATTTCTACCTACGATCACCGCAGCGAGTGGAATCCTTATGGTTTGTCTTAATGTAAACCATAGAGTGATCCAAGGTGCCGAGTGATGCCCGATTGCAAACCTAAAATATTTTCATTGTAGAGTCGCCTCTAACCTGGAGGAACATTTTACAATATTCTGTAGCTTGACTGAATCACGGGGAATGCTGATCCTCAGCGATCCAAAAATTCCCATTTATTAGAATGCATCAAGGGATGCAGAATCTGAGTAAAGAATTCTTTTCGGTAATTCTCATCAGACTCAAACATTACATGATGACGAGAAAGTGCTAAATAGGCTAAGCGACATCCAGTCACAGTTCCATCTTGTCTCACCTTCTAGGGTGCAGTCACGCAGGAACGGAAAATGATTTTAGAGTCATCTATACTGTTCATGAACGTTTCACGCGCGGATTCCGGAAGCATCTTCTGTCTATTGCGGAAGCTATCTACATCCGCCACCTCAAGCCAGAATTGTGCGTACAAAAACAGTTTGTACGCCCTTCACTTCTACCGTGGCCTACAACTTCGGCTGTGATTTCCCCTATACATACTTGCGGCTTTCAATGACCCCGTGATTTATTGATTTGTTCCTGTTAAATTAAACATTCTGTCCAATCATGTAATGTTTGAGTCTGATGAGAATTACCGAAAAGAATTCTTTACTCAGATTCTGCCTCCCTTGATTCATTCTAATATTCTGTAGCCCCATAGTTATAAGGAATATGGTATAGAATCTATTGCAATCACCAGCAAATATGCACAGCGACTGGTCGATTTGCCCAATAACAGCAGCCGTAATATCGTCAAACTTTACTGCTTCTGAGTTGGGATAGCTTGGAATGTATAAATATTGGTCAGCAAACTTGAGCGGTATCCACTCAAATATTTTGGTTTAAACTTTTGGACCAAGCAGCTGGTATGTTGAGTAGCAGAACAATCTTTTCACCTATATGTACCACAAAGTGTTACTTAAGCTGATGACACCGCCTCCACGATTCCGTTACTTGCATCAGCTGTCAGCACGAAAACAAATAAAACCGTCGATTGCCACAATAGAATCTACAACACCTTTATGGAGGCAGTTCTCTTGCAGCATAGGGACTCCTAGTTATGCGTATTCACGACAGTACATAATGCTTTTAGGGTCCTCCATTATCCTCAGACTCGAACGGACATGTTTGATAAGAAAAGTGGGTATCCGCCAAATCTTGCTCTTAGACAGTAACCCTTCACCTAGCAGGACGCATTTTCAACAAATGCATTCCCTTTTCTTTAGTTCTGTCTTTATTCCTGATAGATCGATTATCGTTGTTAGCTTGCGCGGGGACATAGTCATTTCAAAACATCACGGGTATACATTTTCATGGTGATACTGATAAAAACATTAGGGAAGTAATACAATAGGTCCCTAGAAAGTATCGTCGAAAGCATCTACGTCAGTAAGGGCTTAACTGCTCCCCATCTTGGACCGTTCGATCCATAGGTTTGCAAGTCTTCTTCAGTCGTGAACACTCTCGTAATATGTTAGAATGGCACCCGACTGTTTCCAGTAGTACACGATTCCGCTATCTTTATCAACCTTGGCATTTTTGAAATTTTAGTTGCTTGTCGTTTCCTTGTATTGTTGGCTCTCGGAGACTTTCCTGAAACCATTTTCCTTTATCCACACTAGCTACTGGCCGCTTCATAGATGCAGATACAGTCCGATTAAACCAGTCTGATAGGTTAGAGTGGCTTCCCGCTCTTTTTATGGCTGCTTATGGGAGAATGGAATCAGTGAGAGGATTGTCCTGTTCTCCGAGCCGGGCATTTCGCTTGCAGACGTTTCGTTACCAAACTAGGCAACATCTTCAGTGCGGCTATTCAGTCCTGATTCGCGGTCTCGCAAACCAATGTCATATCCGAGTGACTATTCGGATATGACATTGGTTTGCGAGACCACGAATCAGGACTGAATAGCCGCACTGAAGATGTTGCCTAGTTTGGTAACGAAACGTCTGTAACAGAAATGCCCGGCTCGGAGAACAGGACAATCCTCTCATCCACACCCCGAGCTACAGGTATTCTCAATAATTTCCAATGGAATCGGTACCGATTTCGTCTTTGTTGGTCAACTCTTCAATTCTGACATTGTTACTTCTCGAATTGGGAGTGGTCAAGGGGCAACAAGTCTCGAGGTCGTGTGTTTCACTGAGCCATAAAAGGACATATTGTGACATAACCGAGACCTGGCCATGCACTGCAAATCGATCTACAATCTTGGAGTACAATGCGCCATCGATGGTTACTGGCAACATGGTAGATTTATTTCCGGAACGAAGTTTTGTTTAGTCGATCCCAGTTGATTCGGAGCGAGAGCTTAATTTGATAGGCTGTGGTACCGATATCGGCATATAAATAACTAGTTAAATAGTGTCTTCCTCAAAAGCACGAGATACTGTCCAATTTGGTTGTCCAATCAATCTGTGCATTGGGATGGTATTACACCGATAATTGTTCGTTTTGTTTGTGGCGGTTGCCAAATGAGTTTTCGGAATGATCGACCAGTCAAGTGTGTATTAAATAGGCGGAAAGATTGACAATGAGAATAAGTATACATGTAGTCAAATCTCGTTTAAATAATACGGACATCCGTTGAACCGTCTCGTGGGGCCTACTTCCATGCAGAGTTGTCCTTCCTCCACGCCCCATCTGGCTGTGTGGCAAGTAAATCATCATCGCATTAACTAATCTTTAAGATCGTCGTTAGATGCATGCTGGATGAGCGCTCAAGCCATCCAGCTTGTTCCGCCATTCAACTCTTTCGAGTCCGATATTTGTATTAATCGCCGGTGAGTCTATGATATTTCACCTTGTACTGATTATCATGGAAGCTTCAAACCACCACCCCATTAGATTGGCCCAGTCGTGGACAACAGATAAAAGCAAGAAAATAGAGAAGTAGGGTGAAATAACAATAATAACTGTCACGTTTCTCTTTACTTGGGGATACGGTCCGATGGGTCATATGATGCAGTTTGCACAGAGGGATTGGGATATTTATATCCCAGGCGGATCTTACTAACTGCAAGTTCAGAAGCCTGGATTTTTCATGTCATTGCGGCTGCTCATTATCACATATTCCCCACAGAATTTGATCCCGAGTAATTATTGCGGTGTGACCACGATCCTGCTTGTTCCCGAAAGGGTTAGATGCTTTTCTTATTATCCGGAGGTCACCGGTTCAAATCTCCGAAGATGCGGGCGACTTTGCGGTGTACTCAGCCCACGCGCTTGTCTGGCTGCGAAGCTTTGTCACGATGCTACTCACGGTGATACTCTTTTTTCCTAAAATTAATTACCGAAGCAACCATTTATGCCGCTTAAAATGTTGCATGATACGCGACATGGTGACCCAGAATCAGCAGTGCACAGCAAGATCGAATGTTTGCTAAAGCATACAAGCTTTGGTAGTCAGGTTTTGAAGTACCCGCGGATCTCAACGGTCTTGTGGTCATGGTGATAGCCACCAACCACTGTGTGCCGAGTTCCACTCTGGACTCAGGCTGTCCAATACCTGATGCATCCGAGAAAGGACGAAACGCGTCCTGTAGTGCTGGGGTGAGTGAGAGCAACACCGAAACTCCCCGCATCCAAGCTTTGTTTAGCGGATACTGCTCATTCATCGTGATGATCGGCGCGCTACACCAAATTCAACTTTTGGAATGCTTACCGGGTGTGCAAAGAAGCCCAATTTGGACAATAAACGATGGTTACCCCACTTTGTCTGTGTCTAGTTATCGATCTAACAATAGCACTCTAGATTCTCTTACGTTCTTCCAACGGAAATCGTCAAGTTGTTGGCAAATACCGGAAGATACTTCGTGTACGTCATTGATATTGTCTCTTAAATTGTCATCTAAATCATGCACGAAACATTCACACATCAGCCTGTTGGAATGCAACAGGGTTGCGGCGGTAGTCTCGATACCATAATTTTTTTATTCGAGGGCTGTAGCTGATCTGGTCAGCTAACCAGGAACCTAGTGGACTATACAAACATAAATGTTGGCGATAACCAGACACACAGTCACGGAGCCGTGCATATGCCTGGCCCCGTCGAACATATTAGCGTTTACCGAGTACCAGTACCGTATGTCACACTTTAAATTCAAATGAAGCCGTTCCCTTTGATGCGGATTACATTCCTGCAAGGCTATCAACGGGAATGGTTTGAGAATCACTCAATGTGCCGGATCTGCTGTGACATTGTACTCCCCTCCATAATTTACATTAAAACATTAAGTTGACGGTAAGCTAATTTATGATCTAAAGGCGCTACACATGAAACTACTACATCACCTAACGCAAATGTGCCTGCCAAATGAGTCTGGCAACCCACTGTCCCACCGTGCTTTTTGTTACCGCTCTAGCGGTATCTTAAAGACTTAATAACTGGTGGAAATTACTAGAGCAGACTGCTCAATCCAACCGCAAAGATCAAAGAGGCAGTCCTATGTCGAATGAGTTGAAACTGCTCCTGTCTAATTTCTATTGACTGTCCAACACTGTTCAGACCGTGTGGGAGCGAACCTGTGTTAAGTTGACATCGATCAACTAAAGATCCTACACTACTACAACGAACAGTATGTTGAGATTGGACCGCTTACGCTGGGTAGCTGCTGCCCATGTGCTTTCTAGTTTTATATCCCCTTATGTGAAGCCTCAATGTGGTCGGTCGATGATTTAGCATAACTTCATGGGCTGTCAACTGAAACACTTGTGCCGCCGAGTGCAACCCGTATTATCGGTTACTTCCCCGCTCTCATACGGCATAAACAATGACAAGTCTACAATCGCAAATTGATTTATAACTGATGATTATAAACGGAAGCCTATACGGATTTGTTTGTATCCTACTGACCTTTTCAATTCGTGTTTGATCTTCCATTTTGAATGGCGATTCATCTCGCATGTCAAAATGGCGTGTCCAGTAAACTAGATCCATCTTGTGGCCGGATTTTGGCTATAGTGCCTTAAATGAACAAGCTGCCAACCACAAAATACGTTGTTGGTTGAGAACTATTTACCAGAATTTGTGGCATTGAATTTCAGAGACCACAAATCCGGAAGTGTCAGATAGGGTCGGGTACAGGTGCGCCCTTTAAGGACGAGTGGATTTCTTAGCCAAAAAAAACTTTCTCCCGCAGATGATCTGTCCAGATTAGTTATGACGGACATCGCTCAGATGGGCTCGAAGGACTCTTTCTTATGCGGCTCTACAACTAGGTTTGCTCGGATTTGTGGTCTGCTTTCAAATGATCGGTCGCGTTGTTGTCTGCTCCAGGTGCTTAGCATCGACACATGCTAGGTCAAAGCTGTTTAACGTGACCACTCAAAGGGCTGACAAAAATTGATCGCCTTGGACAGGTGGTCGCCATAGACAGCTCCATGCATAGGGACATTACTCATAGAAGAAAACGTTAGGGATGTTTTCGGCTGGTCGCTATAGACCGGTGGTCACAATGTCAGGTTAGACTGTACTTTTTATTGTGCTACAATGTAGCCTGAGAAGACACCCCGTGGACCAAGCATGGTTTTCTGTTAATCTTTGTCATTGCTTATTGCAACCATTGAAGAAAATAGTTAGAAAACAGTGAGAATTCGCTGAATCGCTTCATTTGATCCTCTGTAGACCGAAGTCATTCGGTGATTTTTTCATGGTTATCGGCTAGGCCTGGCGCCCACATAACCCACATGGGGCAGCTTCTTGCTTGACTACTTTCAAAGCGATCAGTAGCGTAGTGTTACGCAATTGCGTAGTGCGAAGGGCCTTGGCATTAATATTCGCGGGTGGCACGCTCATGATTTTCCAGCACCAAGTAACAACTGTTAGATCATTCAGGTTGTAAGACTTTTGTATATTTAAATACGACACTATCGCCAATGACATCATCCAGTGATCCTTCAGCTAGGTCAGCGTGCACCAACAGCTAGTACTAATCGTCTCCATCTATGGATGCCAATGACTTGGTTATGAGTCTAACAAATGGGTTCAGCGACTCAGCAGGCTACGCTTATGCATGTTGATGTTGATCAAGCGTAATATTTATACATATAATCTTTTGCCTAGAAATTAATTCTCATCATGCAGTCGGGTCTACCCAATTGACGCGGTAACAACGAGCACATCAGTTAAGAAACACAAACGAAGATGGTGCAAAGCGCTGCCGAAGACGCTCCTGCTACGTGGACTACGTATTTATTCGACTCATTTCACAAGCGACTTTCTTGGTTTCGTAGATTGAGCACGGTGTTCCCACTCGACGGTCTGGTGATTTTGCCCTAGAAACCTACAGAACTGCTACAAACAATTTTGACTCATAACTCCAGTGCATGAGAATCACCAGGATCCTACAAGCATTCATCTAGGAACTCCTTAGTGCCTTTGGGCGAGTGAAAGCTTGGTCTGCGTCTTCTACTGGACTAGAGGGTTATAACTGAAGATGATCACACACCAGTCTAGTGGGCGAAGTAAACAGTGTTTGAAATAGGGATCTGACAGCTCAGTGGAATTCTGCATGCGTCAGTGGCCCGGGTGACATACAACGCTGAAACTTACTGAGCTGTTTGCCCGAACTGTGTATTCGTAGTACAAAATGCGGAAAGGAACGTCAGCTGCATTTGGAATCTTACTTTTCGGTGTTAAACTGTTGCAGATTAAGCACCTTACGACACTAGTTTAAACTTGATGGAACAATGATTTAGTAAGGGATAAAGAGCTAGACTGTAGCAAGTCCGTTATCATGGCCGTAGTAAATAGTGTAAAATATGAACAATGAACAACGATTTATCACGGGATAAAAGCAAGTGCTCGACACGTCCCATAGGATGATTGTGGTGAATATGATAAAATCGAAATATATCTGAGTCCTCTACGAACGTCTGCCTAGGTGAATACTTCGATAAACTACATCAGTGTAAAATTTAAAATAAAATCGAGCGTAGACGTTCAGAAAGACACTGGGGTGCAGTGATCGTTGATATAAAGCGTGAAGAAAGTAAAATATGGTCGCTCACTTGGGTTCATTTGATGCATAGATGCTGTAGAAAAGTATGCTTGGCGTAATTCACAATAGAGTTTAGATAACAAAATGTTTGAAGCTAAGCGCAACATCTTATCGTTTTTTGAAAACGTCCAAAGTAGGAGAGGATAAAACAGTCTGGGAGTCCGTTCCAGGGTTGGTAAACCCAAAGGGAAAAGTAATTACGTCGACTCTCTAGACGGCTATATTGTCCCTTCAATTTTAAGCAGTTACCCCTGAGCTGCATGTTGTGGCTAAGTTTCAGCAAATGGCGGCATACGTGGTTGGGGTCATTTAGTATCTGATAAGCTAATGAGATCACCGCGCAGCCTTCGATAACCTCCGCTGCAAATTGCCAGCAACTTCAACCTTCGATGGTAAGAGTGATAGCGCAGGCCCTTCACGTTGTTTTTGCTCTTAGTTGTGGTGCTTCTAACGCTTCTAGATCGCGCTTCAACCAAGGTTGCCAAGCTTGGATAGCGTATTCAACATGCGGGCGCACGTAGGAATTGTGCATCATTGGGAAGATTGATGGGTCAAGTCTCCCGAATACCCTTCGCAGCCTGCCGTCGTGCTGGTTGCCGCTTTTCGCAGCTACCTCAGCCTGTTTTGAGCAGTTGTGGTCGCTCTGTACGAGCACACCAAGGTCACGTTCCTGGGAGCTGGTCTGCAATCCGTTTGTCCCAAGTAAATAGATGTAGTTATTTCTATGGCGTAATTGTACAACACGACATTTGTAAATGTTGAATGGTAGGGCGTTTTGAACTGTCCAGTTCGACACTGTGTTAAGATCGCACTGGAGCCGTTCGTGGTCGTCCGTCCTCTGATCCTTCGCCAGAGCTTGATATCATCAGCGAAAAATAGGAAATCGGAAGCAAGTGATCTCGCCAAATCGTTAATGAACACCAAGAATAGACGACGTCCAAGAACCGAGTCTTGTGGTACTCCGCACGCCACATCGATTGCATCAGAAAATGGTTCTCGAACTCCCAACACTAGCCGTCGTTCCTGTAGAAAATTACTAATCCAACTCAGCATTGGGTCGCCAATGCCGTAGTTCCGAAGCTTCTGAAGGAGAATGCGATGATCTAAGCTATCAAACGCTTTTGAAAAGTCCATGTAGATGACATCGACTCCTACTCCATCATCAACAGCTTCAGTCCAGCTATTACGTGCAAGTAATGGGTTAGTATTACACGAATGCTTTTGATGAAAGCCATGTTGCTCTGGGGCTATTAAATTGTGGCTTGCCAGATACTGCGTCAGCGCATCTACGATGATTGATTCCATAACTTTGGGTAGTACGGGAATTAGTGTTATTGGACGGTAGTTGGCAGGATCAGTGCGGCTACCTCTTTTATGGATGGGAATGATGACCCCTCGCTTCCATACTTTTGGAATACGGTTCTCTTCCAAACATCGCTGATAGAAAACAGCCAGTGGTTCTGCTAGATCACTAGCAACCGCCTGCTGAGCCTTTGGTCGGAGGTTGTCAGCTCCGGGAGATCTGTGGATCCCCAAGGATAACAACTTCTTCAACACAGCTTCCGCAGTGAAGGTGATGTCTAAACGCGACGGTGCAGTATTAGAAATGAGGAGAATGTTTGGGCTCGTTACCTGCTAGAAAGTTTGGGAGTAATGAAGCCGTAGGAGATCAGCTGCTTCCATTGCTGATCGCGTGCGCCCATCAGCCGTGACTAGTGCTGGTTTCCCCGTCTTCACCTTTCGAAGGCCGTTAATGTGCCTGTACAGGAGTTTGCGGTTCTTGCAGAATCGCTTCATGAACTCCTGCTGTTGAGTGACCTTGTCTTCGCGGATCAGTTCCACACAGAAGTTACGATGTGTCACGTATGCAGTCCAGGTTTCGGCATTCGGGCAGTCCTCGTGATTTCGCCATACCAAATCCCTCCGGGACATACATTTACGTGTTCTGCTCCTCAGAAATGACATGCTTGTTTTTGGATTGGAAGGACTTCTGTTCCGATGCGTGCTAAACGTCCTTGTAAAGGTTTCCCAGGCAACATCTGGGGGAATTCGGTTAAGAAAGTCCAAGATGTATCCCTAACAAGCTTAGATAACACATTGTAGTGCTTGTCGGTATGCACTTTATCATCCTCCTTTTCAGGGTACTCCGCGTAGCATATATAGTCAAAGAGTAGAGTAACATGATCACTACTACCCTGTGGTGTACTTGTAACTATCCCGTCAACCATGAGTTCTTCGTTAGTTAGCACAAGATCCAGTATCGACGGCTTGTTAGCGGTCCGAAATCTGGTGGGAGAGGTTACATGGTTGTACAGAGGGTGGCTAGCAATTAGCTCTTGCAAGCAGGCTTTAAACTGCGTACCGTCGGTTGGCGGCTTTTCTATGTCGTGCACGTTAAAGTCTCCAGGGATAAGAATGTGGGTGTAGGATTTGTTCAAAGCAAACTGAAAGACGTGGTTCAGTTTGAAGTCTATTTCCGACGTTGTGTTTGGTGGACGATAAATCACGGGTAGTAGACATGTGTTCTTGTTTCGTAACCATAAGCGGCATCAAAGCGAATCAGGAGCTCGGATTTCCTGGTGATCGATAACTTCACATCGGAGTTTTGTATTATAGTAAAGAAGCACACCGCCACCCCTTCCGGTTATATCGATCCGAAGCAGCGACATACCGGGTAAGTTGATCTCAGAGTTGGTTATTTCTGGATTTAACCATGTCTCCGTAATCATGACGAGGTCCGGCGGTTGTGAGGCCTGAAGTTCTCTAAGTTCGGCCAGCTTGCTTAGACGATGTTGGGAGTTTGTGTACATGCAAGATAGGGCTTTTGTTGTCAGGAGTGCGTTGACGGATGTCAACTTTGTGTTAGTTCTTAAGCCGGCCGTTAGGTGGACCTATGCAAACAAAAATAACTTCACACCGATGTGGAACTGGGTAAAAACCGTGTCACCTGGTGAACACATGCCAGAGGTGATAAAGGTGAAACGCATTCTGGAAGCTAACAGGTAGTGCACGCTCTATCGGACACTAATTTGCAGCAATGGGCGTTGAATCAGGTGAGATGGTGCGGAGAAATATGTGTTCAGTCAACTAGGGTTTTGAACTCTACCAGCGTGGAAGCATATATGACAGGTGCTGAGAAGGAATTCCACGCTTGTCAAACAAGTACTGAGAAGGAGTTCTGGCGGCATTGCAAAACACTGTATTAATCTGCCAGCTTGAAATGATGACCACTTAGATTGCTGTTATGACGAGGATCCAAGAGATGGCGGCACGGATGGATGGGATTTCTAAAAATCTGGTAGGCTATAGTAACGTCCTCACGCAATCACCTGTATCTTCTGCCGAAGACCCCGATCACTCTCAGCCCTTGTTCATAGTGCAAATGCCACAAACTTTTGATGTTCTTAGTGGCCAGATATGAGTTATCTCCAAGTCAGTGAGACCTACCCTCAATGATTTTTGCCAAACAGTTATTGCGTATTCCACGTATCGACGGATTTATGTGCCGGTACGTTGCTGTAGAATCGACGAGTCGAAGAGACAAATACATGGCGCAGGTGAGCCTTTTTGATGCCTTTTCTACCTGATCCCAGCTGCTTAGATAGGTCTGAAATAAAACGTCTAGATCCTTTTTGCTGGGAGGCGTCCGAAGCTCCATGTTGCCCGGTTTACAGCATTACATTGCTGGTACCGTAAGTGCAGTACTGCACATTTTCCACAATCATCCGAAGCAGCTTGACCATCCACAAATCTTGTTCAGATCGGCTTGAAGTAGTGTAAACTCATCTGGTGCATTGCTTGCTCTTCATAACTTGATGCCATCGGCATTGATTTGTCTGCTCAAGTTTACGGATGTGCTATGTCGTTGGCATACTCATCAGTGAAAACTGTCGCTCCAGTACCGATCCATGCGGTACTCCGTATCCAAGTTGGCTTGGATCTGACATGGATTAACGACACTAATCTTCAAGCGCCGATGGACGCCAAAGCTTTTGATGCACTATATGAAAGGATCATCAATGCCAAAGCTCTGTGCTTACTGCCTCCGTGTACCTGGATCATGCTAGCAGTAGATGGCTATTACACGATCAGTTTCGTCAAATATGCTATTCCTGTGTTAAGTATATAAATTCATCTAACTAGGCTGTCAGCACATCGGCAGCAATGGCTTCTATAACCTATGAAAACATTGATAGAAGAGTTACATGATGCTTTCTAGCTGGCGCGGAACAACTAACTCCCTTGTGAATTGGAGTTATCATCCCATGTTTACTCTTGTCGAAATAGTGTTAGAAGGATCGAACCAAATGCCTATTAAAACACTTCTTCCACCGAAAGGGGCTACGGGTGAATATTCTTAACTCCAGGAGCGCGGTACTTATGCATGCCCAAATACATCAGTGCGTTCTTTGCCGTGAAGGATATATGAGTGCGATTACATGGCGGGGCAACACTTGATTCTGGTTTAGTTGATCAGTGAACGTGCCGAAGCGTTTGAGCATATTACAGTCACAGTGCTTTCGCCTCATCCTTCGTGGCCATTGTTTGTCCCTCCGCTATCTGCATAACAATTCCCATTTTCGCCTTACCCAACCTATTTACATGTTATCAAACCAGCTAGTGATTTGAAACCAAAAGCACTGCCAGATTTCGCTGGCATATCATTATACATTTGCGGACAAATTGAGTACAGTGTGGTTATTTTGAGCTACATAAGCTATCCAGTCCCTCATAGATATTCCAGACCGAGTTCCGCACCGCTATACACTTTTATGTCCTGTTTCTTGCAAACTAACCCACATTTCTCGAGTTAATGGATCTAGTTTCTGATTCTTTCGCACGTATTATATTAAACTGGGCGACAAAATGTCTGCATCCGCCAGCCGGTTCTTCATTTGCCAGTTCTATTTAGTTGTCTCACTTAGTCGAACTAACATGTATCGTATAGCAACTCTTATTGGCTCGGTACTATCCAAAGGCTACTCTGTATAATAAATGTATTCAAAAATCACTGCGGTTCAGAGGGATGTCAACGATCACCCTCCCGTTCACGAGCTCTTTTTAGTGAATATCCGGTCTAGTGTAAATGGCCTATCTAACTCTGAACCTGTAGGGAGTGTTGAGGCAGCCATAAAGCGGAAAACTAAAGGCGATTTCTTGCAGTTCCGTTCTCCAAGTGAGGTTTGGGATTTAAAAGTATGGATGTTGGAACCACCAGTGTAGCAGTATTTCTTGTTTATCACCTCAATGTGGATAACAGATAGACGTCTATCCTGGGCAGGTAGGAAGGAGTGCGCTAAACGACCGCCACAAGACAGGCCTCATCGCCTCCCAAACGTATACTTCACGAAAGGGAATCCGGTACCCTATAGACTGAATGCTCTAAGGGCTCATAATGGAGGTCACTGTGAAAGTTCAGAGCTACCTCACACTCTTTTTGGGTTGGTCGTGCCGGACAACGGACACACCTGCTAGTGCGGTCTCGGTGCCACTTATACCGGGGTATAAATATGCCTCCAGGATATCCATGAAGTCACAGGCCTTTGTTCTCTGACGCGATCGCAGTTCAAAGTTTGCTAGGTAGGCTTGAACATTAGTGCATATAGATGATAGTCTCTGAGAGGTCAGCAGCGCTTGGCAAGGAGTGCATGGAGGTGAATCTGCGCAGACTGGTAAGTGACGGGCATCCAACTGTGTTTTGAGTTATTTACCAAATCTCGATATAAACACCATCCGTTCTTGGTCTCACCTGCACATAGGTTATGCCGTCCACTGGTAGCTTTCTCATTAGCTACTGGTCTGATCACACAGTTTTCTTAACCGCTTTTTTGATGATGTTACCTCTATGCTATCAAGTGGGTGCGGTTCTCTAACTGTTGCCATTAATAGCGGTTCAGAAGAAAATGTGTGTGACGGGATTATGCAGTCGTAGTAAAGAGACAGATTGACATGACGAAACCATCGGCTAGCCCGCCGCAGGATAACGAACCAAAGGATTGGACGCCTACGCATCATTCCATATACGCTGATTGGTTCATCTTTTGCAACGACGAAGTGAGTTTTTTGACTGATTCAAAGGAGGAATGTGATTAGGGCAGAAGCGTCATTAGTTATGGAAG
>OX104065.1:122376636-122401015 GCA_944474145.2 Dicrocoelium dendriticum
CACACAGACTGTGAGTGCTGACACGCAGCCTTTTCCAATACAGTTCTCTACGTACAAATAGGGCGCGCTGTGGCAATCGCTCGTCAGACATGCGCAGGACATGGCCAAGCCATCTCAACTGGCGTGATAGAGCAAGCTAATGGAGTGGGAGATTCGCTTTGCCAAAAACGCGCTGTTTGATATCATCATTGCGTGCCCGGTGTTGCCACCATAAACGAGCGATCCTTTGCAGACAGACGTCATCGAAGGCCGAAAACCTACACATGTCGTCCACTCGAATCCACCAGGCTTCGAATACATAGAAAAGTTTCGACCGAAGATAGGCAGTGCCAACCCTACCTTTTAGCAAAAACGAGATGTAGCGACAAGGCCACTGGTGTTTCAAATTAGTAAAAGCCAAGCGGACTTTAGCGATGGCACAAGCAATTGTCGATTCTGGGCTGTATACAAACGGTACTTAGATGCCCCCATCGTTAAGCGGTTCAGTGTTTTAAGCGGCTTGTTGATTGTCCCTCAACAAAGCGATGCTATCGGCGTAATCCAAATTCGCGAGCCGCTCGAGGGAGAAGCTCAGCTCTACAGCTCTGGAGACCTGGTGTTCGGTAAATGACAGCTTGGAGGATAAAATTGAAAAAGAAGAATAGAATAGGACAACATCAGAGGACACAACCTGTGACAACAAACGAAGATGAGATCCGATTATAAATCACTAACATTGCCCGACGTGTGACCGTACAGTTCCCTCAGAATGGCTATAAATTGGTCGGGAACATCTTTCCTTAGTAAACAGTTCCACAAAGCAGATATACATACTGAATCCAATACAGCTCAGATGTCCAGGAACATCACGATTGTTGATCGTGAATAGACGTGGCGGAGCGTGAAGATTTGGTCGACGCAACCCAAGTATGGACAATGAAAGACTTGTTCATCTCGGAAAAATTCTGTAATCACTGAAAGCCTGCAAAGTAAGACGGACACGATAATCTTGGGCGCGACAGAGATCAACGAAATTCCGCGGTAATTGGAGCAATCATTGTGAGAGCCCTTCTTGTAGATGAGGACAACAATTGATTTTCCCCATGAGATGGGAATCTTATTTTCAGTCCAAAGATTCGTGAACAGCAACAGAATCCCGTTGACAAGCACCGTCCCGTCATCCTCGAATATGGTCAATGGGGTACCAAGGCGGCTGGCTTGCCAAACTGCCACCTCGTGGGGCCAGCTGGGTGGTTCGGATTTGCCCCGTTCCAGCGAAAAGTTCAGCGGCAGTGTTCCAGGACGTGGTGAGTTTTTGCCTGGCAAGCGTTCTTCCCATAAAAGGCCACAAATGTCCGTTTAACAAAACTGGGAAGTAGTGGATGTAACACGCCACTAAATAAAGTCACCGTCCCTTGCTTCGCTTCCGCGAAGCACTGTACTTCCACAGCTGGAGGCTGAATCTGTGGATTGACTAGGCCTCAGCTTGGCAGATCGACAAAACAAAAGGTGTATAAACCAAACAATGGGTCGCCGGCTTCAGGTGGACGTGATTTTATTACTTCGCCCCGCTACCTTACGGGTAGGTTATTCGGCCAAACGCTCGGGGCAGAGCCCACTGAGTTAACTCTCTACCTCGGCCTGCGCAACCAGATAGTAGCATGCTTGCTTAGAAAAACCATAGATTTACCTTCTTCTCACGCTTCCGCTATTGCTGCTGTTGTCGTTCGTCAACCACCATCACACACCTACTCTTCATTTGTTGTCAATCCGTTCTAAGTTGACTCCACTTCAAATCCCAGGTTTGCCGACACACGACAAGTTCAATCGACGGCCTTACTTTGACTTCAATGTATGTTCCGACTGACAAACTGGTCAACAGGCCGGGTTGACACGTACCCGGGAGTCTCCCGCCATTGAAGTTAGCTGCATCCCCGAAACCCGACTGCCATTAACCAATACAATTAACAGACGCTAGTTGAGGGTGAGAAACACACCTCAGCAATTGTGCTGCAATACAAAAAGGTAAGATACAAAAAAGTTACACTACAAAAATGTAAAAGCAGGTAATATTAACGGAAATAAGGAGTTGGCCGCCAGAATACAATGCACAACCACGACGCGTTTAGATGTCATTTCATCACATCAGGTGGAAATAGCAGGCCTCGAACTCGCGACCATTGGAATAGTAGCCGAAACCTCTACCACTTTGGATACCGGGTCACGGCGGGCAACGCTTGTCACAACGGTGAATGATTAACTGGAGGGTCAATTTTACATCAAACGTTGTGGTTGGATTGCGACGCGCAATCTCAATGTGGACCGCGTTGCTCGCCGATCTTAGTTGCATAGTATACAGGGGCGTCAGCCGTGAACTACTAGGCTCTGTATTCTAACCCAGCTCAGGCTATCTCCACTTGATGAGTGCAAAGCAAGACGAAACCGCGATCGTGGTGTGTCAGTGTTAGGATGAGCAACACAAATAATTCCACACAATGTGCAATCTAAAATTGACCCTTCAAGCAGGTAATACAATGTAAAATAATATATTATGCATCCCGTATTAGATCGGAATTGGAGGGCAAATCTAATATGGGATGGACAAAAACTCCCAACACAAACGCCATTGGGGCCGGCTAAGCCATATCAGCAAGTATGTCCAACCAAACGTGTTCATCGTCCTTAGGACCCAAGCCAGACAATCGGGATGCACCAACTGAGGACAATTTCGAATTAGGGTTTTCATTCCTCTCGACCAAGTTATCGCTTGGTCTCCCCTTTTCGTCTCCCAACCGCACCCCCGGCGCGCAAACGATACACGTCGCGGGAGTCGGTGTGCCGGCATGCGCAACACGTGGTCCAGCTATAGGAGCCTGGTGCGTGATATAATGGTGCTGAGCGGTTCACTCGCTCTTCCTGCACCAAATACGCGACGCCGAACATGCTCATTGCTTACGCGGTGCTCCCACCAGACATGAGTTAAGCTGCGAAGGCAGCGATGATCGAAGGTGACGAGCCGCTTTATGTCTGTCGATCTGATGGGCCAGGTTTCACAAGCAAACAGGAGGAGTGAACAGACAGTTGCGTTATAAACTCCGCCGTTCAGGGCGAGAGTAATGTGGCGTCTGCGCCGCAGGTGGTGGAGATTGGCAAAAGCACCTCGAGCTTTTGCTATATGGTTCGTAACCTCAGCTTCGATCCCACGGGAGCTAATATAGCTGCCTAGGTACTTGAATTCCTGAACGATTTCTAGCTGATCACCACAAAGCGTTAGCGCAGGAGTGGGTACCTACCAATGTTGGAGAAGCACTTTGCATTTTGATGGAGCAAAACATAGCCCAAAACGACTGACAGCCAGTGCTAATCGGTCCAGTGCTGCTTGGCATGTTTGGGAGTTGTCACAGTTTAGGGCAATATCGTCCGCATACTCAAAATCAAGAAGTTGCTCACCAAGAAGTAGCTCCACACCTTCTAGGTTGTGTGCAGCGAACGGTTTCCATGACTCCATCAAGAGCGAAGTTGAAGAGGAAAGGTGACAGCAGGGCAACCTTGTCTCACCCCTGGAGATATCGAAGGGCGGTGACAGTTTTCCATAAACCCTCACTCTGTCCGAACTACGCGCGTACAGCGCTTGGATAACGTTTAAGTATTTATTAGGCACACCTTTTCTCAGCAGACATTGTCAAAGGGCACATCGATTAACCGAGTCGAAGGCACCTTTGATGTCGAGAAACACGACAACCGTAGGTCGCCAATGAACATGGATGTGCTTCCACAGCTGACGCAAGGTGAAGATGTGATCGAGGTAGCCCCGACCTCGACGAAACCCGGCTTGCTCTTCACGAGTCTGGCTTTCACGAGCGCCAGTCAGTCTGAGGAGAACGACATACGCAAGAAAGTTAGAGGCAACCGAGATCAGACTGATTCGCATTCCGAACGGGAGCCTCCCTTGAAAATTGGGACAATGACGAGGCTGCTCCAGTCTGTCGGCACAGTCTTTTGCTCCCAACGTTTCACTAGCAACTCGTGTAAATCAGCTAATAGATCAAGTCCCCTGAATTTGAAGAGGGCTGGGGTAATTCTATATGCCCCTGCGGCCTTATGCAATTTCAGCAATCTGATCTCACATTCGACTACTGCGCGTGAAGATGGGTCTAAGAAGACGGACCATGGAGAAGGGCACTCAATACCCGGGAAAGAAAGCGACAACAGATTGGTTAAACTGCATTGCCAAGTGTTCGTCTCAATGCTCCAAGCGTCTTGACAGGCTGTGGATCGGATGCCCACTCTCGTTGCGCATGGTCTCACTAACAACAGGTCTCCTGCTGCCTGTTTCCCCTTATCAGACGAAATAACTTACGACCCGTATACTCGCCAACCAGCAGCCTCACATCCTGGATCTTGTACTCTCCTCAGCGCAGTCAGACGTCACTGACGTAACAGTTCTTCAGCCCACCGGTAGAAGCGAGCATTATACTGTCTCCTTCCAATGGACGCGTCACTTCGCTATTCACAACCTAGGTGCCGTCCGTCAGAATGTTTGGCGTGCTGATGCGCTTCATCTTAAAACGGGTGCAATTGTGGTAATCCCGAACACCTTCATGCATACGGTGCCTGAAATCACAATCCAAGTTGACGCCACTCATTGAAAAGGTTGTTCTCATGGACAAAAATGACCACTCAGTAGAGTCCTCCGTGGATCGATCGTGAATTGAGATCCCTGATGAATGAAGGCGGAAACTGAGACTGCTTTAGGCTCACTAGGTCAGAGAACAACTACCTTGGTTACAAAACGGTCAGGAATACCTGTACCATGGAAAAACGCGAGAAACGTCAACAATATGAACTCCCTAACCACACTCTAGAACGACATCCAAGATGCTCTTCTCCCACCTCAAACGGAGCATCAGAGCTGGCAGTGTCATCCCTGCCTTGTGCCCCTGTGAGCATAGGGCTCCAGTTCACGAAGACACCGACAAAGCCAGTCTCCTGGTGCCGCAATATTCCTCCGTGTACTCGACAGAAGCCTTGTTCTATGAATGCTTTGTGCGCATTCTCCCTTCGGTGTTAGAGCAGCCGAGATTGACACTGATGTTGAAAGTTCTCGGTGGTTTAGTTCCTTTCTCATCGCCTGGTCCTGACAGCTTACACACCTTGTTCCTAAAGTCTGTGGCCGAGTACATTGCCGCACCTATCTCGCAGGTCTTCTGTTGATCGTTTGAGTCCAGTCTTCTCGCGACCGCTTGGCATCATCAAGCCCATTTACGGAGGAAACCGACAGAATCGAGCTAGCTACCGTCCCATTTGTCTAATATCGATAGTGCGCAAAGGTATGGAGCAGACCCTGACAAGTGCCTTTAGCCTTCATCTCAAGAGATCAGATCTGAAACCCTGTGCCCAGCACGGTTTTAGCAAAGCTCGTTCATGCACCATTAAACTGCCTGTGGTTAGGGAGAAATGGGCAAATTCATTGGATGTTGACAAGCGCCTGGATGTTGTGTTTGTGGGCTTCAATAAGGTCTTTGAGAAAGTCCCGCACGAACGGCTTCATTCCAAACTTTAAGGAATCGGCGTTGCTGGAAACATTCTCTCCTGAATTGCTGATTTTCTGGACAGTCACCTCATGATGGTGAGTGAAGGAAACGTTTTCAGATTATGTAGACATGTCCAGTGGTCAGTCCTTGGTCTTGAACTCTTCAATACCTTCATTAACGATCTCCTGTCTGAGCTCTAATGCGATTGCCTGATTTATGGGGATGATCTGAAAATATGGACGGAGAATCCTCTCCAGAGGATGCTGATCGATTACAAGAGATACTCGATCTCTGCACGATTGGTCGATTCAGGGACGTTTGCCAATTAATTAAGATAGGATCAGCTGGTGGCCGAGTGCACTGCATGCTTGGCTTGCAATCATAAGGTCACCTGTTCGAATCCGCGTAGGAGTGGGCGTCCACGCAGTATACTCAGTCTGTACATGACTGGTGGTGGTCGCGCGGCAGCGAGGCGCCATTACGGCGTACAGCTTACACGTCATTATTATATCTATAATTAAGTGTTCCGTTCTGCCTACTGGCGCTCCTGAACCATCCGGCGCTTACCACATGGGTGGTTACTTGATCAAAAATGTCACATCAGAGAGAGAGAATTTGGCGTAATTGTCCCGACTTAAAATCCACTCAGAACACCATGAAGTGGGTTGCTGCTGCCTACAGGATGTTTCACGCCATACGAAGAGCCTTCTGCCGCCTGAAACTGGAGCTCTTCAGACTCCTGTTCACCCCGCATGTGCGCCCGAGTCTAGAATATGGCCTTCCTGCTGCCCATCCACTCACCAAATTTGAACGTGACATGTTTGAGAAGGTCCAACGGCGTGGATGAAAGTCCGTCTTTGAGTTACATGACCCGCCTTATCCCCTTCGACTTCGACATTTGAATCTGTTTTCTCTGGATTAGCGTCGTCACCGGGGAGATTTGATTAGTACCCGACGTAACCTCAGAAAAGGGCTGGGAGAGAGTTGCTAGGTTTATTTCATCCCCATGTTGGGAGTCCGACCCGAGGCCATGGATTGAAATTATTCAAACCAAAGAGGCTCGGAGTGTGGGCCATTCTTGATTTATTCACCCGCGTTGTGAATGACTGGAACCGATTACCGGGGCCCGTGGTTGATGCACAGACGTAGGACTGTTTTAAATGGATGCTTGATTCCTACCTGTTGCGTATACTGGGATCGTGTTGCTTCAACTACGAGTGCGACGGTCCTCACCGGAGCATCCGTTGTGCAATGACGCGAACATTCCTGCAATGAGCTGGGAGTGCTGGAGCTGACAAGGAATCTCCCTCCTGCTCTCATCCTAAGGGATAAAACTTTCGGGAAAACACCACTTATGAACTGCGAGATAAAGAATGCATATTCTATTTACCTAAATTCAAGAGCAGTCTAAGGAGAAATTTCTATCTTCTTAGGTATGGCTCCATTTGGAATAAGCTGCCAAAAGAAATTAGATGTATTGAACATTTCTGCATGTTCAAGAAAATGATAAAGGCTTATCTGTCAACAGACAGAGCGAAATGGATCTTAAACATTCAATTTGATGATGAAAAACTGTATGAAGAAGGGCCGGATCATGTATGATACCGGAGAACATCAACTCTACTGCACCAGAGAAAACTTGATCAGCTAGGATGAGCTGATACAAACCGCTTCTTACGCTATTCCTTAACGCTACAATCCATGCGTTTTTACTCCCTTTAAACTTAATTCATATCAGCTGTCTTCTGTTTAAAACCGAGAGCAAAATTATTTACTGGTGTGACGTCAGGAGCTATTTTCGTAATTTTCCCCACAAATTGATTAATTCGTAATATTGTTCTGCGATCCCTTTCGCTACATTTGTTCTCCAGTGCTAATCATTTCCCCCTCTTTTCTGAAACTAACAGTCTAGAAACACATACTTGAATTCAAGGATGGCAATAACTGATTCCCTACGCGACTTTTGCCTATGGACAACTTGTACAGTCATCTGTCTCCGGGTGTCACGCTACACAATTTATCGTATGATCGGCTCGATCGATTTCTACGCCGATGTACAAAACATACCTGCCTATTTCTTACATTAACGATATAGTACCTCTTTCACAGAATTCTTCTTTTCTATATTCTTCCTTATTTCATAGTTGGCCACGACTGGGCTGATCTCCTGTGGTGACGGATTACAGCTTCCAGATTATAAAAGACGTTACCTATGCAAGGCAAATTGCCACCAACTGTCTGGCGTATAAAAAAGTGCCATAATAGAATGATCCGCATGACGGACTGGGCTGAGCCTTCATGGCCCATAATACATGTTCAAAAACAGCTCTAAAATGAACAAAACATATGATATACAGGTGATGGCTCATATGCTACTATGCCACACCGGCACACGGCCAGTTATTGCATGGAAGTGCGAGCGAAACCTTTCGAGGGAATACCTTGCATGGAAGCAGGTCCCCTGGGGATGGTTCCACGAGTGGCCGTATTACTTTAACTGGACATCTGTTTAAATTTGCTTACGTTATTGTTCCTGCTTTTTATTTTCTTTAATGCCTTAATCCTGCCAATTAGTTTAGTACCTGTTTTTGGATCCATTGTAAAAAGCGTGAACAAATTGATTATATTTTTGCGATCTTGTTGTACACCTTGATCAGACCACATAGTTGGACTGCACCTCGAAACACCGAGGAATATAACATTTATCATTTATCATAGGCCTTCGCCTAATGAGCGTCCCGTTTCGTGTGCCGGTAAGCAAGCCAAGGTCCTCGGCACTTCGACGTTCTAACATCACTTCTGTAGAAACAAAAAGAATAAGAGGAACCTCTCACAGCTTCATGAAACTATTCGTGACATCCTACTGACCAAGAAATCTTTGGTACCAATTGCAATCCACTAATCTCAGTGCAAGCACGAAAACAGAGTGGACCAATTCATATCTAGGCCATTTATAGGCTTTTATAGTATTACATTCCACTAGTGCAAGAGGAAGTAAATTCCAACCACGTACAAAGCAGCTGGTGAAAATTTTCGCCCGGTCATCCAGTCTTGATGTTTGCTTCTTGAGCTTCAAATGGTGTCCCCGCAGGTGGTCCGACGTTGCTAGTGCAAAGGGATTGGTAGGCTTTATGCCACTGAGACCCATCATAATCTTAAATGTTTCTATCAGGTAGCCCCTTAGTCTGCGTCGTTTCACTGAGAACAATCCTAAACAGTCCAGGTGGTCAACATACGACTTTTCACGCTGACCTCCAATCATTCTGGTGGTCAATCTTTGTAGTTCATTGGAGTGGTAGAGAGCAGAAGGGAGAATCCCGTGTCAGCTACATGGCTACCCGTTAAAAGCAGGGGTATCGCGGACCCTTGTGATACGTCGTTCCATAGGGGACCATCATTATCGCAACGAAAACAACAAGATCTTTGCATACTCAGCAGATAGGAGTCCAATAGTCGTTTAAAACATTTGTCACGCTGTGCGCTGACGACTGCCTCAGGTAAATTGTTCCAGTCCATCACCATACGGGTGGACAAAGTGTCATCAGGATGGACACGGAGCATTCTCGGCTTAAACAGTCTCTATAAGTGACCCCGTGTCGAACTATCAGCTCTGAGTTGAAAGAACTCCTTCAGCTGATACTCATCATCCCCCACAGAATGCGTCTGGTGTAAATCAGATCAACAAGAAGATGACGATAATTCAAAGAAAGCGTGTTCATCGTTCGAAGTCGTCTGGTGTAGGACAAATTCCGGATCGCAGAGATCGATTACGACCCACGCCGTTGGACTCTAACTATGAGAACACGTTCGGTAATTGTAGGAGTATAAACCACAGGTGAACCGTACTCGAGGATGGGGCGTACATGGGAAGTGAAAAGGAGTTTGAAGAATTCATACCGGAAAAAGATTTTATGACACAGAACATCCTATTAGCAGCCGCTACCCTCCGCAAGGTGTCCTGGGTTGTGCGGAAATCAGAAGCCACAAATACACCAAGGTCATTCTCATAAGCCAAGTTCATGAGCAAGAAGCCACCAATGTGATAAACAACAAAGGGTTACGCAGCACAGATGGGGAGGAAAGAGCACTTGGCATAAATGAGGGGTAATTGCCACTCCAATGCTCAGCTGTGCAGCCGGTCTAATATCGCTTGCAATTGGTCAGTATCTACAAGTTCGAACATCTCCAGCTGCAAGTGTTCAGCATACAGCAAGTAATCCGTTCGGGGTTCCGATGAAAGGTCGTTGATGAATGCTTTAAACAACTCAGGACTGAGCCTTGCGAAACTTCACTGGTCTTGAGAACGGGCTCGGAGCAAGTTTCGTTCACCTTCACTCGCATACTACGGCCTTTCAAAAAATCGGCGATCCATAAAAGAATCTCCCAGGAAGGCCAATTTCCCGAAGTTTAAGGAGAAGCCGTTCGTGCTGGACTTTACCAAATACACTACTGAAATCGACAAAGACGAGGTCCAGACGATTGTCGGTATCCGATAATTTAGCCCATTTTTCTCTGACCACAAGCAGTTTGGAGGCACACGAGCGTGCAATCGTGAAGTCATGCTGCGCGGGAGAGATGACATTTATATTCTCAAGGTGATGGTTCAAGGCTATCTTGAGAATTCTCTCCATGACTTTACACACTATGGAAGTTAAACAAATCGGCCGATAGTTCCCAGAATCCTGACAATTTTCACCTTTGTATATGGGCCTAACAATACCAAATTTCTAAGCAAGTGGGAGACGACCTGCATCAAGAGATCGCTGAAAAACTTGGTAAAGTGATGCAGCGATGTATTCAGCCACCGTCTTGAGAAACAGAGGGTGAAGCCCATCAGGACACGGTGAGGTTCGGAGTTAACTCGAGGAGCAGTTTAGCGACCGAATCGTTGCTGATCTCAAGATGCGAGGGAGTGGAGGGAGGCGTAAGAACAGGGTTATTGTAAAACGGTTCTTCAATCGAGAAGACAGAAAAATACTGCGAGGCTAAGAGCCGAGCCTTTGCATTACCTGCATGAAGCATAATGCCATCTTTGGGAGAAAACAGTGTAGGTATTTCATTGCCAGCTTTGGAATAACGATTCAGATAGGATAAAAGTAGCTTGAGTGTGGTTGTCGATTCCTCGGCGAAGCGATGTTCACACTATTGTCATTTCTTGCGCTTCCTTAAGGTTCAGATGTTAATGAGCGCTTTGTAACTGGAAGAATCTAATTTTGATTGCGTAGTTTGGAATTTGTTCAATTCATTGTCAAGCCAAGGTGGGACTTTGGAGAAACGTCTACTTCTAGTGAGTGGAACAACTACTTAATGAGTGACATGAGTTTGCAGTAGGAAAAAACTCCGGGCATTATCAGGGTCTAATTGCTGTGGTATACTCCAATCCATAGTGCCGGAAGTAGTTTTCAAACGATTTGCATCGACTCGCCAGAAACTCCAAGAATACACCCTTGGGTCATGTAGTTCAAGATGTTGCATCGGAAAGGAAGGAACTAGTGTGATTGCTCCTACCCAGCAGCTGGAGAATAGTCAAGTCAGAAACATCAGACTGTGACGAGGATTTGTGGCGACCGCTAGCACATATCCCGGTGGGCTCTACAACATGCTGAAATAGATATGTAAGGACGGTTTCAATGAAAAAAGCGTCAAAAGACGCCGGAGAGAGATCGCAATGAAGTAAGTCCTAATCGGTATCAGTAGCGTTAAAGTCTCTCAGAATCAGACAATCCCTGCAAGCGGCAAGCGGGCTTCGGAACCCGAAGGGGCTCTGTAGATAACACCAACCATAAGACTTGCATCCATCATGGGTCCGGTACCAAAGAGTTTCTGATTCGCTATCACAGACTGCTTCCACTAGATGAGATTTGAGATCTTTCCAGTAGAGAATCCCATCACAGCCAGAGCTCGCTCCAGAACGATCGGCCCGAGATGAATGATACCCAGGAATATACACCTCAGAGTCAATGGTGTCAGATGATAACCAAGTCTCTGTGAAAGCCATTAGGTCTGGGCGACTATAAGAAGCAAGGAGTTGAACTTCATTAAGTTTGTTACGTAGGCTACGTAGATTAGCAAATAACACGCGCAAACCATTCTTCAATCTAGTCGCCCGGGAACGACAAAGACTGGTCTCCAGCGAACTCTCGGTGCCTTTGGAACCAACCGAAAATTCAATGTGGAGGTGACTTACACCATTTGACCGGCGTGTCCGTAGCTCACCAACAGCTGCTTCCATTCGGATCCGACCTACAGGGGAGAGGTCTCGTAGTACGTTGAACTCTGAACCCTTAGAATGCGGGGTCCGTCTCAGAACGCGGTGACATTCATCTTTGTAGTATCACACGATCGCGAGGAGACGAAACTTACAACGGTCGTCAGACTTGCTGCCGATACGAAAAGCGGAGAGCATATTTAGTCCCGGTTCGTTTCCATCAGAAAGGAGACCATACGCCTTAGGAACTCTTAGTCATGCTGCATCCTTTCAGCAGAAAAGTCCATGTTGAACTCAGCAGCGTTCAGAATAATCAGACAATGATCAAGAGGATAGGATTTAATGCCCACAGAAGGCTGGAGATTCGGATGAGGCAAACTGTCCTCGAGGGCTTTTTCCAGCTGTCAAGGACCAGCTTTAGATCGGAAAAGGACGACTTAGTTTTCGGTGTAGAAAAGCTCTTAGTTTTGCCCTCGCGCAGTCAAAGATCTACAACTGGTGTTAACACTTCGCTTTCACTCACCTCTGCCGCATGTCTTAGTCTTAAGCACAATGCTGCCATCCGCAGGAGTCAGAGGCTCCGATAACGACGAAGAGGGAACAGGACTTCGATTACCAGAAGAAGTGGCAGAGTCAGAAGTGGGTACTGACAATTAAGACCTCGGAGACTTGACTGCGGCGAGTTCGTCTTTATGACTAGGAGTGGGTGGCAGGCTGAGCACAGACAAAGCGATCAAAATACGCCTAGCATTCAGCACAAATCGACATAAGTCCCAATGGAAAGTGATAGCCGAGGAGGAGGACGGCTGGAGGCATTTGTAAAGCGGAGCGAGCGTCTAAGGATAAGAGATCGAAAGATTAGTTGACGTTCCAGTTAGCATCAGTGACCGATAACTGAAGGAGAATGCGCCGCGTGGGACAATTTTCGGCAACCAATCGGTTACTCGGACAGAAATTTGGCAACATAACCCACCTCGCTTTTATACGTTTTCCCACATTTTCCTCTACGTTAACACACCACCGTCTCCTCTTCCTCTGCTAAATGTGCAAAAGCTTGGCGATGTATTGTGCACCTTTGCGAGGAAAATACACGTTTTTAACATGAAGTATATTACATATTTACGGATAATTCTCTCCTTTGCGCACCGCTATCGCGCTTTCTCTCGTCGGTCCCATTGCCAGACTCTTACAGCCAGCACAACTGTACCGCGAAATGGAACCCGTGAGTGAAATTATTACATATGCACACAGCTTACGGATAACCGCGCGATAAAGAGCATACTGAGTAGGCAAATCAATCGTTCAACAAGGCAATTGGCGAGAGAGGTCATCATGTGATGTTGAAGACACATTCCGTAACATTTTAACCGCAAAATGGAGCAATCAACGCCACCTAACACAGCTATTACAACAAATAATGTGCTACCATATTTTCGCCCTCCTTGCAGTGAAGCATCATCGCCTTCCAAGTCCATTTGGAAAGAAAATACTCACCTTCGCTGATAACCATCGGCAGCCAAGTACACGTCGAGCGCTACAGAGAAGTGATGCTTTGCACCAGTCAGAGTCTTGCAACATTGCACAAACTTGTTCAAAGAGTAAATCACGGCGGATATATCCTGCGCCACTGTATGTTTGTGGCCGTCAGCGGCCTTGGTATCAGTTTCTTTTATGCTCTGTTGCCGAATGAGACGGAGGCCAGCTACCAAGAGGCGGTGAAATGTACGCTGGACTTGGCCCCCGGGGTTAACCTTGTGCGAACGCTGGTTATGGACAAGTGCGCGGCGCAAGTGAATGCGTTTTCCACAGGTAACATCGTTTTCTGTCGGGTACACAATATGCGTGACATGCAGCGATGTTGTGCTCACCTTCCGTTCGGTAACTTGGAGGATAAAAGGGCGTTGTTCAGCATGCTGCGTTCTTTGTTGTCTACGTACGACTGCGCGCATTATCATTATTTTATGGAGGGTACATCGCTGCGCAGCGGTGAATGCCTCCATTACCTCCGTCGCACGTGGATCCCAAGGCGGATTAGCTGCGCGGCGAATGTGATGGGCCACGTGATGTTATTTGGGTGCGACAGCACCAATCGCATTGAAAATGAGAATAAGCATTTGAAGGAAACTTCAAGTAAGCGGTCAGCTCTGCTTCACTTGTTTCAGGTGATAGTGCAACGGTACAGTAGCATTTTGGAGTAGAGGGAAACGGTGCTTGCAAGAGATAAGCTTCTTATGTGCGACGTTGAGCAACGTGTAACCAGTGCGCAGTTCATTTTGTGGAAGGTGTCCTCATACGTGCGGCACAGTCTAATAATTCGCATCCGCAGGAGGGCAGGTATTGGTTAGTGGATGACGAGCGCTTGGGCATGCAGCGTGTGCTCATAGAGAATGGCAGCGCACGCGAATGTCGCTTTAATCGTCAGTGGCGCATCCCAAACGCCCACATTGTGCAGGTTGCTAGCCTGCATGCATACGAGGAAGAGGTAGGTCTTCGTGGTTGCCGTTGGGTGCTGCCAGCGGAGAATGGAGAGGCGGACCTGTTAGAGGGAACAGTAACGGTCAAGCAGATGCCAGCCTGTAGTGATGGTGTCCTTGACCGCGCTAGACGAATTCGCATCGCTAGGGATATGTTTGGTAAAATGAAGGCGCATTTGTTGAGTATGGGGATGGAGGAGTTCACGCGCACGATGGGCATGATGGCATGTTTTCGGGAGCTCCTGGCGAGTCATAGTAATGTGGAAGTGTTTGCCCGTTCATCTAATGTGCAACATTGGGAGCAGTTATCGTGGGAGGACTTGCCCATATTCCATAGAGTGGATGCGGCATCGTCCGATGCTGTTGCCCAGGTGCAGTTTCGGCACCTTTCTTCGTTCTTGAGGCATGCATCTGAGACCTACGGTAACCAAGGGGTCCCGTTCGGGGAGGCAGGGACTGTGGTTTCGCAGCGGAATGACAGTGACGGCAGGCATAACAAACGCAAATCACCTTTGGTACCCCGTGTGGTGGAGGTTGCCGCTACCAGCAGCATGTCACGCGGATTGAAATTCCGTAGGCTGAAAACCACAACTTGAGCTCAGCACTTCACAACTACATAACGTACAAGGAGGACAACGGGTGCGGACAACGCCGTTTGCGCTCTGTGTCAGCGGGAAGCGGACGACTCGCCGTGCTCTGACCAAGTCGATTGGATAAGTTGTGATATATGCGCACGATGGTTTCATCAGATATGTGCAGCATATCAAGGTGAGCCTGCATACACGTGTATGAACTGCTGCGGGTAAGTTAAATTTCGCATAGATTACGTTGCATTCCTTCAGAGTTGCAATCCCCAGTAATTCAGACGGTGCTTCGTAAGCTTACCCCTTCCGATCTCCCCTGCATTCGGTAAGCGTCATCCTTACCCTTTTTATCACGTAACTTTTCATTCCTTGTAATTTCTGTAGCCAATGTTAGTGTTTTTATTTCTTTTTGCATGTCTCTGTGCTTTCCACTTCAAGAGATGTCCCCTCGCGAAAAACAGACGGATGAAATTCTTCCGCCATCATTTCATTCATGAAATGATGGTGGAGGGTATTTCGCCTGCACACAAGGACGTCAAAACCATGCTATATACTCACCTTCGTCCATGCTTCCCGCTAGTGGATAACCTGCAGCTGAATGTCCATTAATGACACTAACACCAGGTATGGGGCCGGTGAAAATTGTCACCGTTTGGTTGGTTTTTCGGCTGCTAAGTCAGCTTGCGTTATTCCGCCCAACCACCATAGCTAGTTTTGGTAGCGAAGTACCCGGGCGAGAACACTACGCTCACTGTCAGAGGGTGCGAAACGATGTACTTGGTGATACGCATCTACAGGCTAATTACAGGCCTGTCCGCTTGACTGACGTGGTTATTAAGTTACTTGACAAATTCATACGTTATACAGTGGAGAACCATTTGAATAGCTTTAACCTGCACAGTGTCTGTAAACATTGCTTTCGCGACTATCTGGGAAATATCTCGTCGTGCTCTCCAGTAGTTGTCCGCTTTTCTCGATGGACGGGCGCAGTGTATTGGTGTGGGAAGCCGTCTTTCCTTTTTAGTAGCTGTCCTTTGCGGCATTCCGCAAGGCTCTGTCCTACGTTCGCTGCGTGTCTCAGTGTACATGAATGACTTGCCGGAGGAGCCTGAGGTACCATCGCTCTTGTTTGTTGATGACCTACACATCTACATTATTGTTGATATCCCTGGAGGTGCTGTGATTCTTTAACGGGCTCCGGTTAGACTCTGGGTATAGTCAGTCTTGTGGTTGCTACCCATAAACCGGGCAGTGTTCTGCGCTGCGTATCGGTGAGTTAGAGGGGACCTAATGCTAAGCTACCGTTTTTGGACTGGGAATGGTTGGCCCCGATTGGTCCTGCCTATTTAGTCCTCCTACATTCTCCGTTCTGCTCGGTTATTGTATGAAGGTTGACAATTCCCTTCATCGTACCTCGATTCCATTTTCTGTACTTTCCATCACCATGGGTATCATCATCTGTTAACTGAATGCCATTAAATTTTTACTTTCCTACAGAAGGTATCCATCAGGTAAATTCTTGTTAAACCACAGCGGAGGTTTCCTTAAGTGCTGCTTACTTCCATCAGGTGTGACTATAACGAAAGGATGAATCCCATAATTATTCCTTCTTGAGCGGGTCATTAATCCAACCGTTGATAGGAGTGCTCCGACCTCTTTTTATATCGAACACGAAAACAGCGGAGAAACAGCATGGTCCGCCAACTTAATGCACACGTTCCTTGCATTCGCTGCACCTGCTATGCCAGTTAGGTTAAGCAAATAAGAGAGAAGGAATAATCGAAGGGACACCGTTTGGTGTGGAAAGCACAGGGACATACAAAAAGAAATAAATACGCACTAACGTTGGCTACAGAAATTACAAGGAATGAAAAGTTACGTGATAAAAAGGGTAAGGATGACGCTTACCGAATGCAGGGGAGATCGGAAGGGGTAAGCTTACGAAGCACCGTCTGAATTACTGGGGATTGCAACTCTGAGGGAATGCAACGTAATCTATGCGAAATTTAACTTACCCGCAGCAGTTCATACACGTGTATGCAGGCTCACCTTGATATACTGCACATATCTGATGAAACCATCGCGCGCATATATCACAACTTATCCAATCGACTTGGTCAGAGCACGGCGAGTCGTCCACTTCCCGCTGACACAGAGCGCAAACGACGTTGTCCGCACTCGTCGTCCTCCTTGTACGTTATGTAGTTGTGAAGTGCCGAGCTCAAGTTGTGGTTTTCAGCCTACGGAATTTCAATCCGCGTGACATGCTGCTGGTAGCGGCAACCTCCACCACACGGGGTACCATAGGGGATTTGCGTTTGTTATGCCTGTCGTCACTGTCATTCCGCTGCGAAACCACAGCCCCTGCCTCCCCGAACGGGACCCCTTGGTTACCGTAGGTCTCAGATGCATGCCTCAAGAACGAAGAAAGGTGCCGAAACTGCACCTGGGCAACAGCATCGGACGATGCCGCATCCACTCTATGGAATATGGGCAAGTCCTCCCACGATAACTGCTCCCAATGTTGCACATTAGATGAACGGGCAAACACTTCCACATTACTATGACTCGCCAGGAGCTCCCGAAAACATGCCATCAGACCCATCGTGCACGTGAACTCCTCCATCCCCATACTCAACAAATGCGCCTTCATTTTACCAAACATATCCCTAGCGATGCGAATTTGTCTAGCGCGGTCAAGGACACCATCACTACAGGCTGGCATCTGCTTGACCGTTACTGTTCCCTCTAACAGGTCCGCCTCTCCATTCTCCGCTGGCAGCACCCAACGGCAACCACGAAGACCTACCTCTTCCTCGTATGCATGCAGGCTAGCAACCTGCACAATGTGGGCGTTTGGGATGCGCCACTGACGATTAAAGCGACATTCGCGTGCGCTGCCATTCTCTATGAGCACACGCTGCATGCCCAAGCGCTCGTCATCCACTAACCAATACCTGCCCTCCTGCGGATGCGAATTATTAGACTGTGCCGCACGTATGAGGACACCTTCCACAAAATGAACTGCGCACTGGTTACACGTTGCTCAACGTCGCACATAAGAAGCTTATCTCTTGCAAGCACCGTTTCCCTCTACTCCAAAATGCTACTGTACCGTTGCACTATCACCTGAAACAAGTGAAGCAGAGCTGACCGCTTACTTGAAGTTTCCTTCAAATGCTTATTCTCATTTTCAATGCGATTGGTGCTGTCGCACCCAAATAACATCACGTGGCCCATCACATTCGCCGCGCAGCTAATCCGCCTTGGGATCCACGTGCGACGGAGGTACTGGAAGCATTCACCGCTGCGCAGCGATATACCCTCCATAAAATAATGATAATGCGCGCAGTCGTACGTATACAACAAAGAACGCAGCATGCTGAACAACGCCCTTTTATCCTCCAAGTTACCGAACGGAAGGTGAGCACAACATCGCTGCATGTCACGCATATTGTGTACCCGACAGAAAACGATGTTACCTGTGGAAAACGCATTCACCTGCGCCGCGCACTTGTCCATAACCAGCGTTCGCACAAGGTTAACCCCGGGGGCCAACTCCAGCGTACATCTCACCGCCTCTTGGTAGCTGGCCTCCGTCTCATTCGGCAACAGAGCATAAAAGAAACTGATACCAAGGCCGCTGACGGCCACAAACATACAGTGGCGCAGGATATATCCCCCGTAATTTATTTGATATCTGGAGTCAGGCAAAATTACCTCCACGTGTTGGCCCACCAATTTCAGTATGCGGGAAGGGACGAAAAGGAGGTACCGGATCTCCTTTCACTCATGCATTATTTTCAGTTGAGCATTGCATCGCAAAAGCTGCGTCATCTCCTCCACCTCCGTGACACCAACGTTACGATGACGCCGCTGTGTCATACAAATCCTGACTCGTTAAACGAATGTAACATTGGAAGTGCACAAATGCATAGATCTCCTGCGTCAGATGAAAAGTCTTCATCAAATTCAGCAACATGCTTTCCTGTTCCGTTGTTAGCCACCGATTTTTGATATAAAGCCAATGCTTCCCCACCTGAAAAATGTGCGAGTGACGCAGACAAGCGTATCCATTCTCGTAAAACCCTGCTTTCCAAAGCACTGAAAACCAAGCACGGCAACTGCAACACCAGTAGCTGTTAGAAAAGTATCAGGCGGATAAACAACAGTTACCGCTTTCCAACAACATTCGATCGTTTGCTTGAATATATTGGTACCGGAAATCTTCAGGAAGCACCTGCCCAGTTTCCCTTTTGTAAGGGACCGTCGTGGCCACCAATGGCTGGATTTTCAAGACGGGCTCTTGCTCATCAGGATAACTGTGTTCTGTATTCTCTAAATGTATGCGTTTTTATAGGGTTATTTAGTACGGAAGGTGTTTATAATGAGGTCAGGAATTCCAAAAAGCTGAAAACTGTACTGTACCGTGCTTAATTGAGAAGTCGTAAAAAATGTGAAAAGTTAATATATAGCAGTACGCAAGTTGTTAAACAAGAAACGGAATGTGTGGTGTTTGCTCCCGCTGGTATCACAGTTGTACCGGCCTCCGAGCGAATCAGTACAAAATGCCATCAGCTGGTGAAACTTTCTGTTTAGATGTGCTGATTGTTGCCCACAGAAAGCGAGGCTTCCGGTTTTCACCAGTGCTGCATTCAAAGCACTGGCATGCAGGTTCACAGTTGTTGAGAAAGCATTAGCCGAGCTTGCCTCGCACAACTCTAGAGTGGATTTGATTGTGAAATCTCTGAATATTGAGAATGAGGACGCTGTAACGGACTGTCCCTTTGCTGACAGCTCATCCGTTGATGATTATTTCATCCTACCGGACGCTCCAGTTCACATAACTGACTCAGATGCCACGGACGGCATTGTTGACCCTCCCCAAATGGAAGGCGAGTCACGGGCTCCTGGGAAAAAAAGAATAAGGGTAAGAGGGGAAGGAAAGCGCACAAATCCTCCGCATCCAAAACGGGAGATGATAAAACGCGCAAGAAGCAAGCACCTGAGCTGGAAACACCACTTGGTGCTGCAATTCGCTCAGTGAGAGAAGTGGTGTCCTCGCCTTCGGTCCCACCGATTCCTGTCAAACAACCATGTAGCATAGATGGTAGAGCATGTGGAGTAAACACACCTCGTCAGGGCGATTCTTACACAGGTAACAGTGTGATTTTCAGAAACTCACTGAATCCACTTCCGCACTTCCCACCGAGCGTATGCTTGATGATCTTGGTTGGCTTAAAGTTTGCGTGACCAGGCATTTACCACTAGGCGTTATTGTCAGGATGCTCATCAGATTGAAAAACGTTCCGGACGAGTTGTAGTCACGCAGAATGGCTTTTTCCAACCCGTCCTTAACCTGTGCCTTGAATGAATTTGTCCTAGTTGAAAATACCGTCAACATGAAGACGAAATGAATACCCAAGTTGCAATTACGCAATAGTACAGCCGTTAAGCTAAACCGAAAATGTTTCTCAGTGACCAAACTTCGTCCTAATGGGGTCGAGGTTTGGCCACCCAGGTGTTTTCAATGCACCCTTACCATCCAACGCAACTATATTTTCTCTTATTGCAAATAACGTCAACATTAAGCCGAAAGTGATTCCCACATTGTAAGTACATGATAGTAAAGCCATTCAGCTAGACCGGAAAGGTTTTCTATTGACCAAAATTCGACCAAAACGTGTCAAATTGGGACGGTCGGGTGCACGAAAATTGGTCATCCAGGGAGATAAAATGGTCACTGTCACTGAGTGAAATTACGATTTTCTAGAAAAACAACGCCATTTAGGCAAAGAACTGTGCTAAGCATGTACAATCTTATTTAACGTCATATCTGGACAGATCGCGCTATTTATTTTCATATTAACTTTTGCCTCTGCGAGTGACCAAAAACACGCGCAAATGGGACGGCTGGCCGTCCATATTTGCGGACAGGGCTGTCTACAAACATCGGCGTGGTCGGCCTCAGAGCACACCGCTGCTAATATAAGATGAGCTTCATTCCCTTGAGATTTGTTACAACACGTGGATAGTGAGATACCCGTTTAACAGATGAAGCATATCCTACGGTCGCTCAATGCCTGAAGAGCAATACAAACTTGACAAGCAGATTTTCTGCGTACGGCAGTCCACCCGTAATTCTGAAATCCATCATCATCATTATTATTATCTATTATTACAACTTTCTTAAACAAGCCCAGTTCGTAGATAACATCACAACTAACTAGTAAGAGGCCACACTAAATGCTTGCGAGGGGAGAATACGCAGTAACGAACTGGATGCAGTGGGGACAACTGTCCAGGTTATCGAGCGTGAGCTGACTGGATAGTGAAAACATGAACGGGTAATAGCTGTAATCAAAACGGGAAGTTCACTGGAGTTCACCTGAATGTTAAGGATCATAAAAGCAAAGCCCGTGTCAGATCCTTCGCTTCCCGTTCAAAGTAGGGGCTGCGCGGATTTTTGCGCTAGGCCATTCATGGGGGACCGTCATCATCATCATCAACAGCAGTACATCAGCCATTTGAACTGATGCTTCGCTGCCATACAACCATGAGGAACTATGAAATAAAGAATAAGAAGAGGGAGAGAAGGGGGACTTACCTGAAAACCTTAATGCCCTAAGCAAACATTCAGGGTCAAGGTGCCTACACCTTGTGTAGACAACATACTGTCACAAACAGCCGGCTATCGTGCAAAGATAAGGCGGCATCGGCGAGACAGCTTCCTTGCGGCTTTCATTGCCACGCGTCATAATCAGCCATTACCACGCAGATAACTCAGCACCAAACACACTTTAAACAGACAATAGGATTAGGAGACGGCAGCAGACGCGCCACTGGTGTCTGTTGCGAGCCATGTCCTGCAAAGTCTCGAGCCAAGCACAAGGTGAGTCACGTGGACTCCAACCCGGAAGGCGAGACGGACCAACGCCACCCAGTTTGGTCGTCAGTGACTTCATTTCCCGCTGCCAAGTCAACTTCTGTCCACCTCGAGCCTTGCGCCATCCTACACCTGGTAGACTAAACAAGGGCCTCTTAGGTAAGCGGTGACCAGGCATGCGTAGCACGTGCCCGAGCCAACG
This sequence comes from Dicrocoelium dendriticum, assembly GCA_944474145.2. Taxonomy (NCBI): domain Eukaryota; kingdom Metazoa; phylum Platyhelminthes; class Trematoda; order Plagiorchiida; family Dicrocoeliidae; genus Dicrocoelium; species Dicrocoelium dendriticum. The sequence goes on from OX104065.1 coordinate 122,398,504, forward strand.
TAACTTATTCAGTGCTATCTGTTGTTCTAGGGAGCTAGCATAATTATCACTACCTAGTACTCGCCTACGCACATCATCGTTGCGGACACGCTGGTGCCATCCGACACAAGCAATGCTTCGCAAACAACGATGATCAAAGACTTGAAGGCGCCTCAGATCTTCAGACCGAAGGGGCCAACTTTCACTACCATACAGCAGAACGGCCCTCACTGTGGCCTTGTATACACGGCCTTTCAGGCGGAGGGAAACTCCCTTCTGTCGCCAAAGATGCCGCAGGTTCAAGAAGGTAGCTCTGGCTTTTGCAATGCGTGAGCTGACGTCAGTTTCTATGCGCCCATCATTGCTGACGTAGCTGCCAAGATAAGTAAATTGATCAACCACCTGGAGTTCCTCGTTAGCAAGCGCCAAGGGGTCATCGAATGGCTGGTGGTCCTGCAGCAACACTTTGCACTTTGAAGGTGCGAAGTGCATACCAAATAATGGGACCACTCTGGATAGGCTATTCAGGGTTGATTGTGCCGCCTCAACATTGTCGAAAAGCAAGACGATATCGTCCGCATAATCTAGATCAACTAACCTTTCACCAGCCAGCACTTCAACGCCTACATCGTGAGATTCCGCAAGGGAACTCTCCATGATAGAATCCACGACGAAATTGAACAAAAACGGGGAAATCGGACAACCCTGACGAAAGCCACTTGTAGTTCAGTTGTTGTGGAGTTCTCCGAGCTGGGCAACTTGGTTGCAAACGTTTCGCCACCATTCGAGGTGGCATCTTCAGTGCGGGATTGATAGCAGTAAAGTAGCAGTAGCTGGTAGAAAGCAAACCCAATAATGGATGCTGTCAGCAGCCACTCCGTTCCTTATATAGGCATACGGGGCTATTAATTTTGCCTCGTTCTCATTGGTGAATCCTTGTGTTCAGCGGTTGTGCTCGAGCCAATGACAATGACTCGAGCACAACCGCTGAACACAAGGATTCACCAATGAGAACGAGGCAAAATTAATAGCCCCGTATGCCTATATAAGGAACGGAGTGGCTGCTGACAGCATCCATTATTGGGTTTGCTTTCTACCAGCTACTGCTACTTTACTGCTATCAATCCCGCACTGAAGATGCCACCTCGAATGGTGGCGAAACGTTTGCAACCAAGTTGCCCAGCTCGGAGAACTGCACAACAACTGAGCAAGCCTCCCGAGCTACCAATATTCCAAATCATTTCGGCCATTTGTAGTCGAAAAGCTATACGATAGGACACCATAGACCCTGACGCGGCCTGTAGTGTTCGAGTATAGAGCATTAATGTGTCAGCTGTACGCCGTAACGGCGCTTCGCTGCTGCGCGACCACCACCAGTCGCGCGGGCTGAGTATACCCCGAGGACGCCCACCCCTACACGGATTCGGACCGGTGACCTTATGGTTGCAAAGCAAACGTGCAGACCACTCGGCCACCGGCCGAAGGATGTTCACATATTTCGTGGGAACACCTTTTCGCACAAGTAATTCGAACAGAATCGATCGATCAACTGAATCGAACGCACTCTTGAAATCGAGGAACACAGCTATTGTCGGTCTGCGGTATGCGTGGCGCTGCTCTAGCACCTGCCGCAAAGTAAATATATGGTATATACAGCCACGTCCTGGGCGAAAACCGACCTGCTCTTCCCTAATCCGAGATTCCCGTTCTGCAGTCAGGCGACGAACGATAATCGAGGCCAGTAATTTTGTCACAACTGGCGTTAGGCTAATACCCCTGCGGTTCGCACAGTCTGTGCTACTGCCTTTTTTGTATATTGCCACTATAATCGATTCGTTCTAATTAGCCGGGACACACTATTCCTTCCAGATACGTTCGAATAGGGAGATCAGTGCCCTGCAGAGGACCTCACCTCCATGCTTAAATAGTGCAGGTGGGAGGGAATCCGGGTCAGCAGCACGAAAACGATTGAGGGCTGTGATCGCGTTTCGGACCTCGGCCTCCGACGGAGGCTCTAAACTAACCGTCCATGGCACGTCCTGCATCACCTGAGTAGGAAGAGGTCTGGGAGCAGGGGGCCAGCTGAACTGATCTTCAAAGTGTTCAGTCCAACGAGCCATACGGCGCCCCTTATTGTGTATCAGCGCACCGGCGCTGTCTCTGATTGTCTCACTGACGCCTGGTTTTCTGGGACCAGTGGTGCGGATTAGCCGGAAGAGCTTCCGGTAATTGCCTACTGCCCCTGCCTCCTCCATTTCTTGAGCCCCACTGGTCCACCAGGCTTCCTTGTCAGCACGTAGGCTCCGCTTTAGTTCACGCCTAATAGCCCGTCTGGTCACATTGTGTTCAGAACCAGCCGGGAGGTGTCTTCTAGCTTCCAAAAGGTTCACGGACCCATCGGATATCCAGTGACTGGCGCGGTGACGACTGATAGTGCCACAAACAGATGCTCCTGCGTCGTGCATAGCGGCCGAGATCCTATTCCACTGAAGTTCGGTGTCATTAGGACAAGACAGCGAGAGTTCGCTATGCA
>OX104065.1:122401115-122513878 GCA_944474145.2 Dicrocoelium dendriticum
GTCTGGTGCACGGTACAACCGGCATAGTTTCCTATTACACTGGCATCAAATGTATCACTGCGGGGCCGCTATCCTAAGATTACGGTCCTTTGGATCGGGTGGCTATTACAACCCCACCTGGGTCCTAGTACACTGTAACTAAAGCTGCCATGGTTTGAGTTTATATACTACGAGCACGAGCCTTTGGAGCCGTAGACTATTACATCCTGTGTCCTATCACATTGGCACCGAAGTTGCCACGGTTTGAGACTGTATACCACGAGAGCGTGCCTTGGAGCCATGCGCCATTATAACCCACCTAGGTTCTAGTACACTGACACCAAAATGTGCCATGAATGAAGCCTATATACTACGAGCTCGAGCCTTGGAGGTTGTTGCATGGTGCGACAGGTTTCGGTCCTATTACACTAACACGAAATGTGCCACTGATAGAGCCGCTATCCTAAGATTACGAGCTTGGAACCGGGTGCTATTACAACCCACCTAGGTCCTATTACAATGACATTAAAAGAGCACCTAGTCCAGTTAATTGTCAGAAACGCTTTATTCCCGATGGAGCGCAGAAACCACGATAACATCTGTTCTTTTTATTGAGCGGGAAGCAGCTTGAGTATAGGTTCAGCGTTGTTTACTAAATGCGTGCTTTGGACTCGTATATCCCATGCATGGTGGCATTACACAAAGTCGTATTTATCGGTTAAAATCTAAATTAGTGCCAGGGTACAGTCTACTGACAGGCAATTAAATAAGTGTTTTTGTCTAAACAAGTTTTGTTCCTCCTTAACCTTTGCTTCACTGGACTTGCATCCATGGCAACAATACACTAAAGTGAGAAAGAGCGTTTAAATTGCGCAGTTTAGTTTACTGTGGTACTGGAATCTGCACCGCAACTGCATGTACGCTGTCGGTAGGTTGTAGTCCGCTAACCAGCGGAGGCAAATATACACTTGACCAGTAAATGGATGCACACATCAGAAATTGCTTACTTGTCGGTTAAGTGTGCTGCTGGTATACTATCATTAAAGGCACATACGGTGGCCACATAGTTTCATAAAGTGGACAGGTACATGTTCCCAAGGAGCAATCGAGAGTGAAGCGGTTTCTCTAATGAGATACCTCAAACTATAGAGGCGGCAGCAACTTTTATTCAGAAACCACTCCATCTCAAATGTCCGAGCAAAGTGCTAAATGGGACATAACTAGGTTGCATGCGTACGTAGTTAGGAGGAAACTACGCGATGAATGCATGCGCTGCCTACTATTAGCTGACGTCTGTCACAGAAAAATACCGCATGCACCTGGGATTCTTTCAGAGGAACTCCCGAACGCTCCCTGTGTTTGCGAAGGGCTGCAACAAAGCCGCCTGAGGCATAGACAGCTTTCTCCAACCGCAAGTGAGCAGTCTAAACTTGGTAGCTCGTTGTATTCCAAAAGTGCACAGGTCCAGCTTAGGCGTGATTCGCCCACGAGCTTATTAGGTACAACCAATGCGACATAATACAGCGCCCGAATAGGGGGCTGTTCGTTGCAGTAGCTTTAAAGCTTGTGGAAATCTAAAACAAGAACATTACATATCCTAATTGGGTGTACTTAGTCTCCGTGTCAGAATGTGCCGTACGATAAAATAGCTAACGCGCCCCTTTAACGTTTGCATACAGAATCTAACAAAGAATTATAACTTATATGCTTCTTTATGGCCTGGCGGATGTAAAGTAGCACAACTAAATGTCGCATTAAAAACCACGTGCGCTGCACTTATTTGAGCCGCCTTTTAGCCATCATAATCGTGCTGGCAGGAACATCCTGACCCGTAATATCTCGAAGCGCTTCGAACAATGTAAGCAAAGAAGAGCAACCTTCCCGAAGCAGAAATACATAACACATTGGCCGCCAGTAACCCACCCCGTCACTTAGTAAAAATTGGTATATTTTGAAGCTGCGAACAACAGTTAATGCCGCTAGCCATTCTTACTTCAAACAGTTAGAACCACTGGCGGCTTCTACACAAAAGGCACGCTAGCATCGGCGGTACCTTCTGTTTGTTGCTGTTAAGCCAAGGATACGCATGTGCATAGGCCTCGCGCAACTCCTTCTCCCTCCACGCATTTGCTAACCTGATAAGTTTACTGCAAGTAGTATAAACCTCAAGTTAAGCTTGCACTAAAATACAGGTAGCACTACCCGACAAACATTGCTGACATCATCACTGGTAATAAGCTTTCCGAATCGAATCTCGACGAACATTTTGATGTTGCTTGCTGATGTGTTGCATCAGATAAGGTCCACAGGCTGACTGAACTCATCGTCCGTCAGACGGCGAGTGTTGGATTGTCACTTAGATATAAAGCTGTTAACTGGGTGATTCTGAGACTGCCCCAAGGTTTTGGCTTGCAGCTTGCGCCCAATGCTGAGGAGATTCACGCGAGCCTTGCAGTTAGTATCACATGAGCTGAAAAATTTAGAATAAGCGAAGCAAAAGCATACTAAGCACGTCTCATCCCTGTACTTCCTGACCGGCTACCTACGTAGTGGACACATCGATAAGGACGCCCGCGGCACGTTACACTTTCTGCTGCTGTAGCATAAGTAATTGACGCAATAACGAAGCATAGTCTGATAACAAACTATTATCCGCAACAAAACTGTCAAATAACGCTCAAGGAAGCTGCCGCAGTAAGCAGACTCCATGGCTTACGGATTCCAATATACTGTTCCCACCGCGTACCTTCCTTGCAACACAGTTAAACCATCGCACTATAACATTTGCACACATGAATAGAACTGAAAATGCAGAAAGATAGCCAAAAAACTGCCATAAACTGACTATAACTTATTTATTGCACACTCGGTTTTACGGGGCAAAGGTGCTGCGTCTACTCCGCTGCGCAAGTACCTGAAAACGGGTACGACGTAATCCGGGGCGAACGATGGTTAAAATTATTTTGATCAAGCGAAAGTTGTCCAAATCAAGCTTTTGCGTGACACTTGTAAACACTGTTCCGAAACTGTTCTTTGGATACAAAACCTCAAAAAGACAGCACGGACCGGGCTTCTAACCAACCTGTTATGGGCTTAACGTGGTGTGGGTGGTACGGTACGCTGTGCTAAAAGTTGGCTACGTTACTTATTAAGGTTGGAAGGTGTATATTAAAGAGATACATGAGATACGTGGCAATATAAAAGGGTGTGCATTTTAACTCTGCTGTTTTGGTTCAAGTGGATAACAAAGTGCAGTTATGAGCTGTGGCGCCGCATTAGGGAAGGTCATCATGGTGGACGATCTAACCACTTTTAATCGTTTGGTCCGATTCTATTAACGAAAAATTGCGTATACGGAGGAGCATGTGAAGAAATGTCAACAGGCCATTGCCACGTCTTTCTATAAGCGGACGGTGGTTACTCAAAATTGGTGCAAACGGATGACGCAGGAAGCCTAGCCTGATGGCTCTCCGTACCATTATGTGCCGTACCAGTGTGCGCATCGTAAGCGGAGCAACGTCGGTGCTAACTGGTATATTTCCCATCGTTAACGCTCTAAAATGACTCAGCAGTTATAGACTGCAGGACTGTAATGCTAGATTTTTGATTGTGTTAAAGCGCGATTTTTATGAGAGTTGTGAAATTTATCTGCGACGTCATCAAGGTTTTCAGTTAGGTACTGCGTGGCTATATTCTTATTGAAACATTGAAACCTTGTAGTTAATGGGAGCAAAAGCCCGAGCCTAACAGTACCCATGGGATTAAGAGAGTCCGGGTGGGTCTGATGAAAGGCCAAGCGAAAGTATAGCTGGTTGGACTGGCGTGTTAACCGTATCTCTATCGGGCGTATGCGACATTTATACAGCATGCACGGCGGCTTAAAGCGTGGCATCCCACCGCGCCCTCCGAAACTGCACTTGTCGGAGGCGGAGGATCAAAGTTTGTGAGCCTGAGGTCCATGTTCAAAAGCCCCAATTGCTTTGCATCCACTACTTAGCTGGTATTCCATTGACTCCAGTAACGCACCGGGGAACGGCACACAAGAATTACCATCAGGAAGATTACACATTATGCTAACGAAACTCTCAGTGCCTCCAAATGGGGCCGATTATATCGAGTCTTTCCCCTTGTCAACCTCGAGGGTGGGTATGAAGGGAACGTTCATGACCGGCAAGTTCCCTTGTGCCCATCGCATGCCGGGTCCTTCAGTTGCAGGGTCCGTTTGCCTCCATGACTTGCAACGTACAAGGTAGGCTCCTGCTGATAGCGCTTAGCTTTATTGGAAAACATTTCGCAGTTGACTTCCCTTCTTAGGTGTCGAGACGGTCCTGCGATTAACTCTTGCGTTACAGCACCCTGTCTAGTATGCCACTTGCCCGCCAGTGCATCTCGGGTTGCCGTGTGCCACATCGACAAGCATCATAAACGCTTGCAGACATGAATGCCATTTGGAAGCAGAGTAAGTAGGTGGTTATGTGATTAAGCCTTCTTTTCAGCACCATGTCACCTGCGTCTACAAGCCCCCAGTAAAAGTATACATGAATGTCGACATGAACCTCATATGAAACCGATTGAGTAGATGTTTTTGCGCTTCACACGCTTTTCAACACCATACCTCCTGCACCGCTTAGCCGCAAGTCAATCGCCACTTGCAGTGTGTTGTCTTGATACACCTCCTTGATGAATAATGATATGATTCCCCTTGGAAGCCGATTAAGTAGTGGATTTTGTGCTTGACACTTTCTATGCAGCGGCATACCTACAGCGCTTCTTGCCCCCCACCTTGCTCTCGTGTTCCGCAAAGTGCTCCGTCTGCCGACTTACAGGGCCTTCCATGCTTACACTTGAGGTTCCCTTCTCCACTGAAGCAGATCGCAGTCAAACGATGCTCGCCCAGGCTTCTATGTTTTACAACCCACCCAGCAAGCAGTATGACCGGTAACCAGGTTTCCCAACTGGCTGCAACGAGGTTCTCCGGCGCCTAGTGAGCCCGTACTGATAACTACTCCCGCTTTTCCATAACTTGGTGAACGACCCCATGGCCTTGTTCAGGGCCACTCTCGGTCCTATAGCCTTGTGGTGCCGCATTATAAACCCATATTACCCGTGCAGCGGCTTGCATGCGCTGCACCACCTCGCCGTTGATTAAGTGCGTGCGTCCGTAATCGTCGACCACGTTCTCTATTGATTCATTACATTACAGGTTGCTTACCATATCACCTCGTTATGATACCAGGTCATGTGCTGCTCACCAAACCCATCGCCTTCTCTGTTTTTAGATAATGCTCTTCTGGACATACATTTTGCGACATATGTAGCCTGGCTACCTGGATTTGCGCAACGTGGGTACCGCTGGAATATGTAAGTTAACCAGCAGTCAACACTAAGCCTATCGCTTTCACGTCTATTAGTAGCACAATTTACCATAAAGCGTTTCTCAGTGCTTGCGCTTTGTGGGTCAAGAGCGCAGAAACCGCTCTCCCTAATGAGGTGAATATTTGGAACCGCTACAGCCGCCCGCCTTAAAGATCATGCCATTTTCCCTATCATTACCGCGCTGCAGTGAGTATGCCATAGTTCAGTGATTATGCAGCAAACGGGCTGTCAAATAATTGCAGTCCATGACCCAAACTTGTGATTCCGTGTGACCTGCGTATACCTTGTATCAATGACATTGATAAAACCCATTCCATGCGTGTTGCTTGAAGCCCCACTCTAGCCCGAGTTAGTGACTTCGCTCGTAGGGACAATGACGTCAGTTATGGGATATACGTGCACTTAGTCATTATTCCTGATGGAGACGCAGCCTGTCTAGAGTGGATACTTTCCGTCGGCCATTTTGAAGCCGCTGGTTTAAGACCCACTTAGGCCTGTCAGAAAGGTATGGGAAGCCAACAGCTGTTACGTCCATGGTAGCAGGTTGATGCAGCTGCTCAAGGACTTACATGTGCACAGTAAACAACCTTCATGGAGGCGTGTGAAGCCCAAAGTATGTTTGGTTGGCGGTGCTGCTGACTACACAGCTGGTTCGCCGAAAGTGGGCTCAATAAAGGCCGGTCCCGAACGTATGTGGAGCCAAAATATCCCGTACGCTAGTCGCTATATTGTAATAAATGCTAGGGGACAACTGTCAGATAATTACGAGTACTACTTTAAGTTACGTGGGGCCAATATTCGAGATTTTTCTAGTGGTAATATTAATAGCAGTGTCTTGGGACGTACATTAACTAAATAAACACCACTCCTGGAGGCCCTAGTGCTACCGGGAAACTTAATGTTCCTCCGTTGGACATAAATAGTATTACACTAGTAAAGCCAAAGTGGATACCAGTAAAGTTGAGGGCAGGCCGCCTCCGGTATGGGACCTATAATATTTCTCCGTTTACTGGTAATGCGGGCGAGGCAACCAATGGGCTCTCCTTGAGTGCCAAAAATAATGCCACATCTGTGACAGATATATTGGCTTATATAGGCTTACTAAGCACCTGTCTCTGGCATAATTATCAAAGTATACAGCACCACGTCCCCGCGCCTCGTGCCCACCAGCTTACCCAATCGTCGTCCGCAACTTGTAGTATGCCGCAACCCTGTAGATTATTGATGAATGCTCCTGTAAAGAACCGTATGAGAAAAATTAGGTGTGCAGGTACCTAAATCACATTTATTTCGAATTACCTAGTCCACCACGCCTCATGCCCACATTCTTGTCCGCATGATACAAGCTGTTATTCGTCTACCGCACCACAGCACCACCCATGTTCACTGTGAGTGGTGCTGCTCCTAACAATTACTTTTCAGCTTAACCATGCTCGCCTATGCTTCGGTACTTTACATCCCACTCCGCCTGTGGTCTAACTAGTGGTCAAGTATCACAACTGCCTGCCAGAAAGTTCGCGTGCCCCGGGTGAGAAAGCACTGTTAACCGCCTTCACTTTCCAATTACTCCGTGAACGGTCCCTTTTCAAGGACCCTCTGTCCTACAGCCATGTGATGCTTCCTTACAAGCCAGTATTGACCAAACATTTGCTTACATGCGCCGCACTACTTGGCCGCTAGTTCAGTGGGTGGGTCCGTAATCGACGACCACCTTCTGTACCGCTCTATTACACTTCCGCTTCTTAAACATAGTCTTTCTATGCCGTAGCCGTAAACCACCAAACATTTTTCGTTATCACCGCTTTGCGGGTCCTGAGCAGTTTGAATCCTACCAGTTTAGACGACAAGAGGCGCATATGGTTCTTATGTGCGTTATCACACCCAAGAAATCAGTCTCAGTAATGCAAACGTATCGCTGTGCTGTGGACGTTATCAGCCATGCACAACGCCTCCAATTCCATTTCATTCAGCATCCCCAATGTAAAATTTATAACTGCGCGCCTGGTATTTTCGGTAAGTTACCAGTTGTGTTGCAAAGCGCTTCATTTTCACCCAATAAGGATACACCACACGGTGTCCATGCTTGTAGTACTACCACAAGCGATGCTAAATGGACCATTAGCTTCGTTAAAAATGGACGTCCATTATCTTAAATTTTATTACTCATCCAAGTATTCAGTGTTCTTTCATTGTGACACAGTGAGCGGATTGCCGCTTACATAGTATATACGTTAACCTTTTGGAAAAGCTTCAGTGTAGGTTGCGCATCCGAAGTCAGTATGCATGGCTATATTGCAGTTGCCTAGTGCAGGTGGCAAAATTATGCTGATGGCCTGTTGTTTGGCCTTCTGATGTTTACCAGTGCAGAGGGTCAAAGGAGGAAAGATGCCTCCCTACATAGGGAATATCCACATTCACCGATCGACGGATGCGTGCTCACACATATCAATATACGTCACACTTGCGACGACCCGTAGACAATCCATTATTAAAATATAAGCCTATTGTTATGTCCATGTGTTGGCATAGTTTTTTATATATATTTATATAAACATATATACATGTGTATAGCATCGCGCGATTGACCACCAATGCAATTGTTTGCCTGCGAGAAAAGCACTCAGCATCGGATGTTGGAACGTGCGAACACTACTGGACCGGAACTCCAGGGTGCGCCCCGGGCGACGTATTGCACTGCTCGCGATGGACCTGGTGCGCTACCATATCGATATTGCGGCGTTCAGTGAAACTCGGCTCGCTGAGTAAGGTACATTGCACGAAACAGGTGTTGGATACACATTCTACTGGGTGGGCAACGCCGTCTAAGCATCAGGTGATCATGGGTCGGGTTTGTAATATCCGATCGCCTCCATGGCCAGCTGGTGGGTAAACCAACAGGCATTAGCGCGCGACTGATGACAGTTCGCCTGCGAATCGGAAGAGGGAAGTTTGTCACATTTATAAGCACCTACGTGCCGACCATATGTTATCCTGACGGCACGCGTGATCAATTCTACACTCAGCTATCCTCCTTGATACGGTCCGTGCCGAGGAGTGACCGACTATTTCGGCTGGGTGAACTAAACTCGCGCGTTGGGCATGAAGTATCGGTGTGGGTAGATGTTACCGGTTCTCATGGCATTGGTTCAGCGAATGAGAACGGTGACAACCTGCTCTCACTGTGTGCCACTCACGGCCTGAAGACCACGAATACTCGCTTTGCACTAAGTGAGAGTGATATGGCAACTTGAACGCACCCACAGAGTGGTCATGCTCACCTGGTCGACTATGTCATCTTACGTCTGCGTGATATGCGTGAAGTGCGCATGACACTGTACTGCGTGCAGCGCTGCGTGTGGCACAGCTCAAAACTTGGTGTGCACCAAACTGTACATATATTTTCGTAAAGCTATGTATTGCACTTCCGTCGTGAAGCGGCGAAAATGTAACCTTCTCGGTCTTGGTACTGGGGCGAAACGTACTGATCTGGAGAAGGCGATGGCTACACTCCTGTGTGATGTGGACTGCATAGCCACAGTGGGCGACCTGTGGCACCACATTCGCGACCAGGTGACAGCTGCTGCCGAGGAGACCATCGGTCGCGCAAACTGTAAACGGCCTGATTGGTTTGATGACAACAATGCGACGATTCTCGCATTGGTGTCGGAGCAGAATGCAGCATTAGCTGCAATGACGGCAAACCCCAGTGCCTTGGGGAAGAAGAGTCAGTTCCGCAAACTTCGACGGCTATTGACCCTTGAGCTCCGCCGCATAAAAATTGCATTGTGGACAGAGAAGACGAAGCAGGTGGAATGCTACGCCGAACACCGCCAACACACGGCACTCTCTGACTCCTTGAAGGCGGTGTATGGACCGAGATTAGAGCCGCTGAGGACACTGATCGATGGTAGTTCAGGCGCTGCCTGCACACAGACTGCAGACATAATGCAGATCTGGCGAAAGCACTTCGACTGTCTCTTGAACTACCGTTCAGAGATCTACTGGCCTACATTGAACTGCCTGAAGCAACACGATGTGAAGACGAGTCTGGCGGACACGCCAACACTGGATAAGACGCAGAGTGCACTTGCTCAGCTGCGAAACGGCACTTGTGCTGTGGTCGACGGCATCCCACCTGAACTATTGAAACACGGCAGGAGCACGTTGTTGACTGCGCTGCACCACTTGGTGCAACGTGTATGGATTGAGGAGGAGGTGCCTCCTGAACTGAAGGATGCTCTTGTGCTACCATTGTACAAGGGCAAACGTAACAAGCAATGTTGCACGAACTATCGTGTCATCAGCTTGTTGAGTTGTGTGGGCAAGGTGATTGCCAGAATCTTGCTCAACCGCCTCGTCAGGTAGTTTGTGGTATCTAAAGTGGCGGAAGAGCCGTGTGGATTCCGCTCGGGCCGCAGCACTACAGATATGGTGTTTGCGACTCGGCAGTTGTAGGAGAATCGCAGAGAACGACACCAGCATTTATACTTTCCTTTTATTGAATTCACCAAGGCATTTGATACGGTGAACCGCGAGGCATTGTGGCTGGTGTTGGGTAAGTTTGATTGCCCGCGTAATTTCCGAAGTTTAATTGAATGTATATATAGTGGCATGCGAGCGAGGATGCAGCTGAGTGAAGTGACTTTGGATGACTTTGCAGTTGTCTCTTGTGTGAAGCAGGGCTGTATCTTAGCTCCTGCCTTGTATAACATAACTTCATGCCATGAATTCTTGTGCTTTTGATGCCGCCTGTGCTTACGGCTTTTTTTATAGAGCACCGTATTGATGGTGGGTTGTTGAACATCAGTCGTTTCGGTGCAAGAACGCTAGTCTGTGAGACAACTATCCGTATGTTGTTGTTTGCTGACGACTGCGCGTTGTTTGCACACAGCGCGGATGAGTTACAGCGCAGACTAATGCTCTGGCTTTGATAGCGGCAAAATTCGAACTCACCAACAACACAGGCATAATTGTCTGTCTCTTTCAGTCTTTACCGTAGGTGCAATCTTCAATAATTCCGCGGATCAGCATTTGTGCTGAAGTATTGGAAACCACCTCCCGCTTCTGCTACCTTGGGGGTGTAATCTCGACTGATCAGCAGATACACAGTGAGCAGCGTATCCGCTTGTCGAAGGAAGCGACAGCATTAGGGTAGCTAGAATACTGGGTGTGGAACGACCATCAGCTTGCCACTGGCACGAAGTGGATGGCGTACAAATCCATGGTGCTGCCCGCCCTTGGATACAGCAGTAAAACATGGACGATTTACCGGCGGGATGTGCGATATCTCCAGCGGTTCCATCAGCAGTGTTTGTGACGGATTTTGCGCAGCAGTTGGAGAGACAGATTTGCTGACACGGAAGTGTTGCGACAAAGTGGGATGTATGCAGTGGACAGCATACTTATATGGAGACACCTGAGGTGGCTCGGTCATGTGAGCCATATAGATACAACGCGGATAGCGAAACAACCCTTATACGGTCAGCTGAGTATTGGGAAGCAGCATGTGGGGAAAGCAAATGTACGTTTCCAGGACATGATTAAAGTGAGTCTCCCAAGTTCTAACCTTGATTGCAGGTCATGTGAATCGAAGGCGGTTGATCGGCGTGCATGGCGCGATCTAATCACGAAGACAGTTGCCGAAGTGCGGGAGCAAGACTTCATACATGCGGAGAAGAAGCCGCAAGTTCGGAAGCTGCAAGAACCGATGGATCGTACTCCACTGACATCGAGCACATGGTGCTGTAGCACATGTGGTCGCGAGTGCCTGAGTCAGGCAGGCCTACTGAGCCGTGAGCAAGGCCACTCGGGACCACTACCGAAACGACGACGGGTTTTGCAGAGAACGTAGGCAGAACCGGCGCATCGTTTGTAGGTACGCTGCATTCAATTTACTAACCGCGTGCTAGCTTGCTAAGTCTATTTATTTCAGATGGTGTGTTTTCAATTTTGTCTTAATGCTTTTCGTTCTCAGCTGAATGTCTACCTGTACTCTCTTCTATAAATTTACACACGTCGCTTAAGCCAATTGTAGGTAATTTCCAAAACATTTGCGTGTTTGTAGCATTTCCGTAAAATTTACCTTCTGACCTCGTGAACTGATCTCGGATTCGTTTGTAGACAACTTATTTCATATGCTCAGTAATTTAAGATTTATGCCACCGTTTCCTTATGTTTTACTCAATTTATTTTATTTGATGTCTTTCCCACAAGCCATTGGCTGTTGCTTGATGTCCTTGGTGTGTCTGCGCTTGAAGAGCATGTTACCAAAGTGCCTACCTGTCTATTACCCATTACCTCCTCCACACTGGCTCTAGGAGATAGTTTGTCGTTGCTAGAAGGGACAGGGTACACCGTCCTGGTGGTCGTGCTAGGCTCGAATAGTGGTTCCATGTGGGTAGCAGACTACGGCCAAGCCACAGTTTTGTGTGCGCTTGATTCCCCAAACACAGCGTGATGGTGTTTGCCTGTGAAAGAGTGTGGGCCAGCTCCATTTATGAAACGTGGCTCCCATCCGCGTGACTCTCGGTCTTATGCTTTGGACTTACACTGGGTATGGGGTAGGTGGATGGAGCTGTGGGTGGTGCAGCTCAAGCCACCCATGGTCCGTCTGTAGGCGCAGGCGTCCTGTACCTAGCCACAGTGACCGGCAAATCCGAAACCGAATGCAGCCAAGCATATAATATGGCCAGACGATATACATATAGCCATACTACGTGGAGTATCTGGTATGCATTTTTACCTGCTCGTTCACATCCTTAGATATACTCTTACGGTTATGCATTATAAATCAGGCTATTTCTATTCATCATTCCGTTTGCACACTTGTGCAATATACCCACTGAATGATCGGCACCTTATTAATGCGAAATGAATTCCGCGTCAATATTTTTCAGATAGTTTAACAAGGTACACAACTGTGCACCGCTTATGAGCTCACGGTACGCTTATCACTCTTACAGCTACTAATTTATGCCGATCATTAGTTAGTTAAGTTTACTTCTCATACGGATTGTATACTTTCCTCCATTAAATTACATATTAAAAACTCATATGGCTCCCGAGCTACTTCATAGGTTAACATTCAACATCCAGCATTTCCCTTTAATATTTCTGCATGATTTCATTTATTTTAAGTTGCAGGTTTCCTGATTTTTTCGTTGCAGCAAACGATATTTCATGGGAACTTATCAGCGGCGGGCAATTAAAGCACAGCATCCGAGGTGAGGCTGAACAATTCGTTTCCCATAAGTTTTCAGCAAATTTTCCTTCATAGGACACATGAAATAGGCTTAGGTTTATTAGGCGACTAAAATATTTCACCGTTTAACTAACTTTTGAAATATCAGTAATTCGTTGCAATTTATCCCCTTGGAATTTTCGGGGATGTGGTACCCTGGTTACTGTAAACTACTTTACTACAAACGTTATATTATTGCAGTACTTTATAGCTTTATGCAGTGCATCCGTGTTTATTCTTGAAACCTCAATAATTAACTCTTAGCCCGCGATAGCCCTTCAGTTGCCTGCTGTTCCATTTCACCTTGGCCCGTAAGAAAATTTCTGTCATTTGTTAGAGCCCAGTTCCCAAGACAGCTCGCCAAACATCTTCTATTTACCGCCTAGGGGGAGGAAACAAAAGTCCAAAGAAACCGAGGAGAAGCTTAGCTCATTGAATATCGTAGGCAATAGCAAGCTGTAAGTTAAACTGAGTTAAAGAAGCGTAGGCCGTATTAGACGAGTAAAAATTTAATACATGAAAGGGAAGACTGTAAATGGGGCGCCGAATCCGCCACGAGCGATCAGTGAAGTTATACCAGCATGATTGTGGTACAGACAGCGGTTTGGTGGTAATGAAAAGTATAGGGCCTTTTAGTGCATGAGTAAGTACATTATAATGTGAAAGTGGTTGTTAATGCTTCAAGAGGTTAAGTATGTATCATTATACGGTATGGTTTAAATACGATACTGTGGTTAACCATTTTCCCGCTTCTGGCGGCAGCAGCTAAGGTGGACGGCCCTAACACATTTCGACGTATCTGCAAGGGTCCGTATCTGGAGTTCCCAGTGACGAGTGGGGGTGTATAAGGTGTTCAGGTGGAAGAGGTCACCTCAGTTGTTCGTCGGAACGTGGGTACAGCGGAAGGTTACAAAGAGAACATGGGCAGGTGCTTCCCGAAGGCTGCCGGTACCAATATATCCAATTTATGTGCATGCATGGCAAGCGATCGAACGTTGCTGAATAGCGGTATGGGTTATTTATCCACCAGCTAAGTTCCTAATGGTTACCGGGGTTACAATTGCCGTGCTCGATTCTCAGTGGTAGTGAGGGGAGGATGTTAAGAGATTGGGTACGAGGTCCCGTTCGTAGAGGCAAGGACTGTGGTTTCTCAACGGAGTGAGAGGGACGGCAGGCATAAAGAACGAGTGCTCCTTGTGTACCCCATGTGGTTAATGTTCCTGCTTCCCGCAGCATGTCACGGGGATTGAAATTCCGTAGACGGAAAACCACAACCTCAGCTCGGTACCTCACAAATTCCCGGGGAACAAGGAAAAGTACTGGTGCCGCGGATGCGAACAGTGTCGTTTGCGCACTGTGTCAGCAGGAGGAGGACGACACACAGTTCGCCGACCAAGTGGATTAGCTAAGCTTTGCTGTATGCGTACGGTTATATCATCAAACATGCGCAGCATACCAAGCTGAGCCTGAAGTGACCTGGAGATTCCCCGTAGGACTGTATAAACTATTCTAAAATATATTATCACTATAGCTTTTATGTATTAGGGAATTAGGCGGTTTGCCTGTTGGAACGTGGTTCCCGGTTGCTTGAAACACACCTCCGCTTTCAACTGCGAACGACGCTCCATCAACGCACTCGATGCCCAACTACATCCTCCCTAGCAAGCTCTCTTGTGGCGCCCTATGTTTAGCATTATGTAACCCGCCTCCCGTCCAATAAAGTTCTTCCCTAGCTTAATTTCGTGTGTCCTACCCATTGCTGTTGGTTGGCCGTCTGGTTTTGTACCGAATTTTTGGCGCCCTACCATCTCGCTATGAGTAATGACCCCGAAATAAAATAACTGTTTTGGCGAGTTTAATACTAATTTTTCTTTTCAGATCCAGCCACCTATTCTGTCTACCCTTCTATTTGTATAACTTGGTTCCTGGGTTCACTTTTACAAGCTGCGTGTTTTCACCAAGTAGGTCATTCACCAAGGTGTTGACGGTCAGGTTAGTGGTTTCAGGTTCCCTATCCTGCCTTTCCAAGAGACTAATAAGAAGGCCAGGATTAATCAGCTAGAATGCTTTTTTCTTTTCATGGCATTAACTCTGACAGTGTCAAATGTCACGGCGTTATCGCAGCGCTTCCTCCGCAAGGCTCCGAAAGCCACTACGACAGCTTGGAGCTTCCCGATTATCAGAAGTGTTACAATGAGCTTAAGTCCTTAGTCTTAAAGCGATTCGGCATATCCGACCATGTTTGCTTTACGCAGCTTCTTTACGAAACCGAGCTAGGTGATCAAAAACCTCAGTTGCTGCACAAGGTGCAGGCTATAGCTAGACATCTCTCCCTTGACGACCTTCCTTAAAGGGATGTGACTTCGTCGCCTGCCACGGAATATGCGAAACCCCTGTATGCGGATGGTGCACCTCCTTCTCATCTGGCCCACATTGCTGGCCATATTTTGGAATCCAACGCCCAAGTAGCTCAGATTCAGCCTGCTTCCAGTACAGAGGTAGCAGAACTACGAGTTTAAGTGGCGGCACTTACCAACCGACTAGAGAACCTAATACAATCCGGATCCGACCGCCGAAATCGCTTTAGTAGTCGCACTCGTCTCAGAACACGTTCGAAATTTCCCCTAGCTCAAGCTATTGTTGGTACCACGAGCGATTTGGTCATCAGACCAGATCCTGTCGCCCGTCCTTTTCCTTCAAGCGCAACAGGCAAGAGAACGGACCGGCCAGCACGTAGGGGCGACGGACGTTGTTGGCTGCCCCAGTCGCCTTTTCTTTCTCACCCATCGCAGTACGGGGGCACGCTATCTTGTTAAAACTGGCGCAGAAGTCAGCATTATCCCGCGTGATTCTAAAGACGTGTTTGTAGAACGACTTGTGCATTACGCCCAGCAAACGGCACCACCATTTGCGTTTATTGTCAGCGCTCGAGTACGCTTAATTTAAACCTACGACGTTTTTCTAAATGGATCTTTCTCGTGGCACATGTCCAGACGCCAATTTTTGGCCTTGACTTTCTGCAGCACTTCGATTTGCTTGTGGACGCGAAGCAGCGCCGTCTGATCGATCGTCACTCAAACCTGGCAGTTATTGGTACTTTGGTCGGCATTCAGTCAATCCGTCCTGTATACGCCAACCAAGCGAGCTAACCCACCGGACAGATGCTTAAAACCAAGTTCTTGCAAGCCTTCCGTGCAATGTCATCGTTTCCATCCACCACTGACGCTGCAAAACATCACATCGTTACCAACTTTCCACCTGTTTTTCCAAAGCCTGGCGAATGACCCCTGGCAAGCTAAAATTTGCTCGCGCAGAATTCGAGCACATGCGTGAACAATGATCGTTCGCCCGTCTAAAAGCCCGTAGGCATCACCGCTCCATATGGTGCCCGAAATGTCAGGAGACTGGCGTCAGCGTGGTGATTATCACTCGCTCAATAACAGTACTCCTTCCGATGGCTATCCTATTCCGCATATTCAGGACATCACGGCAAGCCTGCGCGGCACCCGAGTGTTATCGAAACGATCTGCTTCGCTCGTATCACTAGGTTCCAGTCGCTGGCGAAGACCTACCGTAGACTGCCGTAACCACACCGTATGGGCTCTTTAAATTTTTAAGTATGCCCTTTGGTCTTCGCAGCGCAGCCTAGACTTTTCAACGACTTATGGATTCAGTCATTGGGTCCATATTTGCTATCTATACATCGAAGATATTCTAGTTACAAGTGCTTCTAAAGGACAATACGCGGAACATCTCAAGCTTCTTTTTGTTTTTTTGACAGCTAATAGCATCAAGGTTAACGCTGAAAAATGCGTATTTCAGCAGCCTTCGCTGAACTTTCCTGGCCACCATGTACGGCCTCTAGACGATAGAGTCCGCGCCAACAATTTTTGCCGGTCCCGACTACGTCCGCTTTGCCACTTTAAAGGCATGCTCCGCTATTACCGACGTTTTCTTCCACACTGTGCCAATTTTCTAAGTCTACTAACCGATCTACTTCGTGGACGCAAACACGGTCAGGTAGAACTGATTGTTGCTGCCGCCAAAGCGTTCAAGGCCAGCAAAGAAGCCTTAGCCAAAACCGTTATGCTTCAGCATGCTGATCCAAAGACTCCGCTCAGCGTTGTTGTTACCGCATCGGACAAGGCCATTGGCGTTGTCCTACAGCAAGATGTAAATGGATGCTGGAAACCGCTTGCTTTCCACTCTAGTCGCCTACAACATGCCAATGTCAAGTACAGTATGTTCAGTCGCAAACTGCTGGCCGTTTTCTCTACCGTTCGACATTTCCGGCACGTCCTTGAAGGTAACGCATTCATTATATTCACCGAACACAAGCCGCTTATCTACACATACCGAAATTAAGTAGTTGGACCCTCACCATGTGAGATTCATCAGCAGCATTTCATTGCCCAAATCTCGACTGATATTCAACACATTTCTGGCTGACCAAACGTCATCGCTGATGCTCTTGCAAAAGGATCTGCGATCGGCCGCTCTGGGCAGGCAATCCAATTGTCTGCTACGGCCGCCGCGCAATCAAAGGACTAATGTATTTCGGAACTCCATGATTCTTCTTTGAAGTTGTCTCCGCACCTTTTGCCGTCATCTGATGGTACAATTTTATGCGACACAACTACCGGACGACCTCGACCCGTCGTACAAGCAACTTTTCGCCGTATCCGTTTCGACCCCATCCACAATCTCGCCCACCCATGCAGTACAGCTACTGTTAAGCTTGTTTCCGAAAGACACGTTTGGCCGGAAATGCAATGCGATCTTACGCCCCGGGCACGCAGCTGTATCACCGGCCAGCAAGCCAACATTCAACGGCACGTGTACGCTCCGCTTAATCGCTTGCCTTCCGTTTCAGAGAGAGTTGCCCATGTCCATCTCGACAAAGCGGGACCTATAGCCCCGTCTAAAGGAATGGTCTATATTTTGACCATGATGGATCGTTGCACCCGTTGGCCCGTAGCCGTTTCCATCCCTGAAGTAGCTGCGGAATCCGTAACGCGCGCTTTCCTCGAGTGCTTGGTCGCTTCACACGGCTGTTCAGCCACACTGACGACAGGCTGCGGCCCGCCATTCGGACCTTCGACCTTTAATGATCTTCTTAAACGCATTGGATGCTGACGCATTCGCGCAACCGCTTATCGCCTGCAGGCGAACGGCATGGTGGAACGTTTCCACGGACAGTTGAATGCCTCACTTAGTGCCGCCAATGCGCTGAGTTGAACTGATGTACTGCATATGATCCTCCTTGGGATCCGATCAGCCTTAAATGCCGATCCACGTTCGTCTAGCACAGATTTTGTGTTTGGACAACCACTGCGTTTACCTGGGGACTATTTCCCATAGTCACAGAATTTTCCGTTACAACGCGACTGATGCAAGTCAGGTAGCCACGAGCCTGCATCACTACAAGCTTCCCGACTTTACAGAACGACGACGTATATCATTTGTACCGACAGACCTACAAGGTTGTCAGTTTCTTTTTCGCCGCCTCGTTGGTCTCCGCAAACCACTGGAGCGACCTTATTAGATGCTATCAAGGTTCTGCAGGGTAAGGACAGCGTCTTTAGCATCGACCGTCACGGTAAACGAGAAGCCGTTACGCTTGAACGTCTCAAGGTTGCCCACGTGGAACCTAACCTCCATGAAAACCCTTACTCTTCTTTGGCCGAATCAACCCAGCCTATGATGACAGCCGCGGCTGGTTCCAACCTACCTGACATTACGCAGCACTTTACATCCAAGCCTTACACTTCAGGTCGGTCGCTTCCCAGCGAACCAACCGCCATTTATTCAACAGTTCCATCAAATTTGAAATCAGAGAGTATGTCTTAGACGAAGCCTTCCTCTGATCCGCACAAGTCAACTAGGTCGGGTAGGCGCGTTCGTTGGCCAGCGCGATTAAGGGATTAGGGTTCCTTTAACGTTTCTTTTCTTGCTTTCCGTTTTCCCTTTGGCCAACAACGTACTAAGATCCAAAAATACCGGCAAAAGCTTTTGAAAAAGCCAGAAAACGGACAAAAGTTTTCGGAAGCCCAAAAGAAAGAAACACCGGTTTGTAAAGCAAAAAAGGAAGAAAACATTTTGGAAACACGTACAAAGAGTTGCGTTTTGCTTGACGTGTACCACATCCGTTAATTGTCACGCTTCTTGTTGCTTCCTTCTCCACCGTCACTGCGCTTGCTTCCGTTTATCTTCTATGTATGAAAAGGAGGGTATGACGTGCCTGAAGCGAACATGTGACCACGAACTTGCACAGTTAACGCCTACGAACTTCCCCACTTTTTGGTATTGGTACATCTAGGGCGGCCACAGGTGGGAGCGCGCTAGGGTCCGACCGCCTGGTTCACCCCTAGCAGCTGCAGCAGGTTTCACTACTAGTTCTCACAGGCTGACCTGCAACAGACAGTCCTCAAGTAGATCGAAGAGTCACCCATGGTTTCCTTCTAAGAGGTGGCTGTGTAGTTACCTGGATATTCCCCTGTAGGACTGTGTAAACTATTCTAAAATATATAAAACTAGCTTCTTATGTATTAGGGAATCAGGCGGTTGGCCTGTTGGAACGTGGTTCCCGTTTTTTGAAACACACACCTGCCTTCGGCACGCGACTCGGCTGCCAAATACGCTCCATCAACGCACTCGATGCCTAACTTCATCCTGCCTAGCAAGCGCTCTTGTGGTGCTTTATATTTAGCATTAAGTAACTCGCCACTCGTCAGTAAACTTTTCCCTAGCTTATATTTGTGGGTCCTACCCACTGCGTTTGGTTGGCCTTCTAGTTTCGTACCGAATACTTGGCGCAAGAACCTCGTGCTATAAGCCTGCATACATGTGTACGGACTGCCGCGAGTAAGTTAAATTCCACATTCCTTAACTTTCATTCCTTCTGAGTTGCAATCCTTAGCAATTCAAACGTTGCTTCATTATCTTTCCCATTCCGAGCTCCCCTACATTCTGTAAGTGTCGGCCTTACCTTTTTTGTCACGTACCCCTTCAATTTCTGGCGATTTCTGTATTCGATGTAGATCTATATTAATTTTAGGCATGTCGCTGTGCTCTGCACTTTAAGCGGTGTCTGCTTATAAAGAACCTAGTCGAATGAAATTCTTCCGCCGTCATTTGATTAGTGAAATGACGGTGGAGGATATCTTTTCCTACTCACAAGGTCATCAAGACCATGCTATAACTTTCCCTTCGGCCAGACTTCCCATTAGTGACTTACCTTCAGCTGAACGTATATTAAGGACATCAATAGCAGCTAAATGGCCGGTGAACAGGGGTTAACTAGTGCCCAAGTAGAACTGCGCCGCCCCCGCCGTCAAAGGTATCGCTGCCACTGTCGCACTTCGCCCTTGCAGTAGCAAACATAAGAAGCAACAGTACATTGCAGGCACTGGTAAGGCCCATGTTCAATGCTAACTTGGCTTGTATTGCCCAAGGGGACGTGCGCCACCGTCCGCTGTCATCGTTACCACTGTCACGGTCCCACCTAGCCTTTCCCCTAGCAACAAATGAAGTAGCAGCATCTTGCAGCATAGGTAAGATCCGATTTCAATGGAGACTGTTTTCAGAGTCCAAGTAGACATGCGGCGCCCCGCCGCCGTAAGCATATCACACTCGTTGACCAAGCATCCACAACCGGAAACACCCACATGAACAAAAGCGTTTTATAGCCACAGGTAACGTAGACCTTCAATGTTGCCTTTGCTTGTATATCACACTGAAACAGCTGCTGACGTCAGTAGTGATGCTTACCGCTGCCACCGCTCTCCTAGCATTCCCACCGTCAGCCGAACGATGTCATGCCAACGCGTCGCCTCAACAGATGCTGGCGCTCTGCAATGCTCACTTATCGTTCACAGACTTCGTACAGACGGTCGGCCAGTCGTCACCTACCTGTCACGTATGACTATTTGTCTACAAATACCATGAGATTGCGTCCGCTCATTTACCGTAGGCCAATTTCCGCAACATTTTACATTCCTTAGAGAATGGAGCAACGGCCCGTTTCCGAACCACCCCCAGTCACAGTGTCTCGTCGTCCCACATCGCTAAGGAAACAAGCAAAGTCTGCAGGTTCCTTGCGGCGGACCACTAGGCCACAGGTTCAGTGGGTGGTTCCCTAATCTTCCACCGATTTATGGACCCAATACTCCAGTAAGACGTGTGACAAAAAGCTGTAGGTTCCGTATATTAAGAACGTGCTATGTTTCCATTCTCCAGTTGATTCGAACGATGAACTTGCTGTTGTAACCGTACAACGTTCGTAACTATTGTTTCCACATTTCCCTCCCTTTTTATGTTTACTCATTTGCGCACTCATTTCGTCCTGTAAAACCACATGATGAACCATTTTTCAGTATTCTCGCCTGGCGGATAATGAGATTTCGCTACGCACCTCAATTACACGAGAATATTTGCATATGGATTGAGCGTCAATTTGTCCACCTGAGAAAAACATACACACTTATAACTGCATTACGTAGCTCGGTACTATATGGTCCAGAGCATCGGTCCATATTACACTAACATTCCGTTAATCCCAAAATGCACATCAGCATCATAAGGTCATGTCACCCTTTCCAGCACAGTGTTGCTTTAAAAATACATTGTGACACACTTAAGATTGACCTCTAAGCGGTTAGATCTTCATTTAACATCAATGGAGAAGGAGAACTGCGACTTATTTATACATCAAGGTAAAACTTCCCGACTCCAATTTTTCTTACTTCACCGCATTCCCTACAGTAAACCAGCAAGCCTTCCCTAAACAATATGCTTTAAACCTTTTAAAAAGATCAACGACCCCTTTTCGCCCCAAATCTTATCACCTGCGCACATATTAACTATATCCTTAGATGCATACGTTCGATTACGTTATGCATAGCCATTTTCCTTGCAGGATTTATTAACCTTGCCTTTAGGAGGCCTAGAAGAAAAGGGTTAATGCTCCAACTAAGAGACATCTACAGTCACGATTACTATACGTAAGGTTAATCTAAGTCCGCACTTGTGCCACACAAGCGGTTTTCAACATAACTGGCTTGTGTTGCATTCTAGCAATATAACCTCAAACGCTTATTTTTTAACTTTTAGTTGTATTCGGCATCCCATAGATAGTACCGAATATACGTGTACACAAACATAGATACATATGTACATTTCTTACTTATGAACGCACCAAAACGGCTCAACGAAAGCATATATATATATATATATATATATATATATATATATTTATATATATATAGTTATGTGTGTAAGCACTTACATATCGACATATATATACATCCATGCACACATAATTATAAACCTAAACATATTATCCCGCTATATACTTCACGTATTCGCACGCATCCGCATAACTTTCACCTAACATACAATACTTCCATATGTAACCCTATACTAACCTGCAGGACAAATATATTTCAATAAATATTATATACGTATATGTAATTATATTATTTTTATAACGTTAGAGAGAAGGGAACATATGTTTACGCACACACGGTCTATTGTTGAAAGGTTTATACTGATTCTGATCACCATACCTTTTACACCGTTACGACTTCCGCAGGGAACTTTCACTGCAAAACAGTTTGTACCTGCAAACCATATGATATACTTGGACACACATATATACATGAAAATTAACCATACATGCTAGCAATTATTTCATTGTACGGAAACAGAGCACTGCCTTTTCTAAGCGCATTTTCCTACTCGGTTTATTTTTCAACTTAGTAAGTACAGTGATATATTAACTTTTCCAATTTTACGACTTCTCGATTAAGCATCGTACAATACATTATTTAGATCCCGAGGCAGAACCACCGAAAAGCTACGCTTGCTCGTTCTGCGCAAACCCATGAAATTCGTGAATTATATGCACATTTCGTAATATTCAAACCTTTCCTTACGCATAGGTTTGCAGTACACAGATATCAGTTGTCTTAATGAACGAAGGACCGTGCTCCACAACGGTCGGTGAGCAGCAGGCGACTGGGAGGTTGCCATTTGCGGACAGAACGCTGCTGCGCCTTGGTGAAGGAAAGCGAAGATTACATTCGGATATAACAGCTGTTAATATAGAAAAATACTATTGCCTGCAACGCTGTCACTGGCTTACTAGAATAGGAACCTGGTTTGAATACACCCCAAATTGTGTTGGCAGATCCAGTAGATGTTATGCTGTCGACGATACCGCTGTTTTCTCTGCTGTCTTACTTCAGCGTGTGAACCGCAATTTTGAAAATCTTGAAAGTGACTTAAAACGTTTCCAAATGCGACCTGCATCATGTTTTTTTTAAAATCAGGTGTCCTGACGTCTGAGACGCGGCGGTAGAGAAGCGGTAAAGCGTTGTTTGTGGGTGTATGGTAAAGGTCTCTGCACTATAGAGGTGTTCACTGCCGGAGAAGATGGTACACATGCAAGCAGTAAGTTGGCATGTAACCCATCTGAAACTATTATAAACAGTAGACATAAAAGTTATGACCGCAAGGCCATTATTTTCATACGGCATATTGGTAATGCTAAGAAATATTATGCTTCAGCGTTGTGCAAATTCATACCTTCCAAGTGGGCAAGCCGTTTCTCCATGTGAGCGACAGGAGCTTCCTGTGGCACGCGGAAGAGTACGTCTAACTTATGATGTCGTCGTTTATGGACACCCATGACCTCAGGATGTATGCCTTCACGCACTACGGTAGAAGGCTGAACTATTACGAGCTCCGGACCATGAGACATAAAATGTGGCGAAGGTGGATGGGAACTGAGTGGAAGCTGTGGTACAGTTGCTGGAGCGCGTCGGTCAGTGTAATGTCAAATATGGGGAATCGGAGGCACGATTCCTATTTCTCGTTCCGATGTAGGTAAGTGACCTCGTGGAGCTTTACGGTGTGGTACTGCTGGCGGATGTGACACAACAGATGTGCTGTGGTGTATACGTACTGTGGCACCGCATGTTAATAGATGTACATGGTATAGGACGTTTATATTTCTACGCCTCGCTTCCGGATGAGACAACCGCATTTATATAAGCGCTGTGCGTAACAAGCTCGGTAGGTCACCAGCGACGGAGACAGCAAGGACACTGGGGATGGGTAAGTTCATGGCCAGGTCCACGCTTTTCAATCCGTTTAACCCACCGCGACTTGTTCTGTGCCGTTTTCATTTACTGCGGAACGTCAACCGTCGTTGCAACGAGGTACCCACCAAAACTGCAAAGGAGAAGTTGCCCAAAATTCTCTGGGTGCGGAACTTGGTGTGTGCTAGGCGCTCCTCGTCATTTGACAGGCGTATGAGAGCCATGAAAGCGCGAACCACCGAGGCGCATGTGTATTTGGTAAGGACTTGGTTGTCGTTTGTCTCATCAAAGGCAGCGCACCGCCTGAGGCCATCCTGTTTGTTCGGCTGCTATACAACAAGCCGGGTATAGAACAAAGTAGGCATTTAAAGCGCGTGCTTTCGGAGCTAACTTCGTTATTAGATTTGGGTATCGCGGTCGTTAACCGCGTGCTTGCTGCCCTATCGCAGTGGCGAGAGTTTATGGGCAAAACGGACTTGCCTGCACACGCATTGGACCCTTGCTTCGATAGCCTTGGGCAGACTGCTTCACAGTGTTCAGGATAGGCTAAGATACGTTTGCGATGCCAATACACAAGGGTAAATGTAACCGTAACCGACTAGTCTTATGGTAGATGTCAAGTGCAAGTTTGGCGCAGACAGTACACCGTGTCAATGCGCTGGGGCGAAACTTGCCAATGTAGCTTTAGCCGGCAAAGTCTGCTTCCGTACGCTCACCTAGTGCATGCCTTGTAAGCGGCAGGCCGACCGGTCGACGATATATTGTGCAACAGCTGCTGGATTTTGTTGCCAGAGCTACCTCCGCGTATAACTGAATCCATGCCGTGCGCCATGGTCCTGCTGTCGTCCACTTACACCGTGGCTTCAATACGTAGGAAACAGAGGTTTAGCTAGTGCAGGCAGGTTCTTGGTGTTATTCAGGTGCAGGTTTGTAGCCTTGGCGATGCAAAGTGTTGGGAGGACATGGATCAGTTGCTGGAGTTTCTGCACAACCTAACTAGTTCACACGATGACGTTGAGATTTCTGCCTCCCAAACTATCAACGAATCAGCAGCAGAAGGGATGGATGAACGGACTAGGGAAGGCACAAGACGTAAGCGACGCCTAGTACCCATTCCAGATGTGTCCGTCGGTCAGGAGGAAGAAGGGAACCCACTTCCTTTTAGACATTTGCGCACCACCACCGCCAGCGTGTATAAGCCTCCAAGGAAGCGTCGTTGCCCTGAAAAACTCCCAGCTCATTACGACAATGATGAGTGCACTTTGTACCTTCAAGCAGACGGTGAGGCACGGAGCAGACAGGTGGTTGATTGGGTCGTGTGCACTGACTGCGGCATTTGGTATCTTTAGCTTTGCGCGTCGTACAATGGACAGGGCATTTTACCTTCCAGCGGTGCTTGTAGTTCCTCCTTTTTCGTGTTTTTCCTTCTTTATTACGACGCGCCCGCTTCCGCTTGATCGCTAGGTACACCCACTACTCCCATATGCGGTGTCTCCACTACCTGACAGTTAAGGCAGTTATGCCTACCTCGCCATTGGGATTACACATGAGGGGAGTGCTCAGGCATACCTAAGGACATCAAAACCGGCCTCGATTCTGCCGCTTTACGATAGTACATATTATTTCCTAAGTTCCTTTATAACAACTTAATCTTTTAGCCTACCTGAAGAACCGTTGCGCACTGTAAGGCAGCAGGATAACACGTATGGAAAAGGTAAGAAGTATGCATTCCTTGCGCTGGCGCTGTATTTATGACGTTATCTAACCTCTTAGCTGCTAAGTGGTCTGCCGCTTGGGGTCA
Organism: Dicrocoelium dendriticum; assembly: GCA_944474145.2. NCBI lineage: Eukaryota > Metazoa > Platyhelminthes > Trematoda > Plagiorchiida > Dicrocoeliidae > Dicrocoelium > Dicrocoelium dendriticum. Next base: position 122,426,614 of record OX104065.1, read on the forward strand.
TTTTAAATGGCCTCACCCATCCATAGGTGAACATAGCGTTTGGAACTGAACAACTTATGGTTTCCATAACCTTTCGTACCGCATCTAGATATTCTTGGTCTATCGATCACCCTAGCCGTTTGGGTATAACTGATGTTACTTTGGTCCCTAGTAACACTATTCTATTGGTTTACACAAGGCGGTTTCAGTGTCGTTCCTTCGGTTACTGTTTTATGGCATTTGCTTTTCTCCATTTCTGTGAGTTAGTTATTACAGCAGCTGTAAGTGGCATCCTCAATTTTAAAGGGAAACTGCTGGTGCATCGATACATAACACCGGGTCCATTCTCCGCTTGTTCCGTGTCCTAACGGACCATATGTTTGTGATGTCATATACAGCTGCTGCGCGACCACCCCCAGCACTGTATGTGGAGGCGGTTTACGAGGTGCTACCTATCAACAACATCACGGTGGCATCCTGCCCACCTACCGTATCGTAACCTCGGTCAACCCTTCCTGTAGCTAAATAGTAAAGACGGATGGTCTCCGAGACACCCATTGCTGCTGCTAAAAGTGCATTCTCACTGGGGAAGAACAGATAATTTCATATGACACCGGGTTAATGGGCATTGCAGTCCTTTCCCGCGCACGCCGTTAGTGAGTGCAAGGGTGAGGACTGTCAGCGTCTTTTACAGACTTTTGCAGTTAGCAGTTACAATATTCATGAACACTAATGGCCGATTTCCATAGCAGTCACTCGGCCTTACCCGACAACATATGCTAAGTAAGAAGGAGGTCCCCTTTTATCCTTCCGTAGTGCATGCAGTACATCCCCAAACTGAGCAAGATTTCAGGATACGCCTGTCCACGTACACTCTGCAATATCCGAGTGCCCACTCGTAACACCCTCTTCAAGCCTATGTTCTCTCGGATAACACGCGCTGGACAGATCTGAATACAATCTTCCAGGTGGGGCCGGACGAATGCCGAGGATAGCTTCATGAAGAAATTGGCCATTACGACTCGGAAAAAGCGGCGGATAAACAACATCCTATGAAACTCCAGGACAAGCAGTCTCCTTCCAATTGGTGACAGAAAATGGTGCTGATAAGTGCACGGCCCCCAAATCAACCTGCTGAGTGACAACTAGGACCACCGCCAACAACATACCGGATGGGAGGACAAGCAGCTCCAATTTAGAAGACAGCGCACTTAGCCTCATTTAGTTGCATAAACCAAGACAGACCGTACGCAGAGCCCAGCAAAAGCACGCTGAATTGCCTCCGGGCCCACAGAAATATCTACACTTTTCCACAGCCTAATGGCTTCTACCTGTCCATGCAGGAATTAAGCAATGTGAACAATTAAATGGCCTGAAAACGAATGAAGCTACTTGGAACACGAGAAGAGAAGGAATGGAGAAGAGGAAACCACTAAACGCTACTAAACTAAAGGACCACAGGTAACCACATGACTTCCCACAGCGACTCTCTCACGTAATAAAATACGCTTGCTGATGAACAGTGAACCTAGGCTAGTACAGCTCATTGCGCGTTTAAACGGCGAATGCAATATGCCTTTACTAATTACATAGTAAATATTTTTCATTACCTATTAGCATCCCGAAAGTGTGCTGCTTAACATAACCAAAGTTCACTTAACCATATAACATCTAACATGCACAAACTTAGGTGTAACCGGTTCAAATGAGCGGGCAACACCGCCTATTTACCCCGGTGATTCCCTTTAGAATACCACCAATTTCCTCATTCCCGCATTGCGGCCGCATAAATCCCCACACTTCACAGATCTACAGTCATCCACCAACTCTTCACAAGCGGTACTTATATATATTTGATTGTTTCGGCACGTTTCCCGCATTTGCCTTCTCAGTATCATACAAAGCAACTAGGTCACACGCGGAGAATTTACCGTTAAAAAAATTAAGTAAGGTCCCAGCACATGTGCTCCATATTTCCCACACTATAAAAAGCACGCTTCATTTGTTACACAAACAAAATGCAATACCATCAAAACAAACTGACTTCATGTACACATGGCTTACATTTAATTAAGTCATCTACCGTAAGCTTTTATCTTCCGTGCAGACAACAACCACGTAGATGGAAACCTGACAGCAGGATTTCTGATCAGTGCAATGCATACAGGCCATATAATTCCAGCGCTTTTGGGTTCCTTTTCGTTACGTCACAACACTTTACTTGTTAATACTTTGTGCATTTAAACCTACCCATTTCTATGCGGTAGGTTCATCCGCTTACATTTACGAAAGCGTTGTTAACTTAGGAATAAAATCAATTTTAAAAGCTGGTTCAAGGTAAGTTCCTCCGTTTGCAAACTACCGCTTATTCAACGCATTCTGTAAGAGTGCATGAACTATGGGGTTGAAGTATTTATTCCCCTAGCAGTTGAAATGTGAAACTAATTAACTTACTAATACGTTGCACTATACATCGCATTATAACATTTCAAATAATATTTAATATTTTTTCGCTTGATCACTCGTCAGGGGCATCAAACAAAAGCCTCAGTTTCATGTACCAAACCAATTCTGGTGTCGGCAAAATCCCATTACGACATAATATAGTAGCTAACAAAGTTTTAAGAACTTTTCTTATCTTTAAAACAGCTTTGGCTCCCTATCTCCTATTCATCAGCCTTTTGTAACATGTTCCATTTCAGATAATGGTACTATGTACTTACTCAGGCTTCCTTGCCGTCATGTTTAGTAACAGTTTGTATTTCGTGACCACATCCTTCGACCTTTAGTAGCTCATTTCAATTCTTGCACGCCTTAACGTTTAACACCACACAAAATATTATTTCTCCCCTAATCGCAATTTCTTTTCTATATTTACACGCCAAAATATGTTCATACCGCCACACTTCCTCCATCTCGTCGGATGTACCCCTGGCTGATACTTACTGTGCCCTCAAACCGACCGTACTGGAGCACATTCCCCGTGAACAACAGCCCGTATACCAAATCCCGCCACTGGCGGACTCGAATGTCCCGACGTTAAACTGCAGACCGAGAGCGTCAAGCCGACGTTTGCACTCTTTCACCGTCGGTGTCATCTGAAGCGCCCAAAATGATAGCTGATTGCTTTTAGGTTCTATTTAACCTTTGACCAATTGTATATTACTTTTGCTTGTTTTATTATCTTACGACCGGCTGGACACTCGACAGCCTTGTAAGTTCCTGCGCTAACGTTTACCTCGTGTCTTGCTTCATCCGTCTGCGTCTTTTTGTAGCCAATGGAATGCAGTCCGCCGGGTCCGACTCCAACTGCCTTTTAAAATCCGCGTTTAATTGTGTGCACTGTCTCGTCCCTGGTAGCACAAACGTAACACTAAACGTCGCAACCTGGACATAAACTGGACAGTTGTCCACTTCAGGTATTAATGCATTACTTGCAGCTAAAAGCATTTATTTTGACATTTGTTAATAAATTAATAGTTGATATGCATTATATTTGCTATTATTTGACCATAACCCCAGCGGTTTAAATGCATCTGAAGGTCTTTTTATTTGGCCGTTTTCGGTTTCGTAACCTTGGTCGCTGATACTGCTTCGTTCTGCGCTATTGTCTAGCTTCCTTGAAACTGCGTTTCCGCAGGTGTACCTATCAGGTATTTCGGTTAAACATTGTTTGATACGTAGGTGTTCCTTTTCAGCATGTCACGTCGATGAAGTTATCAATTAACTGCACAGTTTCCGTCTCGTAGCACCATTTACCGTGCAGCGAAAAGAATGACATCAGGATTCAGCTACGAAGAGGTGCTTCTGTTGTCAGAAGCTAAACGACAGAAGAGTAAGAGCATCTTTAACATATCTTAAATATGATTGCTTACACAGTTCAGCCACCTGCACACGTTATCAACCGCAGTGAAGATGACAGGGACCCCGATGAATTGGTACATAACTTGAGAAAATTGATCGCAAAATCTCAAGTACCTGCGTCTTTTGTTCGTCCACTGTTGTGCCTTGTGCAGCCGTGGATGCCATTTTTGCCAAAGGATTACCGGGGACTCTAGACAGCTTCTCAGCATTTCCCTTCGAGTCTCACTTGTTTTCCATCAAGCGCATGATTCACAATTCCCCGCGTCCGGTTGCTCAAATCATGCGGCGTACGTCGGAAAAGGAACAGCTTCCTCCTACTTCCAGCAACGCAAGCACCTTTGGGAATGTACAGATGTGCACATATAAGGGTCAGAAGGCGTTTTGTTTGCACGGCATTTTGTTTTCCACTGTGAAGCCGGATCACGTGGTCATCATCGATGCCAAACCCAGAGTACTGACAGATGTGTCTGTGAATGTGTCCGGGAACATTGTCGTGCAATGCCGGGATTTTTTGAATCTCCGTAGTCTGTTCACGCTTAGCATGGATTCCTCAACGGCGTACATCTTCCGTGCATCGCAGTTGTCAACTGAGGTATGTACCTTCTCTGTCTGTCATATTCTCTTCAAGTGCATTGCTTTACCCTTGAACGATTTTCTTGTAATTTACCCTATGCCACACAGTTATACACTTTAACTACTAACCTCTTTCTTTTTCAGCAATGATGGCTTTTCAAGGATACAGCGTTGTCAAAATCCTTGACTCCGAGGATTTAATAACTATTGTCAGTAACACTTGGCTTAGAGAAGAAGGTTCGTACGCTCAAATGCCTTCAGTGCGGGGTACGCACTACTATGCAGCTGTGAAAAATCACACTGCGCCGGATGTCGATGTGGTCAGCACTGCCGTGTCCATAATCGTTAGCACTAGTAAGTATTTCTCTTATATTAACCCACCTCGTTAGTTAGCTTCCAGCATGCCCGAGAAATGGAACGGCAATCTGAGCGCGGGATGCTGCCATCGACAGACGATACAATTCCCATGGGCCTTCCAGCTAAGCGTGCAATGTGAGTATTGTGTTTTTTATTTCCCCTTAGACGCCGGCCCGTCCGTTCTAGCTCCGATGACGAGGATGCCGCGCGTCCAAGCAAACCCAAAAGGCCTTCTGCAGCAACCTACGCACGTGCGCCCTCCTCTCTGTTCAGTGGCATTAGTCCGTCACGTCCAGGACCATCAACAAGCAACCGTAATTATCGATTTCATACTGCCCCTATTAAACAGTAATCGCGCCACCGGTTATTGCTGACGTCCCACCAAGCAATCTGGATGTGCTGCACGAACTGCAGGCCATAAAATGTAAGACGCCACAGATGTATTGCATTGCACTCAGCCTTATTTTTAGATGAGTTGTGTCTCATTCGATCAGAATTGGTCGGCCATCGTCGCATGTCCGAAGCGATGTTGCAAATGCTACAACGACAATCCCAAAGTGTTGCGCCTGGACTATCTCTGCCATTCATCTCTCTCAGTGAGCTAAAGAGATATGATGAACGGCTGAAGGACCCCGATTTCAAAATCAGAGTCGTAAGTTCGTCTTATTATTCAACTACTTTAGGTCAACCATTTATGTGCTGTGCACGGTGATAACATACAACTCATCGTCCGGGGTACCATGGAGCGGCTAATGACAAGATCAGTTGCCGCGGAGATAAATTACTCCGGCGCTAGAGGTTCGTTTGCATTCAGGCGAACAAATATGAACGGCCTTGTACAAGGTAGGTTGAAATGCAGTAATCCATAAAAACTACCAAGGCCTCATTCGGCAACGCATGGGTGATGCAGCCTCGGATGCTGACATTACACGGCACATCAAAACGTGGTTGCATTCTGCACGGCACAAAAGACCGCCGGTTGAGCAAACTAAAGTATGCAGTGCGAATGAGGTGAGTCCCCTGCTTCCTTAGGCACATCTTTAGCCTCCTACGTTGACACTCGCGGAAGCGGATTAAGAATATTGACTATGCCGCTTTCTGCTACTAACGTTCTTTGTACTGCACCCCTTCATGTATATATAGCGTTCCTATACCTCGGTTTTAATTTTCTTTCGCCTTGTGATGTCAGGTGCGCGGTAAGAGCGGTTTCCTTTTCTGACCAACAGCTTTGAGTCGCCGCCTAGGTGGGTTCCCAAGTCCAGAAACTACCGCAACTGGTACCGGGTGAACACTAGGTCCGAGCCGTCCATATATTCGTTAGGCGCATAGTGCGTTCAAGTGTGTTGTCCGTATTCGGATACCCATGGGAGGCAATGACGGGATCTGGACCAACCGGATTGTCACGCATAGTGGTGAATTTCTATTGGTCAACGCTAGCATCAGCTTCATTGGTCCAACGTAAACTGGACAGGAACCGATTTTAGCCGTCTCACGGTAATACTTCCTGTCCAGTTTAGCCTAATGCTCTCATAGGAACGTTTAGGATGCTAAACTGGACAGGACCTGGACATGTGCTACCAGGGGTACTAGTATTTACTAGTCCTACAAATTGGTGACCCTGATTCGCATGAGGGAAATTAATTTTGTTTGCCGTGTGTTGGATTTCGTGGGTTTATTCCTTTTCTCGATTATATATGTATATTCATTTGTCTATTGCGTAATTTTGGTACTTTCATCATGCCTTTCTTTATCCTTGATCTGTTCAATTCACATGTTGAAAGTAGCAGCTGAGTCGTTAATCATCGTAAACGTGTTTACGTTTCCTGTTCCAACTTTCATGGAACCTAGCCCGGATGTTTGGTTTGCAATATTCGAGATGGAACTGGAAAAAAGGACACTAAGACGAATTGTCCGAGGTATAATCAGCTTGTCCCACGCTTTACTTCGTCGGTTGTGGCACTGGTTGAGGACCTTCTGCTCTGAGAATGGAATGAATCAGCGTAGGAAACAATGAAGCAAGCGATTCTTAAGGAGCTACAACCCAGCGCTCGAGCTCGATTTGAACATCTCAGTGGTCGCAAGCTTGCAGCTAGCAAGCCTTCGGCGTTGCTCCGCGAAATTCAGCGCAGCGCTGGTCCCTTATTCTTTAGCAAAGAAGAGACAAACTAGCTGTAGTTCTCACGTCACCTAGAGCTATTGCCAGTAATGCGGCCGTGTTTCGGGATACGCACTGAGAGAATTGGCTCCCAAGGAAGACGCTGCGTTGGAATTCTACCGCAGCACACGATCAGTAGCTACGGTGACGTATTCTCAACGATGAAAACCTAATCTCATGTTTGCTTGTCGCCAGGCCGTCCTGACCATAAAGACGCAGAAATTGCGCTACTTTGCAGCAGGATAGCAACTATGGAGATTACGAAACAGCGTGTGCTTCGGTCAGATGCTGACCACATTTTGGCTACCGTACGTTGCGGCTCGTCTGTTCCTGCACTGAGTACCTCTAGTTCGACACGAAAGTGCAACCTTTTCCCTGCATGCTCTCAGTCAGATAACACTAAAAACATGGAAGAAGTATGTTGCTATCATCACCAATAAGGGGAAAGACGTAGACGTCGGCAGTCTGCCTGCATTGGGCACGACTCAGCCGCTTCAGGGAAAGCGAACAGCACGCATACTAGCAGGAGCAACGTATCCGTCCATAATCAAACAAACCGCTTGTTTTGCCTTAAGGATCGACGTTCTTCCATCACTCTCCTTATCGGCACGGGAGCGGAAGTCAACGTCATCCCTGCTAACGCAAATGACAAGCACGCAGAGCCTACGCACAACTTGCATGCAGCCGAAGGTTCTCCGACAGCTTCATTCGGTCAGGGCATGATGAACCTGGACCTCAATCTTCGCCGAGCTTCTCAGTGGGTCTTCGTGGTTGCGTCTGTACCCTTCGCAATAATCGGCGTCGACTTGCTCCGACATTTGGGGCAGTTTGTTGATGCTGGTCGCCACGGATTTTTAGAGGGCCGTACTAAATAAGTGGTCGAAGTCGTTCTTACGGTCAACCCATAATCAATCCCGCTTTCGAATCGCCTATGTACCTTCAATATGCGAACCCACTGTCTGAATACCCGTGACTGGTACGACCGACTGCAGTGCTTCCGCCAGTCTCGACCTGGGTCAATGAGCACATAGGCATGCGCGGTCAACCAGTTAGCGCACGACCAAAACAACTTTATCCTGACAGACTAGGTGCAGCACGGGTTGAATTCGACCACATGCTGCAGCTCGGTATCGTCAGACCGTCCAGCAGCCCCTGGGCGTCGCCACCCCATACGGTGCCGAAGAGGGTCATGGGGCCTGGCTTCCATGCGGCAACTATGCAACCTTTAGTACGGTTAGCAACCCTGATCGCTAGCCGCTCCCACACCTCGTGGATCTCACCGCCAATTTTGCGGCAAAAATATCTGCAGCAAAATCGACTTAGTACGCGCATACAACCAAATTCCGGTAGCCGAAGCGAACATCGCTAAAGCTGCCGGGATACTTCCATTTGGTTTGTTCGAGTTCCTGCTCATTCCGTTTGGTCTAAAGAATGCCACGCAATGGTTTCAGCGCCACGCCAACCAAGTTTGTTGCGGCTAAGACTTCGCTTACGCTTAGCTGGACGATATTTTAACCATAAGCTGTTCACGATAAAAGCACTTGCGCCATACAGGAACACCTTTTAATCGTTTGTCTCAACACAGGGTGACGAGCAACACTGAAAAGTGTTCGTTTGGTATCGACTCGGTCAACTTCCTTGGCCATCATATCTCCGCTGCAGGAGTCGTGTCACTGCTGGGTAATACTTAGACCACCATCGACCGCCCTGAGCCTCATTCTTTCAAAAAACAGGCTTTTTGCTAAATTTTTAAACTTTGACGGATGGTTCACATCAAATTGCGCTTCGCTGATGCAACCCCTCAGGCCATTCTCCGTAGGAAACGCAAGGAATTCGCATTTCTTGCCACGGTAAGCGATGCTTTTAAGTCGCTGAAACAGGCCACCGCCCACGTAGCTTCTATAGCATCCCACGATCCGGCCGTCCCGCTGTCCCTCACTACTGACGTCTCGAATGTGTTAGTCTTCGCTCTGTTGCAGCAAGGAGTAGCCGACACGTGGCAGCCCCTAGCGCTTTTCTCCAAACCCTTAAAACTTACTGAGTCTCGCTACAGCATATTCTGTATAGAGCTACCAGCCATTTACTTAGCCTTTCGCTACGTTCGACACGTCTTGGAAGGCCGATCCTTTGCCGTTTTCACAGGCCACAAAGCCCTGACATTTGTGCTCAACACGAATACCGACCGATATTCTCCTAGAGTTGAGCCACCTTAACTATAGCGCTAAGTATACGACAGACATGCGTCATGTCTCAGGGGTGCACAACGCCGTCGCAGATGCACTTCCCGGATCCAAGCTATCTCAGCTGACACTGGCTCTGCCATCGGCTTAGCAGCCGCGGCCACAGCGCAACTCAACTATCCTGGGGATAACATACTACGCAGGTCTCCCTCACTGGACTTACGACCTGTTCTACTGACAGCCACAGCCGGGGTTATACTTTGCAATTTCTTTCTGGGCACGCCCAATCGTCTCACATGAGTTTCCAAAGACCGCGTTCGACACTTTGCACGGCTTGTAGCACCCAGGCTTTCGTGTATCGGTTATGGTCGTCACCCCAAGCTTCGTTTGGCGCAATGGCAATGTACTTGTGCAGCTGCTTGCCTTCCGTGTTAACGCGTGTAGGTGCACAAGCACACGAGAAGCCCACTAGACACGTTTCCGATGCCGGTCGCTCGTTTTCATCCAGTGCACGTTGAGCTCCTAGGTCTGCCGCCTTTGAAAGGCTTTGTATGTCTACAGACCTCTATGGATCAATTTACTAGGTGGCCTGGTGCAGTCCCTAGCCAAAGTTGCTCTTCAGAAACCGTCGCGAAAGCTTTTTTAGAACGCTGGGTTGTACAGTATGGCGGCCCTGCCACAGTGACCACTGATAGTGGGTCACAATTTTCTTCCTTGCCTAAGGATGTAGGCTGTCGCGACGTCCAGACGACGGCGTAGTATCCGGCCGCTGACGGCATGGTGGGGCGTTTTCACTGCCAGTTCAAGGCAGCGCTACGTGCGCACGCAGATCCTTCATGGTCTGAAATACTTTCCCTCGTGCTCCTAGGCTTAAGAAACACGGTTGAAACAGGTTTCGAGGCAGCGACATCACAGCTAGTCTACGGTTGCACGCTGCGACTGCCCGGACAGCTGGTAGCACTAGCATTGTCTACTTCTCCTTATGACTACGGAAGTTACACCGATCGACTGGCAGACCAGATGCGTGAGCTGCGTCCACCCGCTTCTCGGTCAAGAAAGCCACAAGTGCACGGGCCCGCGTAGCTGCCTGCGTGTTCACACATCTTACTTCGCACTGCCGATGTGGAACAGCCTATTTAGTCGCCGTACAGAGGACCTTTCAAAGTGCTACACCGCACGAGTAAGGTGTGCAATATTGACCGCATTGGTGGACGCAAACTCGACACCATCGACCGTCTAAAGCCTGCATTCAAGGAAGAAACCGCAGTACGACGTTACAACCCACCGCACCAGTTTTCAGCCTCTAGTGTAGTTCAACCAGAACAGCATATCGGTCTACAAGCACCAGCCGTGCCGACATCTGGCGAATCTAACCGGCCGTCTCCCACGAAAAGTCACGCTAATCGGGAGGGGCTTAAGCCGATTCGTTTTACTAAAAATGTACAGTGTAAATAAGTTTAGCTGGGGATATTATATGTATTTGCCCCGTTCCAGGTCGAATAACGTTTTGAAAACAAAAAATCAAACCTTCTGATAAACCTGTGCAAAAGACTACGCAACTCCGAAAAATCTAAACCTGCAAATCATTGGTTCGTTAGTTCTTGCTTTTTCTGCACGTTATTATCTATTTTCTCGTATACATGCTCCAACCGGCCCCTTCGTTCGACTGGCCCAAATGAAAAATGTCTTCGAGGACCGGCGCAGTCAACGAGGATACTGCCGCGAACCCTGCTCGTTTCTACGCAGGACCAAGGTCACTTCTTCGTGAAACGACGGGCTATTCTTCGTAGGACCATGGTCATATCTCCGTGGGCCGAGGATTGTTTTTGCTCGGGGCGCGTTGCGGCGGGGAAAGGGAACCCTCGCAAGCGCACCGTTTGTTAGCAGCAGAGGTTGACGTCCTGTCGGCCTTTTGCTGGGTTAAACAATTATTATGTAGTCTGGCAAACCCGTTCCAACGGCTCGCCGAAATGCACCTTGCCCTGCAAACAATAAAAAACAAACCACAAACCATAGCCCACTCCAAGTTCCGAGAAAGTACATTTGTCATGTACGCTCGCCAATATTTACCAGGGCCGATTTTGCCCCACGACGCTCGATGCACCAGTCATTTTCGATACCGAAGGCTTTCTATGTTCAGTCTTCTAGGGGAGTACTGTAGCGCTCAAAAAGATACCTGCCATCTTTTCTGTTCCATTTTACTGTTGACTACTGCTGACCACTTCTCCCCAATAGATCCTTACCTCTCAGACCTCATTCTTTCCTTTTCGCATCCTCTGTTTACGTTCCTTTTTCAACTGGACGGAGAACTTTTCGGGCTTGGCTCTAATCTATCCTGGTCCGCCCAGCCTCCTTCTTGCTGATGGCTTCCAGACATCGGTGACATTAACGGGTTAGGCTCTGTAGTCTTAACACTGTGTACTTCATCCTTCGTGCTTTGCTCGCCATACTATCTACTTATTCCTGCGCAACGCTCTGCCACCCTTACCTCAATTACATCACTGGGCATTATTCGTCCTTCTTGTTAATAACAAGGATGAATCAGCACCTGAAGAACGCGTCGAATTTTCCACTTCTCCTCAATAAAACCTGTTTTACTTACCCCTTCTTTCCTTCTTGTTCTTTCTGTTGCATTCCTTCTTCATTCGACGCTAACTTACATGCGTTTGTCCACCCTGACTTCTTACGTTCCTTCCAATCTAGGACTGAGGCAACGCGTTGCTGGCGTGTCCTCTGAGTGAAAAGTTTTCCCATAATCTGCACACCTCGTCCTTCTCTCGTTGCTTCCAACAGATTAGGCATATGCGCACTTGGACCCCTCAAACTCCCTTTGCTTCATCCTCCTTCCTAATTTGGAACAAGATTTCATTCACTACTGATCCGAGTTCCTCTCGCTTCACGTCGCATTTCGCCAAATATGATACAGGTGTATATGCGACGATTAAAAAACAATTACATGTATAGGGGTACAATATTCAGTCATCGCTGCAATTGATCGACTGCGTTCCAGCTCCATTCCTTTCGTCTGACTGTGTGGCTTTCTCTGTTTGTTGCCCTTCTTCCCGAGTTTGTCACAGGTATGGCGTCACGCACCCAAGGAATTGTCCATCGTTGCGACAACGGTTCCTTTAGCTGGACATGAGCGGAAGATTAACAACCGTTTTACAACTTACAAACCGGACAAATCGTTTATTGTCTTGCACATATACCATTTTTCTGAGACCTGAACCATTGGATTCAGTTTACCGAACACTATCTCTTCCACATTCCTCTTAACTGGAGCACGCCTTTTGACTTCGGTAGGCACATTCTCCTGCCTATACAAAGCCAGAACCATTGGTCATTCTGAGCTCTGCAATCCGCTTTGACCGCTCAATTGGACGTGGTTTCCTGTATTTCCAATAAATGTTATTACATACCCCGGGGATCTGCGATTCTCTTTTTGGAACCATACCCTATCCTTCAGGTATTCAACAACAATTCAACTTATTTCAATGTATATTCGTCGGAGACTTCATGTGGCTCTGCAGCTGTTCGACACATCATATTCAAAAGGACTATTTAGTTCCTGACATACCAAGCGGGCATAGCCGTTCGTTCCAACCAGGACAGGAAGCCGAAACGCAATAGGCACACGGCTAACGCATCAGACTACGAAAAAATGGGACGCAACTTGACTGCGAATAACCGAGCCAAAAATGTGTAACACGAAACATAGCCAGCTACAACTTGCCATTCAATGAATCAGATGCAGTGTTTCAGGACTGGTGGGTTTTCGTCTGGCAAGCCCTCTCCACTTAAGAAGCCACAAATGTCCGTTTAACAACACTGAAACGTGGCGAATGTGACCTGCCACCGAATAAAGTCACAGCCTATAACTTCACACTGGAAGGTCAACTGGCGTCAATATTCTAGATAGGTTCGTTACACTGAAACTTCTACAGCTGCATAGCGTGTTGCGTTTTCTTTCTACGATTTCACGTATATACTGTCGTCTTTTTGCTTTCTACGATATCACCGTTGACCTTTCCGTTCCTTATGCACGAACTCACTATATTGTCATATCTCTCTCGAGCGTGCTCTTCGGTTGTCTTCCAATGATCATTCAGGATACTCAGTCTACCATTAGCCGAGTTATGACTACAATATATGACAGACCAATTATGTTCTAACAAACGGGTCCCTAACTCATGCTAGCCAAATAATTGTGCCTCCGTTACACCGTTGTACGGTTCCAATCATGGACAAATGAACAGTTTTCTACTGGTACTGTTACCGTTGCCTTAAAATGTCTGTACATTTGCGCATACCTGATCATGCCTCTAAGGAAGTGCCTCGCATATTCGAGAATAAAATATTAATTTATTTATTATTCTTTCTTTGTTTAATCTTCCTAACAACTGGCTGGACACTCGACCGCCTTGTAAGTTCCCGCGCCAACGTTTACTTCGTGTCTTGCTTCATCTCTCCGCGTCTTTTTGCAGCCAATCGAATATAGTCTGCTCGGTCCGAATCCAACTGCCGTTCAAGATCCGCGTTTATTTGCGCACAGTCACGGGCTATTATTTACGAGTCCTACACGTCAGACGTCTGCAGGCAACGCGTTTCAATAAGCTATGACCCTACGCGATAACCGAAAATCTGCCAAAACCCGATCAGACCGGGTTTGAGCAACTTTAATGGGTGGCCACGGAGGGGTTGCTCCTGAGTTCGGCGAAAGTCTAATAAAATCAGAACCAATCTGACTCACTAGGATACGGTATATGATGGCCAAGTAACCTCGAAGCAGCTTGTAGTACACAGAAAATATATCCAAATTACGTAGCCTCTCTAGATAAGTCAACTTCTTGAATTCCTGAACCACTTTCCTTCCCAGACAGCAGGACTCGTTCAACTGCCATCTTATCACGAACCAGGCAGTGAGGCCAAGCCTGAACACGGTATTCCAAATGCGGCCTTACAAATGCCGAAAATAGTCTAGCGAATATTTCTGTGGGCATGATCCCGAATGACCTGAGGATCGTCCACAACTTGTTGAAACATTTGCGTGCGGCTGCCGTACAGTGTTACTGCACTTAAAGTCTGATGATAGCAAATCACCATGGGCAGCTTGGAGTCGAACTCGTAGTACCATGTTGTCGCTAAGCAAATAATGCCTCGGCGGGTCCTTCAGACCAAAGCGTAAAAATGAACTTTTCTGTTAATTAACGGGCAACTGCCACAAAAGCGACCAGTCCCAAATTATATCCAGAGCCCCCTGTAGAGTCAATTAACCAAGCAGATCGTCTATGGTGAACCAGATGTTCAAGTCATCCTCAAACATTATTGATGGCACACCTACACCATCAGGTAGGTCATTAACGTTTAAAGTGAAGAAAAGGGGCCAAGGGCTGAACCTTGCGGAAAGCCATTGGGAACACATTGGCGAAAGGACGGGCTCAAACCCACCCCCACAGACATTTCACTCCAGAATAGGAAAGCTGTAATGCATCATAAGTCAAGTCTAGAAATACCGTCGGATTTCAGCTTGTACAAAAGACGTGAATGTGGCACGGTGTCTAACGCTTTGGAGAAGTCAATGAACAGCACATCCACTGCCTTCCCGCGTTCAACGGCTTCGATCGAGTGTTCAGGAGCCGTTAACAAGTTAGTAAGGCAAGAATAGCCCTTACGAAAGCCGGACTAAGAAGGAATAAGCAGCGCAAAGTCTCACAGGCGTCCTTCGAGATCTTCCCTTACTAGTTTTTCCAAAAAGATGACAAGCAAACTCGTCAAACGGACCGGTCTAGTTATCAGGGAAGTGCTTACCACCTTTCATAGAAATAAGACGAACAATAGTCTCCTTCCAGTCAGTGGGTAGGAAGCAGCAACATAGCTACTTCCCAAAAAGTTGTCTAGTTTGACGGTAAAGTTCATCAACTATCTCGTACAACAGTTTGGGATATATCGCATCACCGCCGACAGCTTTATTGGGATATAATTCCCTCAGAGGACGGAGCACTGGAGTCGCCGATTTTGAAAACTCCTCCAAGTAGGTGCCCTCAAGAACTTTTGCCTGCAGGCTGATATACTGCAGTTGCGACTGTCGAACGTAAACTCTAGCATGTTGTCCTATGTTCACTTATGCATTTCTGTTATCTGTGTCAACAGCAACGCCGTCAGGACCAAACAACACTGGGATGTACGCGTTCAGGTTGTTTCGTGCCTCTGCAATTCTATTCACTTGGGTGCAAATGTGACATTGCAGTCTTTAAATGTGTTGCGACCACGATACACGGTAGCCACCGTAATTTCTAATCTTCCGCCATGGGTCTGGTTTCCGGAGTAGCTTCCTTGGGCGTTCGTTTGACCGTTTTGCTGAGTTTAATAGTTTGCTTTCGGGCTTTCTGCTTCTGTATTGCGTAACGTACGTATGTTACAGCAGCAGATGGTGTAACGTATGGCGGGTGAAATAGGACAGGGTCATTTATCGATGCGTCCGCTGCACATGTCGGAAGTCAAAATTGCAGAAATGAAAATGTTTAGTACACTTCTGCGTCTATGATTCTAAACCTTTCAGCTCACGTGATATTAACTGCAAAGCTCGCGTGAACCTCAACAGCACTGGGCGCAAGCTGGAATTCACAATCTTAGACCTGTCTTCCAATCGCCCAATTAAACGCTTTATTTTTGAGCAACACCACATCACAAGCCTTCTGACGCACGCAGAGTTCAGTCAGTCCTTGGACCTTTTCAGTTACAGCACACCTACAAGCGACATCAAGCAGCTCGTCGAGGTTGGATTCTGAAGGCATATTACTAGCAGCGATGTCAGAAATGTTCCTCGTAATGTGCGATGTCGCGTTGAGTGTAAGCTTATGTGGATTTTTACTACCTGCTGTAAAATTACATCCGGTTATCAAGTCTATGTTGGAAGACGGAATTGCGCGGATTATTTCGGAGAAAGGCCTATGCACACACGTATGATTCGCTCGGCGTCAACGACTAGAACAGTTTCGCCGATCCCCGCATGTCATTTGTGTGAAAGCCACTCATTGTACTAATCGTATGAAGCAAGAATTGATAGCGGCATTGCCTGTTGCTTGCAGCTTCAAACTATACCAGTTTTTAATAAGTGACGGGATGGGTTACGACAGACCAATCTTTTATAGCTATCTGCGTGGGGAAGATTACGCCAGTTTGCTTTCATTGTTCGAAGCGTTTCGTGATATGACTGGTCATGATGTTTCCGTCAGCACAATTCTGGTTGATCAGCTGGCGGCTCAGATACGTGCAGCCTGCGCAGTTTTTCAAAGCGACAGTTTTGTGATAGTTTTACGTCCGCCAGGCTATCAGGATGTATGCACGTGATGGACCTACATAGAATTCATTTCGTTCATTCGTTATATTTTACCGCACGGCTACTTCTGACACGGACACTGAGTACCATCTCTTTCTATACGTAATATCCTTGTTATAGACTTCAACAAGATTTAAAGCTCCTACAACGAACAGACCCTCGGTTTGTGCGCAACCTTACGTAGCACTGCTTGTACATAAAACGCTCGGGGGCAAAACAGGCCCACGCTGGACGGGTGCACTTTGGAAATAAAACAAAAAGCCGATGTTAGAATGCCAACTTGTGGTTGAAAAAAGTTACCCATGCATGCAACCGTTTGCGAAACCTGGGAGCATTCGAAAGTTCTCCCGAAAGAGTTCCAGATGCACGCGGTAATTTTCTCTGACAGTGTCAGCTGCTAGGAGGCAGCGCATCCGTTCATCGCGCAGTTTGCTTTCTATGTACGCATACAACCTAAGGATGCGCCATTTAGCACGACGCATGTTACAAGCAGTTTACTCGGGGTGGTAGGTGGATAAAGATTGCTAACGCCTCCATATTTTGAAATATCTCACCGAAACCGTTTCACTATCGATTGCTCCCTTGGAACATGTACCTGTCCATTTTATGAAAGCATGTGGCTGCCGTGTGTGCATTTAATGACGGTATACATGTATCAAGCGTGACCTACAAGTAAGCCGTTTCTGATGTATGCATCCATTTAAAGGTCAAATACCTAGTTGCAGCCGTTGGTCGGCGGGCTACAATCTACCGGCAGATTCCGTGCAGTTTCGGACGTTAAAATTTCCTGTTACGAAACCAACCACATTCAAAATCACACAGTTTGTTGATCGTCTGAGAAGTGCTGAAATGGTTACTCCACCCCGGTTTTCGGAACTTTACCAAGTGCGTCTGTGAAGGACCAACGAATGAAAATGTTATTT
Organism: Dicrocoelium dendriticum; assembly: GCA_944474145.2. Classification (NCBI taxonomy): domain Eukaryota; kingdom Metazoa; phylum Platyhelminthes; class Trematoda; order Plagiorchiida; family Dicrocoeliidae; genus Dicrocoelium; species Dicrocoelium dendriticum. Next base: position 122,443,984 of record OX104065.1, read on the forward strand.
AGCTAACTTTCAGCGTGCAAAGTAACAACCGCGTTGACCGAAAACTATGACGTCGGCATAGTTGTGTTTCACGTGTACCAAGCCTGTTGTGCTTGACGCAATTCGCTGTGCAAACCATCGGCTAATTTACCATCGAGTGTCTCCGTGTGCAATCAGGGTCCCGTCGTACGATTAGTGTCAACGCTTTACAAACGGTAGCTGTGTCCATGTTGCAGTGCCTAGCCGTACTACCAGCAAGAAAGAAAGAATTTCCATCGATATTTAGTTACCTGCCGTTCACCTTCACAGGATCTCACAGTTGGCTCTACCGCATCTACGTTCCTCGCTTACAAAGGTCAGCGACAGCTTAGTATAACAATTTCCTATGCAAGCAGTCAGAATGAGATTCCCGCAGTTCCGAGTACAAGTCAACAAACTGTACCCCATCTTATAGCACCTGCACTTGGTACTGATGACATTTTCCATTAATTATCATTGATAGGTTGTCGAAAGAGCGCCTCCGGGTCCCCCGTAACTAGCGGTGTTGTGCAGAATTCAGTGCCAACTTTAGCTATGCTGTACAATGTAAACTCCGCTTTTCACGTCATTGTACCTTTGACATAGATGCAAGCCCAATAAAGAAAACGCTGAGAAGGAAGAAAAATGTTCAGCTAAAGTCTCGCCTTCAATTGACTGACAGTAGAGTGTACTTTCACACTACTCTTTTATTTTAGCCGATGAATGCGATTTTGTGCAATGCTACACCGCATGGGACATGCGCGTCCAAGACCCGTATTTACTGAACAACGCTAAACATTTACTCATGCTGCTATTTGATCAATACAACGCAAAGTTGTTATCGCGGTTTCTGCACTCATCCGGGCTTAAAGCGTTTCTGACAATTACCTGGATTAGCTTGTCCCGTTTGGTGCTATAGTAATAGGACACAGGTGGTTTGTAACAACACTCGGCCTCAAGTCTCGTGTTCGATTTCTCTCCTTACCCTTTGCTTACTTCACGTGACTGCCACAGCAGGGACTGCTAGGGCAGGAAATGTGGGCATTAACTGTTTGGCCAGGGTGCAATACGGGTGTTCCGTTTTAGATCCTACGATATCTGAGCACTTCATCAATTCCTGGCTCAACATCCACTCAAGATGGAACACTCACAGGATTCTCCTGTCGTTCCATTCCCATCTGAACTGAACTGAACTGAACTGAAGTGGGGGTTTCACATTTCCTGATTGTGATTGTTTGGAAGTTCCACAGGACAATGTATCTGATGATGAAAATGATGGAACGCATTGATGTTCTAGCCCTTAATATGCCAGCGTGAATATTTTACGGACTCTGTGATGGTTATTGTGCTTTATCACTAAGTTATATAGATAAGAATACATTTTCTGGTGCAATAAATTGTGGAGGAGCATCGAGTTTTGATTTAGACGTCGCAACCATAGGGGTTCGAGGTGAAGCTGTTTGCAACGTTTCCGCTAGTTTAGAATGTATGTGCTATTGAACAGACGTTTGGTTAATGACCTCTGTAACCTTTTTATACCTTTTTTAATCTAAGTGCCGCATGCTGCAATAGGTGATGTCGCAGTAATCGAGAAGAGGACAATTGCGAGCTTTAAACACTTCTAATCTGGCAGGGAATGTCCGGATTTTGTGGCATATGTGAGCCATGGATTGTTTATCCCATGTTATTTGGTATTTGGCTTTTTCAGACAAAGAGAAGCCGGAAAAATATCGGCTTCCAAAATCACGAGTAGACTACCGTAATGGAATACTTTGGTTTTTAACTTTACTTGACCAACTGAGGATCGAGCAACCACATGATATAATGTTTGCTTTGTCGGTTGGGAATTTTATCAACCACGTCCCAGACTCTTCCACAATATAATGAAGATCTTCTTTAATTAAGATTAGTGTGCTTTGAAGCGCATCACGGCGGAGATTAAAACCAATCATGATATTGTGGGCCAATACATAGCGTTTGGCTATTTTTGATGGTCGTGCGAACTAATTAATGTAGAGGAGCAAAAGCAGTGGGCCAAGTACATTTCCATCGATGTCGCGGCTGGTTAATGGACGAGGAGAAGAATGGTGGTCGCCAAAGTGACTAATGGAGACCGATTGCTGTAGGAGAAAAACCAACTGTAAAGCTGGTTTTGGCTTACAAAGTAATTAACCTTCATGAACAAATGTGTTGTGTGATACACGGTCAAATGCTTCTCCTGGGTCCAGAAACAAAGTTGTTGTTACGTAACCGAAGTCTAAGGATTCTGAAATATGGTTTAGGATAGCGTAGCTGGCACGTCGTACTGGAAATTCTATTAAGGAAAACATGTTGGGATGTGGTAAACAGGTTCAAGGAATTTAAAGACTCTATCAAGGTTTATTGAGCAATCTTTCAAACAGAATGGCGATGGTGGGTGTATGAGGAATCCGTCGTTACTTGATAACTTTTGCTTGGGACCACTTTTATGGCGTTGGATGATGAATGAGGTTTCCTAGTAAACAGGGATATAACTAACGATAAATCGAACACATTCAACAAAAGTAATGGTAAGTTTGGTCCTCCCATTTTAATCCGTTGAAGGGATGCCACCGGAGTTTAAACGGGGAGACGGTTTGATGTTTGTCACTAGCCGCTGGATAGGGCTGACAGAAATTTCGACACTGCTTAGACTTTTGGTTGTAACTGGTTGAGGGCATTCAGGCATGGAGTCAGATACCAAATCATCGTGGCAGCAAAGAAATGGGTCACTCAAGGATTTGTCATGTTCACCGAATGTCCTGTGAAAGGAGAAGATCCGTTGCCGGTTGTGTGACAAAAGATGGCGACGAGTTTCTTTGTTTCGCTACCTGTTCGTCAGCCATTTTCCTTCTCACTTTTGAGTGCGAATACCTGCGCATTTTTGATCCCAACGGTCCATGCATGCGCTTGCAATATTATTGAAAAGTCACCGATCATGTGATATCTTACTGGCAATTTTGCCTCTTCTAGGTGAGTAGGCTTTCCTTTACATACTTAGAGCAGTAGGAAGCATGTTTACTTTATGTAGTAAGATGGGTTATGGCATAATGGACGTTGATATATAACTGTGCTGCTGTTATGCAAAGATTGTTAAATAAGAATTATGTATCGCAGTCGGCAGCTGGGACCAAAAATTGTACATGTTCCCAATCAATTCGCAGCATGGAACATTATGGGAGCAAGTTCTGTTTAGCATCTAATCTGATACTGAAAATGAACTGTAGTGTGTTGTGGTCACCATCTGGACGACAGTCCAGCTGATTAATGTTTGTGTCGACGATAGCTAATGTAAGTATTTAATCAAGTACGCTAGTGGACCTAGGGTTTCTGTAACTCATTGTGTCCATCCGCCAGCCATGATAGTTGACAGGATACCTGTAGGTGTTACCGACGAAGGATTTGGGGATATTGAAGTATACAGCTATTATTTTCGGTTTATACGGCAGCGCTAATGCTAAATGTAATGCTGAGCAGATGATAGCAACATCATCAGTTTGGGTATTCGGATGGTTGTAGATGCATCCAAGAAGCATATGGCGGGAAGTGCTAGTGACAAGTAACCACAGAGAGAGCTCATGATGGCCATGAAGCATTGGTGTGCATGTTTATATATATATATATATATATATATATATATATATATATATATATATATCCTGTCCATGATTAAAATCATGGGAATCGAAGGCGGTTGATCGTGGTGCATGGCGCGATCTAATCACGAAGGCAGTTGCTGAAGTGCGGGAGAAAGCCCTCATGCATGCAGAGAAGAAGCGGCAAGTGCGGAAGCGGCAAGCACCAATGGATTGTACTCCATCGACATCGAGCGCATGGTGCTGTAGAACTTGCGGTCGCGAGTGCCTTAGTCAGGCAGGCCTAGTGAGCCATGAGAGAGGTCACTCGGGACCACTGCCGAAGCGACGACGGGTCCCGCAGTGAACGTAGGCAGCACCGGCGCAGCGTTTGTAGGCACGCTGAATTCGATTTACTAACCGCGTGCTTGCATGCGAAGTCTCTTTATTTCAGGTGGTGGGTTTTCGGTTCTGTCCTAATACCTTTCTTTCTCATATAAACGTCTAGTGGGCCTTGAGCTAGGCCCTTTTTGGCCACTACGGAAGCGACGACGGGTCCTGCAGAGAATTACGGCCAGCCGGCACAGCGTTTGTAGGCACGCTGAATTCGATTTACTAACCGCGTGCTTGCATGCTAAGTCTCTTTATTTCAGGTGGTGGGTTTACAGTTTTTATTTTAATGCTTTTCTTTCTCATATAAATATCTCATATAAAATATAAATATATAAATAAATATAAATATAAATAAATAAATAAATATAAATAAATAAATATAAATATAAATATCTCATATAAATATTTCTATAACATAAATAACATAAATAAATAATAACATAAATAAATAAATATAAATAAATAAATATAAATATAAATATAAATATCTCATGTAAATATTTCTATAACATTTTTGTGTTCGTGGCTTTCCGTGAACTATACTTCCTGACCTCGTGCACTTAGCTAGGATTTGTTTGAAACAACTTATTACATATGCTATTTAATTAAGGTTTAGATCACCGTTTCCTTATGCATTAACCGAGTTTTTCTCTTGTTCTTTCTCCCTCTCTCAAGTGTTTGGCTGTTGTTTGATATCCCCGGTGTGGATGCGCTTGATGTGCATGTTGACAAGGTGCCCACCTGTCTATTACCCACCACCTCGTCCATCTGGCTCCAGGAGACAGTTGGTCGTTGCTGGAGGGGACAGGGTGCACCGTCCTTGTGGCCGTGTTAGGATCAAAGAGTGGTTCCATGCATTCAGTGTGGAGCGGACTACGGTCCAGCCACCGCCTTGTGTGCGCTTGATTCCCAAATACAGCGTGCTTGTGTTTGCCTGTGAAGGAGTTTGGGCCGGCTCCGTTGATGAAACGTGGTTCCCATCCGCATGCCTCTCGGTCTTATTCCTTCTGGTTTACACTGGATATGGGGTGTGTGGATGGAGCTGTGGGTGGTGCAGCGCAAGCCATCCATGTTCCCTCTGTAGGCGCAGGCGTCCTGTGGCTGGCCACAGTGACAGGCAAATCCGAAACCGGATGTCGCCAACCGTGTATGGATGGGGGCATCCGGTTTCGGATTTGCCTATCACTGAGGCTCCACGGCACAGCTGCGAGCCGGCTGCGCCTACAGAGGAACCACGGGGGGCGTGCTTTGCACCACACGCAGTTCTATTCATACAACCCACATCGCGTGGATGCCCGAATGAATAAGACCAAGACGCAAGTGGATTTGTCACGTTTCATCAACAGGACGGGACAACGCAGCATTATTCCTGTTCATATAATTTGGGAATTATGTATACCAAGGTGCACGAAGCGCTTGGTAGGGACGTAGTCTGTTCCAAACATGATGGAAACATTCTTTGGGCCATTGTATGGTTACGTATCCCAAGCCATGATTAAAACGTTCCTGGAGCCAGTATCATCTAGGTAGTGGTCATTTGACGGCTAGTCACATTAGCAACCTTCATTTAACTAGCAGCCACGAAGGGGATATCAAAAGCAAGTACAGTTTGAATGAAAGCAAACTGGTAAACTGAACCGTAGATGTGCAGCAAAATGACGGCTGAACAAAACAAAAATGGATGTCCATTGGCCCTAATCCAGTGTGAGGGTGCCCTTGGGCAAACGTAAGTGTTGTCAGGGGATACCAACCAACGGCACAGAAAAGGATGGGGCAAATGGGCAAACTAAACAGAGAATATGCCATTTGATCAATGTAATCAGACATATCCTTATGAAAACTAGGTCAGATATATGCAGTAGGGAACCTAACATGTTTTCAAAGTTGCAATATTCGATCAGCCGTATTTAGAGACAACCAAAAGTTAGGATGGTACTAGTTGGCGAAATGACGCTCCTAATAAGTCTCCTAAAGTTTGTTTATTAATAAATTAAAGGAAAACTTAGAACTACTTTGTCACGACAAAAGCCTCAAATTTCTTAGATGTGTTTTGTTATCCACAAGTACTACACTTTATCCGGGATAAAGATATCAGCGCCTAAGTCATGTTGCATACTTAACGTGTGAGTTACATAATTAGAGGGCAATATAGCAAGTGCGACCGAGAATTCGCGTGTGTGTTAGTCCATGAATTTATTCGTATACGGAGTTATCCATTAGGCGGTTCTTATCAACTCTGATAAATCTACAATTACGATATCACTATCATCGCAAGACTGCGGACCGTTAGTATACTTGTGCTCCGGGTACATAAGAGAAAAACAAGAAACCGTTGGCATCTTTAATGTGAAGTTCGCATTTGATCCACTGTGACCAGTTCACCAAATGTTTATCATCGGTACCATTTCACATTTGTAATATCTGCAAACTAATTATGCTAGTGTTGTTTTGTATGAAATAATACTGTATTTTATCAACGGAACACTAACCCGTACGACCAACTTCTTGTTCAATTTCACCAATCAGGTAAAGAATTCAAGTCAGAACCTCGAAACTGGGATGGTGGAATGTCTTCCGAAGTAGCCAGCCGGAATCCCGTGGGCCACGAATGCTGGTAGACAATGTTGGTAGACAATAATATTTATGTTGAGATGCATGAACGGCAAATCCAGTACTACTGGAGACATAATCAAGTCTATGTTCACTAGACAACTACACAAGTGTGGCGCAAAAAAACTGCGTATCTACGTCTTCTGAAGTTGGTTAAAAGACTATTTGACCCCATTTATAACGAATGATGTGAGGCTCTTCATCATCAAAAGATAGCCTTCTTATATCTAAATTAAAAGACGTAGCAATTTGACTCATAACTATGAAGAATGAAAGCAAACTTGCGTGGATAAAATCTGCAATTACATTTTTAATTTTAGCAAACTTTTCTAAAGGCTAATCCAAGGAATCCCACCACATCCATGTAATTATTGTTCAGACGCCGCTGTCCCCAGGATCATGTACAATAAGCTGACAGACAATTAGCATAATCATTGAGTGGTCTGATCGGCATTTCCTTAAATATGGGACAATTGCATGTGTAACAACAGTCGACTTCCCCCGGAAGAGCTGAACATTAAAATGTCTGGCTAAAAGTAAAGCTAAAATCTGCTTCACAGTTAAATAATTATTTAGGTTATTCCAAGAAAATGCATGAAGTTGAATTAGTAGAAAATGTAGGCATAAAAGTAATGTCTGTCAAGGTCCTTACCAAATTAATTCGGAAGCACACGCTTCATAATAACACTTAAAAGCACCTTCGTTTGTGATCACTTGAAAAAGGACATTTGCTAATGACAATTGATAAAAGGAATTCATATAGAGTTGATAACATTTTCGACACAACGATTTCACTCAGTAGACAAAACATGGCGCCGATAGAAAATAGTAGTCTCTTCTGACAATTGACGGTAGTACTGTATCCTTGACAAGCTGGATTTTAGACAATGAGAATGGAGCGATGGACTCAAATTGCCGTCGGTATAATAGTTTTTCTGGCGCACATGGTGCGATGACGCAGATATGTCGCTGGTATGAAAGCGGAACCGGTACATGCATTAGCAAGTCATGAATACAAATTGACAACATCATCAAGTGGCTTTTTGATAATCATATAATGGAATATAATTACCTAGTTCAGAGTGAGAAAGGGTTGAACTCACTTAGCTCTGCCTGCGACGGTGGTTATTTGAGTAAATTAAATGCAGATTGTAGTGAATTTCAACGTAGCAGCCATATTACCATCTAAATTAACCTCCACTACTATATGACTTTTCAAGTAACCTAGTTATACGTTGTGACAACTTCCCTTGCATGTCACCAGTTGGAACAATTTAGCACTTCTTATGAGTTTGAATTCAGAGGATTTGTAGCTACCTGATTCTGAATTTTCTACTGCCTCAATCAAGCAGTAGCGTTGCATTCAACTAAATACTCGCCGTGGTTGTGCTCGTTTGAATCGCAGCGGCGATTGATGGGTGTAACGCAAATATTACCGCCACAGCATTGACACCATAAGTTTTCGGAGCCTAATGTGAATTCCGAAGAACTTACCCACAAGAGATGTCAGACATAAATAAACTTCCTTAAACTAATTGATTTCTCATCCACATAGCATTTGACCGTATCATGAATTATTGATGTGGTGCGTATACCTACATGCCTTTATTTTTGGCACACTTGGCGGAAGATTAACTTCCTCATCTGTTGAATATATCATCTGACTTCGTAAGTCAATCGTTTTTGCTGAATGCCACATAAATGTGGTGTCAATCCTCTATAGGGCATTTGGGAATCTTTTACACAAATCCCGAAAATACAGGATTATCTATATGAAACATGATCGTAGAGGTATTGAATTATGTCTGCCGTGTGCAGATGGCTGTGGATTTAAGCACCTCCTAAAAACGAGTACAGATCGCATTACGACGTCTGGAGGATAAAATCTGCATCTTCTGCGTCTACTGTGTTCGCAGAACACATAGTGTCCAATCTGCTTAATAAAAGCAAAGTGCTACCGTAAGGTTCGGTATACTGGCAAGCCGGAATTCGACTATCACCGAAAATGAAACACAACGCGTTACATGTTTGAACCATTAGTTTCTGACCGTTATCAGCTGTATTGGCAAACATTCTTTCTGCCTTGGGAATAAATAACTAAAGAAATAAAGTGTTTATTCTCGACTAAGCGAGGCACGCCCGCACAGACATGATCATAGTAAGAATACACAATTTGATCAGCTAATGTACAGTGAGCTTGTCGCGAATGTTGATATATTGTAGCGACAGAACAACGCGGCAATGAAGCACGATCATTATTGGCGCGAACACACACAATACCTCACCACTCATACCGGCACACATTAATGAGTCAGGTTTCTTTCCCACGTTGCACCATCCCTCCTGGCCTCCGCTCGTGGCACTTCTATGCTCCTTCTGGGGCCACGGGAACGCGTCCTCTGTGTCCGTTTCGCCCGTGTATCTTTGCTTCCACGCCTCCGATTCTGACAAACCCGGAGTCGTTCGATAGCGTATGCTTTGCTTGACCGCGGGTGTATCACTTTTCCAGGGGTTGTTTCTTGAAGATGTTATACCGGCGGTTTTGTCCGATTTATTGCGTCTTCAACAAATTCTCCATCTGCTTTGCCTGCCTCGGGCTCACCCACGGATGTCGCTCCTGTCCCGTTTTCGTCCCGTTCTCCTGGGCCTGGGTTTCTCCAGCGAATCGCCCCAATTGCATCGGTGTCCCTATTCTTCCGCCTCCTTTTTAATGATCTAACCTTCCTTTGGGCAAGCACTGCCTTCCGCCTGCCTACGATATGAATGTATGTAAGTGTGCCTGAAGGCGTGTTTAGCTGTGTTTATGGGATTTGTAAATGTTTTCCTGCCCTTTTGATCGTGCGTGAACGTTTCGCCAGTACTAAATGGATGCTTGATGTTTGGGGACTTGAAGCCGTTATCCGGGTAAGCAAGGAGGTGACTTTAGTTGGTGGCGAGTCACAACCGCTAAGTCACAGTGTTGTTAAAAGGAGATTTGTGGCTTTTAATAGGGAGAACGCGTGGCAGACGAAAAGCCACCACGTCCTGGAACACTGCCGCCGAACTGTTTGCTGGAACGGTGTAAACCCGAACCACCCAGCTGTTCGACAATGTACTATCCCTACCTTTACTTCAGAGATTAAAATGGGTCCATCGTGGGTACCTAATATATCCCACTCAATATGACCCATGTTACAGCTCAGGGATAATCTAGCCTTGCGCTTAATCTCTAAATAATTTGGTCTCCCCTGCTGTTTTTAGGCTACATTAAATGCTACTAGAAACTACGCAGGAGCGCAATTGTGATAATAAACCAGTTGATGTCGAAGTGTGCCACTAGTCTCGGAAGCGAATCATCATTCTCCTTTGCAGTTCCGCTTAGCAAAAGCCGGTTATAAGAGTTTCACTGACGTAGCAAAGCTAGTCAATATCAAATGCATTTCGTCAACAAAAACGCAGATTGAATGCGTGAGCAATTCCGTCGTCTCACAGATCGAATTTTATTTGGAAAACCCACCTATCTTTTGATGGAAGGAGTAGCCATGGTATAGAGATTGATATTAATGGGGTGCTGGCGCTCTGATCATTATTCTAGTCATCGATTCAGTGATTTTGACGCTTCACCATTATCAAAGCGCTGTGCTTGGTAAGGTTGCATCTGTTCGTGAAATAAAGAAGCGCGAACGCTTAAGGTCTTCGAAAAATTGCAGGATTTGCGATAGAACTTATTTGCTCGTATATAAGGTACGCTGGCGTGGTGACGTAGAAATAGGCTTATCCCACATTGCTCTCCAATGTGTTCAAAGTTAAATATACATTCTAACGCGTCAGCACAACTGTATAGCTCATGGGATAGGACAACACACTCACCACTAACATCCTATCAAATTTCTCAGTTACTACACAGCACAAACCCAGTGGAAAAAAGACATGTTGGATTAATAAGTGGTCCTTTCACTCTTATATCCTCCTTGGATTTTGGTTTTATTTCCTCTAATATTTCCTACATAATATGTCCCAGCCTATGTCTTTTAATTGAACTTGCCTTGATGATATCTATAAATAGCTATTTTCTTATTTTGGATCAGTTCGTTTGGACCCGGGTGATGATTCTCTTTTGTATTAAAAGCAAAATTTATACATGATTTAGTGCAATTTATGTGTATATTCTGGAGAATCATGTGGCGATCACGAAATACAATGTTCCTATTGCATAATTCAAATCGAATGACGTCAATAAAAAGTGAGTTCGAAAATGGTGAAGTACTCTAAAGTACACGCAACGAAGCGGTTGGTTATTTAGATGAAGTTGCCTTTCCTCCAAGTAACTCAAAAGACGGTCATCTGCCTACCGTATCCTCCGAAACGTATAATGACTGTAAGAATAAAACGAGTAGAATTAGGGCATATTTCGACACTTCAACCACATACCTCTTGGTTAATTTGAATTCTATGGAAGGAAATCTGACACACGCGCCACGGAGTATCTCATACTTTATTGTGTAAAGCCAGCCCTTCAAAAGAGGTGTATGATTGTAGCCTCATTTTTTTAAAATGAAGAATTATACGTTTATAACATTCAGTAAAATATACTTAAGCTATCCTCTTCATATTCGGACCAAGGGATAAAATTAACCTAAATTTTACTTTGTGGCTACGAATGGTTCTAAGTAGTTGTTGGCTGGACGGTTATGAATATAATCCAGTCGAATATGAGGATTGCGTTGATTTTTTATCTGATTCAATGTTGATCTTCACGCTTGTGTAGTTGGTAGTGATTATTCTTTTGGTGATAGTGGTTTTGATTTAAAAGTCACCTTGGTGGCGTTCACTTATCTACAGGTGGTAATCCGTCAGTAGTCTATCATTTGACACGCACGCATAGGAATCTTCCAGTTGTTTCAGTTGATTGGAAACACACAATTTGTGCTTAATGTGTTGCAGGTTCACAGTCTGCTTTGTACTGCCTATGAGGCGCATGATCTGCTGCCGCTGAAAATAACGGCGGCACAATTTTTTCTCAGTTTCATTTTACCCGTACTAGTTTTCAAAGTTTTCAATGTTTGAGAAGCTACCTCAGAACTATGACGGTGGTAAGACAAGCGAATCATGTTGTCCTCACTAACAAAAAACATTTAAATGGACTTCCTAGAAATTCAAAACGCAAAAACATTGGAAAATAATCAATCTGTTTGTATCCATCACGTAATCACAATTAATGCCTCACACTGATATTGCGTAAAATACTAATACATGCATTCAACACAACAATTACGACATGGAATGAGCTAGTTGTCATGTATAAAGAACTTTACACACTAGTCAAGGTCAATCCACCACGTTAGTATATTTTGTTTATGGAGACATTAGTATTCTACACCAGACTCCAGGCCAATATGAGCCACAGTCAGTTGTTCTTACCTCATATCAGCCAACCGTATAAACAGCCGTTCCAAAACCACAACAAACACTGCGAACCGAGCTCCCAATGTGTCAACAAATATAATGTTTACATAGGAGAATTAGGGGGAGTAAAATGGTATAGGTAGAAATTCATCACATCTAGACTCACTCAGACAGCCGTCACACGCCCGTAAGAGCACTGTACGGGCGTTTCATCCTTTCGGTAATCGTCAGCTGTGTGCATTCCATCGCACCCTGGTACCGCTCGAACCCGCAACTCGACTGTTGCCAGTCCGTGGACGAGACCACTGTGCTAAGGGGGACAGCAACGACCATCGTGAATAAGTTACTAGATGTGATACAGCGCCGGTCACTATCCACTTATTTACACGTTACTGTCGCAGTTAGCTTGTAGATAATGACGATCCGAAGCTGTCCCCCGTGGCCCAGTGGCAAGGGCTACTGACTGGCGGCTCAAGCCGCTGGTGGTCATGGGTTCGAATCCTGATGGATCCGATGGATGCGCATTACTGACGATGCCCAACAGGCTGAAAATGCAGTCTAGTGCTTCTCCGGGCATGTGGGCCATTATCGGATTTGGAAACTGGCTGCGATGAACCACCCTTAATTACATAAGAATCCCCTACTCATGAGTACATGAGTACATGTGTGAGTTTAGATATGCTGAATTTCTAGCTGTACGATTCCACTCGCAATACTACCCCTATATAATCAGTACACAGACCAAACTGCTTAAAATGCCATAAGTTAATTGGCGGCTGAATTTTGGTAAGCTCGTCGCTTGGTGAGGGGGCTACCCTGTCCTCTGCACGGCAGTAACGTGTAAGTCAGTGGATAGTGAGCGGCGCCATATCACATCTATTAACTTATTCACGATGGTCGTTGCTGTCCCCCTTAGCACAGTGGTCTCATCCACGGACTGGCAACAGTCGAGTTGCGGGTTTGAGCCCTACCAGGGTGCGATGTAATGCGCACTGCTGACGATTCCCGAAAGGATGTAACGAGCGTAAAATACAGTGTTGCTACAACAACAATTACACTTGACGGTTGTATTCTAAGCTTCTTGAAATGTGCTATCAACATGTAACAGCTACTTGGGACATCATCACCGAAACTGGAACTTATCTCTCAACCCACATACAAGATCCAAAGATGGAACTTAGTGAAATGTCAGCCAATAGGGACGGTCGTCCATCTCGCGGTTTCATTGTTGCTATCTATTATCGGGATTATTGAAAATGTAAGGCCCTGAAAGAATCTTCCATTGTTATTTCCGGCGTGTTATTTTACATACTTCAGCCAGCATGTCGAGTTGGTGAATCACAACAGAAGACGCGTGATGCTTGTCACGTAACAGTTGTCTACAGGCCACCGAGCTCCTAAACAGACAGCGATAGCCTTCTGGTAAAAGCTCATAATTATGCTGTTTAACATAGTGCTCTCACTACCTTATAATGCGCGATTTCAACGTACCTTCAAGTGTATAAATGTTCCCCAGTTAACTAACATCCAACGCAAAACTTCGTGTAATCATTGATAAACCAATACTGTATAACCATGTATATTGACCAACCAGACATCACGGTTAAACAAGGCATTAATGCTGCAGTTAATGCGGACTAATGAGGAGTTAACAGTTGAGTCAGTCGCGTACGACCATCCATTATAAATTAGCGAATATTCAGTCCTTACGTTTATATATTTGTGTCAGCCAGAAACATTGGTAACGAACGGCGAAAGAAAGGAAATATTACTGACTAATTTTAAGCTTCGCAACTTAAAGAGAACCGTGATTGGAATCTACAGATGCACAGATTGGTGAGCTGCGCATGGAATAATTTGAAAGATAAAATTTACTGTCACACGCGCAGCCTCACAAGTTGGGTCCTTCCGAGGATTGCGCCGGACCAACACCTCGATTCGAAGAACACCTCAATAGTTCAATGGGAGAAATGAGATTTGGTGGAAAATAGGCTAGGCCCATGTGGTACCACATGACAGAATTAAAAGCAATCAGAAAATACCTCACGTCACTCATTAAAGTCGACAAGTAAGAATGACAGGAGGTCATGGTTCTCAAGGTTATGAGTAACACTGAACCGCTTTACAAGTATGTGATTAGCAAAGTAATTGTTAAAAGTAGAATACAACAACTGCTGTGGATGTCGCGAACGCAGTACTCCTGCAGTTTTGCTCTTTGGTTATAGATACCGTGGAACAATTGCTCTGGCAACTCCCAAAAATGTCAGCTTATCCAGTGTCACCTATATTGCATCAGCTGTCACCGTAATTATGGGAAAACAGTGTAACGGTCATCGACAAGATTTAAGTAAAGGTACTTAAAACTTTTACCCAAACGTAGTAGTAAATTTGCGGCCGTTCTCAAGGCCTGCTTATCTCCCATACACTCCCATCTGGATGGAAAAATGGAACCACCACTCTGATATACAAAGGAGGCAAGCGAATGAGTCCTGCCAACTACCAACATATTACTCTTTTTTGTTTTATCACAGGTGATTGAATCGATGATTGCAGTGGTATTTGACGTGGTATTTTAAAAGGCTAAAAGGAATTATTAATATCCAACATGGTTTCAAACGTAATATATCTTGCTTCACCAATCTGCTTCTCTCTTGGTGCACATGCGGGTTGCTGATGAAGATGTTCTTATATATGCCATTAACTTAGACATTTCCAAGACATTCGACAGGGTAAATTATTTGGTTCTTCTGCAAAAGCTTGCCAACTGTGATAGCAACGGTACCCATGGCACCTGGTTGCAAGATTAACTACACGACAGATCAGTTAGGATACTAATCGCCGACACTCAATCTGAAAGCCTGTATGTGTAACTTGGTGTGCTGCCAGTATCCTTCATTCTCCCGCTACCGTTTTTTACTCCACATCAGTAATTTCACAGCAAACATTCTATACCCAATGCAAATATTTGCAGTAGGTGTGAAAATATGGATGGCAATCTGCACAACATCGGACTATGTACTTCTTCAGAATGATCGTAACCGGATTAATGAATAGGCATGGATGGACCAGCTCCACTGAACCTTGCAAACAGCGACCTTCTAACGGTCTTAGCTGCTTCCTTAACACATATCTTCCCCCACAACCCTTTCTTTAAAACGTGACTAGTGAAAAAGCTTAGATATCATCATCCAAGAAAGTTTTGGCAATTCGCCCCAATGCTCGAATGCAGCGAATGTGGCGAACTTGAACTTGAGGCTTTTGAGGTCAGCTCACGGCAGGTTTGAACGACGATATTACCACTGCTGCTTGACTCGTATATTCGTCAACACGAGGAATGTGCTGTTTAGGCCTGGTGTCCACGATTAAACCCAGCTTTTTGTCGCACAGAGCAGCCCTAAAGTAGAGTCACTATGGCAACACGTAGAATATGTAGTGCCAGTTACGAGGCGCGACATCGTTTACTCAGTATGTTCTCCAGACTACTGACGACTCAACATATATCTCATCATAACCTACCGGACACTAGCTAGGAGCGAGCACCCATTACATCACGGTTGACCGAAGCCATTTATAAGCAGTGTTGATGCTGGGATACTCGACAACCGTGTCTTGCTGTGGATTGAAGTAAAATACTCGACAACCGTTTCTTGATTCGGATTCACTTGGAGTACAAGTACTCAGCAGCGGTGTTTTAATTTGGATCAAACACACCGTGTTTTGAACTCGATTAAGTTGGAGTAGAATATGCAACAACCTCTTGGGTTGAATTGCTTTAGAGTACGTCATTTAACAACCGCTTGGGTTGGATTAAATTGTAGTCCAGGTACTGAACAAACACTGGGATTGTATTGAATTGGAGTATAAATACACACTAACGGTTTGTTTGCTGCATTGCATTTGATGTGCAAGCTTACTTTACAGTCGGCCCTCCGAGTATACCCATTGTTTTTGGATTGTCCTGCCTACCGAACATAATCACTTGACTATTTGAACTATGTCCACTGGAAAGAAATCACTCGAGAAGATCGTCGGAGCAGAGAAGGAACCTCGGAAAGGTACACGTTTTCTTACTGTCCATGATATGGCTTCTTGCTATAGGACGCATACTAGTACAACGAGCAGGATTAGCCGGGGTTCGCACCGCGCTGTTTTCGACTTAAGGCTGACAGAAGATAGAACGAATGGCACTTAGTGTTAAAATGGCTAAATTACGCCTGGAGCTAGGTGCTAAGTATGCGTCTACCACCGATTCATTTCAACTCAAATCAGTGGCTGCTATTTATTCAGCATGTGTTGGTTCTTCCTTAGACTTACCGCGGCCACCAATACTCAGGACTACATGCGATAAGTAACGTTGAGGGGTGACATCAGTAGTGGCCACGGACATCACCCAATGTCTTAAAGCACCGTTTAGGGATGTGGAACATCAACCTTTTGTTACTAACTCATTAGGGTACACCAAGTTTGATGTGTTGCAACCGTACACCGGTAACTACGCTGATGACAAAGTGAATCACCAGTTCCCTAAATGCAAGCGATACTAGCAGTGGAGTAATGTGGTTTGGGTAGCTTTAGTAGTTTGTCCGATCGTTTAGTTTTCACTAACGTAGCAGACAACTTCACTGAGCATGACACATCAGAGGATTTCTGTCTCTACACGGATCCGGACGTGCAACTCCGAAGGTTTCCTACCTGCTGGAACGGCCCACACCGGACACAACCAGGATAGCTCGCTAACATCTGATTGTGTTAAAAAGAAACCGTGTATTGCTTTGAGGACTTGTGTTAACTTGCCGCTTGTGGTTACCCTGGTGGATCTCGACGGTTTAGCAAAGAGCAGTCATGAATCAGATAACAGAGTCAGCGTGTGGTTTAATGACCTGATGCAACCGCCCCGGGTGATAGTCGCCGTTAACCTAGTGAAAACTGCACCAGCGTCTCTTAAACCTGTAGCTGATGTGCTTGGTAAAATTAAGAAGCCTTGGCACAGGTGAATCGAGAGACTTTATTCATTTGGATTATTAACAAGAATAAGCTTCAGTTAAGTGAGATGGGAGGAAGATATGTATGCTAGATTGCTACGGCCAGTGAGATGGAGTAGTTCCGGCTGTTGACTCTCCGCATGTGGGAGGGGATCTACGTGTCTGCTGCTCCAGGGAGAACCGTTGTGAGCTCAACTTGCTGAAGTGGGAGGGTGCAAGATTACCGTTGTAAGTCTGGCAAGTTTCCCATAGAGCATGGAGTGGAGTTAGGGCGAAGTAGAGCAAGAGACCAACAGATGCTCAATGCGAAGGGAATCCTTGGATTTGTGGCCGACAGTTAGAGGTTAATTTAACACGCAAGTTGCAAGATGAATAACGCGATCTAACTGGATTCCTACCAACTATTTGTTTACTCACTCTATGCCTTGTGGTTACATGTTATGCAATTCACAAGAGAAATAACATGCTTTAATTCTTGACTCCTACCACCTACCTGTTCACCTAGTTTATGTGCCATGGTTACATTCAAACCGACATAACTATTAAATACTTAGGAAGCCGCATATCTGGATCACAGTCTGTATGACCAACGCAGACGCCTGCCCCAACTGATGAGCCCGATGGCTTACCGATTATCCCCCATGTGAGCTCATATCGAGGTTGCCGTGACTTCAGTTCACCTCTCACTGTGGTAGCCGTTCGCACACGTTGCAACCTGTCCAGACCACTCCCCACAAACCTCTCAGGCTTGAATCATCCTCTCTCCCCAGTGGTAGGTACCTCCATGTTCGGATCACCCTTCACTGTTTTCCAGAGCTGACACCCTAGGAACACAGTACATCGCGCGCACATTCATACGATCTGTAGCGAACCAATGAGCCAAGATTTAATGGACTTAATAAAAAAAGGTCATATTCCGTTTGTGGACGCTATAGTGTGACTCTTTCTGTACGGTGGCAAGTACCGCTTGCATTCATTTTGGACGTTGTGCTGTTCGGTTGTTTTGGAACTGATCGGGCATTGTCGACGTAGGTAAATATTGCATTTTGATTACTAGTTGAATAGTACCGTGGTTAACGCCTAGGCTTCAATTCTTGCATAACCCGGGAGTTATTATATGTCACTCGAAGCCCAAGCAATGTTGTAGCTTATAGATGCCACCACATGAAACTAGTAGCACAAAACTCCCGGCTGGAATGGAGAAAGTATTTTTACTTACTTACAATTTGTTCCCACAAGAATATCCTACCAAGAGATGTGTTGAACGCAACAAACATCATGATACACGAAAAACAAATAGACCTTCATGTAAATGATAAATGCCATACAGCAGTGTGATGAAGTGGGATGTCTTAACTATGGATAATTCATTTTCCACTTTGTGATATCTTTGATTTTAATATTATTTGTGTTTTTCATACCGCGGGTTTTGTAAAGTAATGCTATTTATCCCATCAAACACTATTAAACTAGTGAACCGTAAATACAGAAAAACAAGTTAATAATGTCTCTACCTTTTGAATGTCAGCACGAATTTAAAGCCTAGTGTCAATAACCTGAAACTGAGTAAACAACACAGCCTATTATTTTGTCAACAAACATTTTATCCAAAATCTTACACCACGCTCACTTTTTCCATTATCAAATCTATTACATCTGTCATTGAGTCCCCTAAACTTTCTTATATGAGTGGATTTTCTAGGATATATGCGGGTCTGTCAACCGTTTTATAATTAAAATTCATAATGGCACACCTATATCTACGCATACGGGTGAAGAAGCTGGTTCGTATTTGCAATACGTAGTGACCATAACTAATTGTTATCGAATTTTACCCGCTCTCCTCTCACTCACAACCATAGTCGCATTACGCTCACCATTATTCTACGAATACGCATTTTAGTTGATCTTCTTGTACAGTATTCGGATTTACAAATCATTCCATTACCCAACTATGGGACTTGGTAAAAATTTGCGTTTCGCTTGACATAAACCACTGTTCTATTATAAGTCATATATATTGTTATTAAATATCCACATCAGTAGACGCATGAAGAGACGTTCTCTCCGCCAGCTGATTGTTGAACCTAAGTGGAGAGTTAATGAATTGAACGCAACCCGATTCCCACGGGCCTCCATCCACTTTAAAACATCGGAAAGTAAATTACTCTAGGGAATATTAACACTGCCCACCGCAGCTTTAGTATAAAGCTTTAGCTGTTGTTGCCACATTATTCTTGATCAAGCAGTCTGTCTTAATTCACCTAACAAGGAGACAGCTGACAGTAGATCAGTCACAACTTTTCCGAAACCGTTGGAGAAAGATGGAAAAAAGTATGCACCGCAATTTGTTACCGACCAGTGCAGTAGTAGTAATGTGTACTGATGATACATTTGCTTCAATTTGTAAATCTGGAATCCCCAGGTAAACAAATGAAACTCCAGCGTAAGCACAGCAGGACTACAGGCATTGGAATATTGTGTGACAATACTGTGAAACCGATGAATTAGCTTTCCTATAACGCTCATTATCACGCTTTGTAAACTGATTCACTGTTTGGGTGAGACCCTGCAACAATGGGTGGTAACTGTTGACTTAGGAACCGGTTTGTTATGGAGGGTTTCTGGTTGCTCTCTCTCTTTTGCCCCTGCACTCCACGAAGTGCTTCTTCCTGGTTTAAATTCATCAAGTAGAGATAGCTTGATTTCGGAGTGGAACACTGCACATTGTGATTAACGGCTATAGCTCTGATCGCTAAGCCATTACCCTCCGCGCGCGATGCTTAACACGGTCTTTAGAAGTGGAAAATTTGTTTCGCTCTATCCGCCCTGTGTCATGGACTTCAAACTCAATCGAAGCCCCCTGTTGAGACAAAATGTCTCAACGCGAGAAACATGACGGGTACTGCAGACCTCAATATTCAACCTCACTGTTATTTCACTCAGTACATCTAAACCATCACTTGACAAATGCAAACCGTACCGTTACATGCAGTCGCCATGGGTCGCGCTGGTATTGTGGTCTATAGCCCTTTCCCAAACACTATAAACCCGCCTGCAACACATCAGACGTGTCTCGAGCAGATGTTGTTTGTGGTCTAAAGTCGTGCTATTCGAAGGCAGCAACAGTGTTGTTTTTCAAGCTCATGATTATGGGATACCCATTTGATGAAGCCTTCTAGACCATACCCTAGTACCGGAAAGGTAAAACTCACTAAATAAAGAGTTCATGAGGCGTTGGACGTTTGGTTATATATAAACCTAATATAAAAGCAAGAAAAAGTCATCCCAAAGGTTGACTTCAGGTTTGTGAGATTACCCGCTTGAACGGCATGTATTATTATTGCAGCTCTATAAATATTATCAAATTTCATCAACCGGGGAGCAGAACGTTGTACTTGAATTAACTGCCATAAAATAAGATTCAATTTTGTTTTATTATAAATGTGGATAACCGCATGACTATAGTGAGAATGAATAAGTCGGATTATTTAACAAATTGGAGAAGTATTTACTGAAAGTGACCAAGCCAAAGAATACAGAGTTGAGAATTACTTAAGGAAGATGAAGTAGTGTATAGGACCAGGTATTTGGACGCATATTTCTCGCCTGTGTGATTTAGAGTAAAAGTACTTGGGCTAATCGTATGACACAACATAATCTCAAGGTGCGGGTGTAATTTTCAGATTTTTCGGAACAGTTCAAAATCACGTTTATTTGGATTTCAGTTGATAGAAAGCACAATAGAAATAACGCGACTATCCGTGGAACCCCCCACTGAGAACCTGCTCCAATGCGAAGTATTTCCTCGAAAGGTTTCCTCCGCATTTCCACACCCCCTTTTAGCTTCTTGTCGCTGTGGCATAACAGCAAGCATGTCATCCTCACACTAGCTTATTTTTATACCTGTTTTCATGCATAATGAGTAATAGGCTCGAAAAGATTAATGAGCTTTCACGTTGTTCATTTTTAATACTCTTTTACGCTATTCAGCTATTGCGCAGAAAATGACATAAATAAGCAACGCACAAGTTAGAAGAAGGCCGGAAAGCATTTGTAGACAGGACTACTATTTGACACGATGTTTTAGCGCTGGTAGTCAATATAAGAGCGAAGTGACCCTCATGGCCAGAAAGTGTTGCGCTACATTTGAGAGACCCAATCGCAATTGATCTCGTAGCTGCGCAGATCTTCAAGTTACAAAGCATTTGGTCCGTGGATTGTGAATTTGGTGCTTCAATCCAAACAAATATCATCAAAGATTTTGAAGCTCTTGTATGCAGGTAGCAGTAAACTTCCTTTGGAGATGCAATTCAAAGCAGGGCCCTTCGATCAAGTCCACTTTCAGACAACAGTTCGGATAAAATCACTAAGCCAGCTAACAAAGCTGGTGCAAACACCGCATACGTTACATACAAGTAGAGGAGCAAGGATGTAACGGTGGGATCCCTGGATCTCACACAAGTGAGCTCATCACCGACTCCACCCAAGCAACGATCAGTGGCGGCACAATGTTACACGCGAAACATGTCCCCCGACTGACGCTGAAAACAGCGAAACATTCGTTCACTTACACCATTGCACAAGGTCTACTGAACAAGTATCCCGGACTGTGGCTTCGTCAAGCCTCGGAGGCCTACGACCTCATATTCGCAACAGAAACTTGGTTATACTCAGAACTTACCGACCGTGAACTCGCGATAAATATATGTTCCTTCTTTGAAACGGTCGACCCAGAAAGTGCGGAAATACTTTGATACTATCGTAGTGACCTACAGTGCAAGCCAGTACAGCTTGCGTCTCAGACGCAACAAGCTTTGCTTTTTTGTAGCTATTTATCGTCCCTCAATGTTCATAACAGTGTTGGACACCTTGAGAATGATTATACGACGACGATACAGACATGTTCTCATCTCAGTTGACTTCATTGCTCATTATCTGGATTTTCCGGCATCCCAGCGAGCAATCCAAGGCCGACCTGCACCAGCTTATTACAAACATCTTATTCTTCAACTGTTTCAGTTGGGTCACTTAATTCAGACAGGGAAATAAACCATGCCTACTTCATTTGCGTTTGCGAACCAAGAGATCTTGATCGAGATACCGATAATAGGGAACCCTCTGGGGCTGTGTGATTAAGTAACAATACTTTGAGACTATCTGTATTATGGCGTGTATCCACACAAACATAATGAGTTGCTGTTAACCTTTTCACACTGCGACCTACTGAAAAGCTTGTTTGGTGCTGCCATTAAGGAGATTTCGAATGACTGTTCCATGAATTTTGCCTGACGGATTTTATTACAAATTGGTGAGCTGATGAAATGCGCATCGGTAAACTTGCCTTTTCCTTCCGAAATAGCACAAGCTTTCCTTCTAAGAAGAACTCGAAAACACATGACAGCTAAGACGCAGCGTGCCATCTGTATGGAGCGAACCGTGTCTCTGACAAGTGGAGCAAGTATTTAGTGCCTCTTAATAACCGTACCAAATTTGTCCTTGAGTAGAAATCAGTACACTGGCAGATCCTAGCGGAAAGGTTTTTTGACAACAACAAGCTTCTATACAGATTCGTGAAAGGCCTTGAGAAGGTGAAGCGTGGTTTTCTCCCACCCATCTCAGGAATTTAATGTGTTCAATTCACCGAGGATGCAGCTAAGTTGATAAGGTTACAATATGCTGAATTATCCGAACGCGCTGCCAGCATGTATTAAACAACTACCCACTCCACCATACGCCAGCATTTACACACGTCAGTGTTAGGTCCGCAACTTCTTTGAGGGAGCTACCATCGTTGAGCATCCATAGTTCCCCCAGTGTTGACATCTTTCCCTCGAAAACATAGCAGGTGGAAGATAAGAGGATAACTGAGCCCTTAACCCAATTAGTCCGAAGATAACTGGATGAACAGCAGGTCCTCAACCTGTGGTAGCGGAGCATCGTTACCCCAGGTTTCAAGCGTGGTAGCTGTTAGGAGAACGCCAATTATTGTCTAGTGATTCTCCTCCCGGTTTTCTCAAAGGTGATGTAGTCGATCACAGCGGAGGCTTTAATGGGCGATGTTGAAAGGTATAAAATCATAGCGCCGGAACAACATGGACCCCGTCAACTTTGGTCATGTACTATCAATTTGTTGACTGCGCGTAGCAGTTGGACCGGAACTTATGTAATCTACCTCGAATTTTAGTAGGTCTTCAACCGATTAAATCCCAGCGTCATCTTCCAAAAGCTGCAGTCCTGAGGAATTGGGAATTCTATTTTTGGATGGAGCGGAAACTTCCTTCTTCAGTAGCGCTTCATGTTTGAGGTCGGCGCTCATTGCCTGTTTCTCCTGATGTGGACTGCGGTTGGTACTTGCGTGGGCGCTGGGGAGGCGCATTTTTTGTTGTTCATCAACGACTGTGAGCGTGCCAGATTTCCTGCTTCTTGCTAAATGCATCAATGTCAGAATCATCACGATCTTTTGCAACGTGAGTTAGACCGTGCTTTTAAATGGTAAAGGACAATTTTATCGAGACGGGCTATATTGCAGTTCGGTTTCAATCCGTGATTATAGGCTGCCGTGCCTCATGGCTTAGTGGAATAAGCTGCTTACTAGTTGGAATTAGCCTGTAGTGGTCATGGGTTCGATCCCCAGTAAGGGACAGATGAATGCGCACCACTGACGAGTTTCAATAGGGCAAAACGCGCTTCTGGTGCTTTTTGGATTGGTAACTTACCTATGAGGCTTGGAATCTAATTGCGATGAAGCAAATCGAATTATACTTCCGTTCAACGCGGGCAAGTGCAAAACAGTACGTGCACGCCACATGCACATTCAAGGCACATAATCTTGTAGGTCGCAAGTTGAAGACCGCCGCACAGGAGCTCGACAGTTGGGTGGTGATGCAAGACGATCTCGGCTGCTCACCACAGTTCTTGAACACGTCTACATCTGCGAACCCACATGTAGTTTCCTTACGGAGGCCATACGATTGGTGCGACCCTTCCAGCTTACCCAAAATGCGCAATGTGTTTGTGAGGCTGCATGTTGTGTACGCGATTCGGGCTTGCAAAACCTGGTTAAAATGCAATCTGGCTGCCGTGGAGACAACAGAGTGAGCTGAAAACAAAATTGTGAATAAATGCTTCTACCTATTATAATATTTGCGACGGAAAGCCCTGATGATGTGCCGCGGAATTTATTGCTTTCTACATATCCATCTCGTTCTGGTCTACCAGATATTGAATAACCCGGATCAAGTTTACTGCCACCTGAAACGTAGCCGCAGCACAAAGTTGAGGGGTCACCAGCTGAAACCGACCACTCACTATAGTCAGCTGGAATGCCAACGGAATTATCTTGCAGTTTGCAATTGTCAACCGTGAAACGCTCTTTCGAACTTTGCCAGTTTGACGCCCAGGCTACCCATTTTTAATACGACCTGACTATACATTACATCGCTTGCATTACCTAACTTGAATTCATCGACAGATGTAAAGAGCCAGACAAACATTGTGCTCACCAACCCCACGAAATCGGAGTAGACGGATATACATGTGTGTTAACGTGGGTAATATGGTGAGTTCACAAACGCGTGATTCACTTTAGTGTAAATTCTTGTTTATGAACTGAAGTAATTCGCACAAACCGTCCCACTTGACCGGTCAAGCGTTAGTTCATTTTGCCCGTATTATACCATTGTTCTACTGTCGCATTGATAATTTAAAACAATTAATCGCATGCACTTACTGGTGCTTGCTCAAAGCCAAGATAGTTTGTAAGATGCTTATCTAGTTGAATAAGATCCGTTGTAGGAACAATTGTGTTTACGAAAGAGCATACCGTTCTGAATATGTGCATAAACTTGAATCGATCTGACTGAGATAATTAACAGTCTGTTGAATCACCTAAAAGCTTTTCTTTACCAATTGCAGCCTAGTTGAGCAAACAGTACAATCCACATATGGTTAGTAAAATAAACCGTCTTCGCCTAACTCAGAGATACCTTGATGCAATATATCCCAACACACGTTGCATGTAAGTCTAATCAGAAATGCGCTAAACCAATCAAAACTGCTATAGGTTCTACTATCACAGGTTGTGATAGTAAACTGCATCTTTAAAGCCAAAGCGGATTGGCATACCTCTAGCTACTCGTCACGCAAATTGAAGCTCCTTAAGTGGAAATAATCAACTTTGAGTTCCTTGTACTTATGTTTTAAGTTAATCAGTTTCTAGCAATGTTACACCCAACTGAAACTGTGCGTGTGTGTCGTATAAACACTCACGGAGTTACCGCATTGGTCTTGACAGGCTGTCGCAGGGGTTTGATGGCCACCATTAGTTGCAATTATTCAGGAAGTGAATGTTGTATAACAAGGTTACTTGGAAGTTGAGCAGGTAATAGTGCTTACGTGGGCATACGAAATTCTTAAGCGAGGTTTTGGCCGCATCCGGCAAACTTTCTTAACTTGCGCCAGTTCTCCAGTTCCACCAGACCTCTTCTGACACGTCTAACCTGATTTGCTTGGGGATTTGCTTAGACAATCAAGTGCCATTTGCCGCATTTCACTCGGTCTGTTGGCTGGCGAGCGACAGCTGGTGTACTGAACACATGTACAAGCTGTTTGTCGGATTTTTGCCAAAGCGACAATGAAAAAGCTTGAAGAACGACGTGTGCGTATGTGAGCTGTTGCTACAAAACTTGGCAAAACTTTTTAAATAGACATTTCAGTTGTTTAGCCAAGCATACGGGGATGGCTGTATGAGTCGTCGCACGCAGTGGCATGAGTGGTTAAAATCTTTTGAACAAAACAGAAGGTCGGTCGGTGACAAACCCAAACCTGGGTGACCTTCTATATCAACAAACGATGACCAAGTCGAAAGAGATCTTGCTGTGATCCGTGGGACTCGTCGTTTAACTCTGTTGGCGGTTACTAAGGAAGTGGGAATCAGCCTAAGAGAACGCCAACAAATTCTTGCGCATTTAAAGGACGCTGTTCGCCCGAGGATGCCTGGATTGTGTGAAAACCCAAATTGAATGTTGAATCATGACAATTCGCCTGCTCACGCAACGCTCCTTGTCCACAGCTATTTAGCATAATATCACACCTCCGTTGTGCTCCACCCACCGTATTCTCCGGACCTAGCCCCTGTTTTCCAAACTTATTATCACGTCGAAAGGATGTTGTTTGCGAAAACTAGATAAGGCACAGGATTACAGGACAAGAGACCTGCGCCATCCTTGAAAGTACGTTCCAGGAGGCTTTCCGAAAATCGAAATACTGTTGGGAAAGGTGGGATCTCAGTGTAAGGGAATAGTTTCAGGGGGAATTTGCTTGAATATTGTGCAATGTGCAATAAATATGTTACAGCGAATGACCCGTTTCTTTTTGCACACCTCTCTTAGGTAGGTTGCTGAACATCGCGCAGTGATTGCTTGAAATGAACAACACTGAAATAGTTGCGGTCTGAATAAGGATTACGGAGGAATTGTTGCTAGAACGATACTGAACAAGTATCGCACCTGATGTAGATTTACAAAATGATTATCGTCCTCAGTGGCATCATCACCGTCTGTGCATGAGTGCATGAATGAATGCTTCGCTGCCATGCAACTAAAATGACCCGTGAAATGAAAAATAGCAAGAGGGAGAGAAGGGAAACTGGTGTTATACCTACATATCTTAAGAAAGCTTTCAAATTCACGATGACAATACGACATACAGTTATGAACACGGATATGGTGCAAATACAATTCGGCATTGCCGGAGCAGCTTCCTTGCCGCTTACACCCCACTGTATTATAATCCGCTACTACCCCGCAGAAAACAGTAATGACCAGATAACAACCGACTATCCTAATGAGATAGTAGAGCAAACGCGCTAGTGATACTGACTGCTAGTCATGTTTTGTAACGTTTTGAGCCAAGCACAAAAGCATTCGCGCGGAGTTTAACGCAGGAGACAAGATGTGTCAACAGTATGCATCTTAGTCGTCAGTAACTTCCCTTTCGCATGCTACAACTGCTGTTAGCCATTTAGAGCCTAGCAACACCCGATATATGGCAAACAAAAAAGGCAGTCCGAGGTGGGCGATGACAGGGTAAATGTAGCACGTGTTCAAACGAAATCAACGCTAATTGTTGCTCCAAGAAATTGGCCCGTCTGTCACCGCCAAAAACTCGCTCCGGCGCATCTTCGTTGTAGTTACGGTATTGTCGTCAGACACCAACAACTATCCATGATTAAAAGAAAAGGAAGATATAGTAAGTTGTACAATGAAAGGGGTAAAGTTAGCACAAAACGGCGCAGAACAAAACGGAATGTTTTCCAAACTTCAAACAATTAGCATAACCACATGGCAGCGAATCACAATAAGACTTTCCATGTCGGAAAAATTGCTTCATGTGGGTTGGCATTGGTCGACTGGCTTTGATGTTCGTCTGGACATACGTAGTTCATGTGACGTTGGAACTGGCTCAGTGTGACATTCCCACCTATCTTGTCTGTTCTGAGAGGCCGGTCCAGTTACACTGTACAACCGACGGGCATTGATAATCAAGCCATTTTCCAGTCGGTAAATACCATCACAAATGCTTGTGTGCTTCTCAGCGGTGCAGACAGAATCGAGTGAACATTTAAAGCACTTTGCTTTTACTTCAAATAGAGGATTCTGGTTGCAGTAGCATTGAGCGTCTGATGCAGAATGCTTTTTTAGCTACTACGCTATTAGGAACTCCGGGATCTGTGGAAAAGAACATGTGCATGGCATTAATTTTGTTGTGTGAGGACCTCCCGAGCGCTGTTTACGCAAGCAAGTTTCTGGTGGTTCTATGTTCACAAGCTCTGCGTGATAGCAGCATCGTTAAGACAGCTTCACTCCTCCTACGTCGATGGTCCTTATTACCTCCTTCAGCGACCGGTTAAGCTGCCCATCATGCCAGTAACCATATTATTGCAGAGTGAGGCCGGGAATATTTTAGACTGTGATGTTGAAGGAAGTTTTTGAAATCGTTACTACAGAATTGAGGTCCATAATCTGTGAACAGTTCGTTTGGTAATCCATAACGACGGAACAAATGCTTGCGAGGGTGCGTCAATATAGAATAGGTTACTTGATCACGTACTATTACCTCAGGCCACTCGTTTTACTAACACGTTGCATAAATTGGTTTTTGTTATTTCTTGAAGCAGTGACG
The DNA here is from genome assembly GCA_944474145.2 of Dicrocoelium dendriticum. Classification (NCBI taxonomy): domain Eukaryota; kingdom Metazoa; phylum Platyhelminthes; class Trematoda; order Plagiorchiida; family Dicrocoeliidae; genus Dicrocoelium; species Dicrocoelium dendriticum. The sequence continues at coordinate 122,472,128 of OX104065.1, forward strand.
AAGGGGCCGATAACATTTAGGGAAATTTTGTCCCATAACCTCAAGGGGTACGAGGTTGGTTTACGTAGGGCACGACAGATAGAGAACTTTATCTGCCAAATGGAAAGCCTGACATTTTCCAATGCCTGCTTCTATTTTAGCCACCAGAGAAAGCGCATATTTTTGTTTCGGATAATACCCGGATTGCGCTCACGAACGCATGCAGTGACGCCACGCCTACAGATGTCGGGCCTCTCATAAAAGAACCGTTAACGACAGCCATTTGCTCTCGAATGACAAGATATGGAAAGGACTCATTAGGGTAAACAAATCGGGTCCAAGACTGGACGCCATTGTCGCATCCTTGATTGTCTATTTTCCTTCTTCCAATTCAACAGATAGACAAGATAATTCATCAGCGATCTGCTTCTGTCATTCTAGGTGAAAAACGATTTATAACGTCGTAGCAGAGATTTCAAGTTTACCAACGGTTGACCTGCATCAGCCTGGGCCATTTTGATCCATTCTGGAGTGGATTGGTGAGTGCGGAGTGATCAGTTTGTAAAATGGTACGGTAACTAAAGATGCAAGGGTAAAATGTCTCACAGGCACAATCACAATGGAGATTATCCTTTCCACCGGCTGAGTAATGACTTTCCGAGCCTGGTAATTTCCGTGAAGCGTAGGCAATAACATCCTCCTTACCTTTTCGTATTTTTAAATGCACAGCCGCGAGGCCGACTTTGGAAGCGTCAATTTAAACGAAAGTACAGTAGGGATAGTCAAAGAGTGGCAGTGGAAATCCGTATTATCATTTCGTCAAAAGCTTTTGTGCTTCACTTCTCTAGATAACCGGTAATCCATTTTGTTATTTTCGTTGTGGGTCTAGCAAAGTTGCACAATCAAGAAAGTAGTGCACGTTTGGGAGCACATGTATACAAGGTGTTTCGTTAAGTATGTCTATAGCTAGAAGCGGCTGCACTCAGGGGCTGACGGACAACTATACGCTGCATTGCTAACTGTCCAATGGCGCAAATTGCATCGTGGTAAGGGTGAGAAGTGGCACAGCGACGCGACATATGTGTCGACGATCGCAGAACGCACCGAGCGTTTCTGCTGTCAGAAGTGAACGCCGGCGAATACCACCGTCACCATTCGTCTGTCATGCGTGAAGCGCAGGGTAAGACCAAGGGAACGCAGGCCGTTCGGCTGTGAGAACTGTATGCTAGCCAGACACCACCCTTGAACTTGCCCTGCGGTCCAGGCATGACACATTCACCGGGGCAGTGTTGTCTGACTAATTTTTACTTCTCAAAGCCGAACGGCCTGCGTTCCCTTGGTGTTGCCCTACGATCCACGCATGACAGGTCGATTGCAATTGTGGCGTTTGCTCACGCTCACATCTCAAAGCCGAACGGTAAGGTGAGCCCTGCGATCGTAGACACACAAGTCGCGCCTCGGTGTCCCATCTCACCCCTGCCGGCGAAGCAATTTGCGCCATTGAACAGTTTGCAGTTCAGCGTACCGGGGTAGGTCAGCTCCTGAATGCAGCCGCACCTAGCTTTGGACATGATTAATAAAACACCCTATAGAAGAATCAAATTCCGTTATGTTACTACATATTGGCTTATCAGCTATAACACGCACGTATTGGTTGTTTTGGTAAATTCCGTTGCATGAACTGATGTTGCTAGGAGCTAAAGTTTAGTGATGTTAATTAAACACTTTTCTTAAAGGGCTTTTGCAGACACTGATAATGTTTCGTGTGTGAGGCAGAAGGCACAGATATCATCCAAGTATACAGCATATCCACGTTTAGCCCACGAAATAGCCTAGATCGGCCAATGAAAACGGGTTTGCATCCTGCCTCTCCTGAATGCGAGGGACACCACATGTTATAGGTTGGCTAATCTTGTGCTTAAACTTACATTCAGACCAGTATGCAATGTTTACGGAAGCGACCAGCATATGAAAGCAAGATGGCAAAAGTCACTACTGTGTTCCTTTCAAGCAAGCGTCTTATGTTGCCTTTAGGAATGCGCACAGCAACATCCGTAACTGTCGAATACAGCTATAAAGGTAGGATAAGGACCCCAAGTATGGTTGAGATATTTCCAATCTAGCTACACCATGAATTCAAAGTAAGCTGTGTACGCAGCGTTCGTTAATTTGGGAACGTACACTAGTAACGGGGGAAGCAAAATATAATACATGTCGAGTGGTAAGGTTCCTTGGTGGTTTGGAAAGGTACAGTATTAATATAAGTGAGGGCAACTTCATTTCAACTTCGGATGTTGTTAGACTCCTCGAAGTGCTAACCTCAGGGGTGACGGAGTAAATTTTTACTGAAATTGATCGGAAACATGACATTCGGGTTTGGTGTTACTTTTGATGTATGCGATAACCTAAGACGGACAGCAAGTGGGTAATGCTTAGGTTTTCCACATTTCTTGCACTTGGGATTGCATGCAGTACAAGTGGCCAAACGAGCTTTATGTGAAGTGCTCCCACAGTCGTAGGAAGATGATATATCCACTACTATTTGCCGGAAACATTGTGTATTTGCTATTTCAGTTGAGTTGCTCAAACACAACTGTTTCGATTGCACCTAAATTTCTGTTTGCAGTCTAGCCAACACACAAACTCGGTTCCACGTTAATGTACATCATTCTTGAAACAGCACATGAATTATACACTTGTCAGCAATTCCATTGATTGATTGTTAATTGAACATAAATTTTAGATATATTTCCGGGGAGTAGACGAATAGTCAGACGGTCGTACTGCACAACTCAGCCGGGTAATGAAATCATTTAAGTGATTACCTGTTTCCTAATGCATTCAGTAGAGAACCAAACTAGCTGTAAATATTCACTTCATAACTCCATGCAGGATGGATGGCACTGAAGCGTCTTTAACGTATTTGCATCCCGGGAGGCCTCAGTCAACTTAATGCCGTTGCCCTCATCCTGGAGTAAATGTCGAAGCAACTCCAACCTGCATTCCTCACTAAGAGCAGAATAGATTTCATTGATTAAATCCAAATAGTTTTGGCAAAATATTTTCCAACGGTGCCAGACATTCAATGAAATATGCTACCATATGGAATGGTTATTGTTTGGACCAGCGAAGCCAAATGTTGTATAAGAAAAGGAATATGTAAGAGAGGTACATTGTACACGGTAAATGTAGAACACACAACCGACCGGAACAATACAGTAAACTTTCCGAAATTCAACTACTGATCATACGAGGTGAGCTAAGTTCAACCAATTAGTGTAAAATCAATGCAGCGAATCACAACAAAACGCAGCCGGCCATAATCAAAAATTGAATACATTTCAACTCCTGCGACCTTAATGTCCGTGTCTCAGTGTTTCAAAGTAGCATGGTCCACAATTTGATCTTGTATCCAAGGTTTTTGCGGGCTGAGTACGACACCCTTAATGCGCCACAAATGTTACAAGTTCAGGAAGGCGGTATTTGCTTCCACTTTTCATACACTATTCCTGGTTCAACGTCTATTTCCTGTCTACTCGATCTTACTCCACAGTTTTACTAGGACATATCGGAAAATCAGAAAGATCGTATTCACTCCAAACGGATTGGACTAAGTCACCATTACAACCATGAAAACTGCGCTCCATCTCGTGCCGGTAGATCAATACAAGTACCAGGCTAACCTTAAGAACTTTCCCAAAAACTCAAAACTTATTCCCCTGATAGAGTTCCACTAAGTGAACAAAACTCTAACCAAATTGTAACTTAATTGACCATGTGGTATCTTTTTTAGCAGATTACCCTCATCTGCATTGTGCGAGTGAATTCCTTTGGCTGAAACAAGAATTCAGGCTCTGGTTACCGACTGCATACGCGCATCAACGCATCTCACTTATTTTACAATTAATTCACTCGGTAGGGGATGAGTATTTGTTACCTATTGCTGATGAGAGACTGAGTAGGAATGCTATGTTACAAAAGTACACACTACTGCTCTCTGTTCATTGACCTAGAGAATAAGTTTATATTCCCACCACAACTGGGATGAAAAGTCCATATCAGGACTGAGTTAAAGTTTGATTCCACAATCTAAATGAACTCCTCTGAAGCAGCCCCCTGCACATAAAGCTTGCTTGGTCCCACTTGCGGATGTCCATATAGATAGATAGACAACCATTAGGCTGGTCACTCCCAGAAAATTGATGGCACCGTTACATTCTGCCCACCTTTCTTCACAACCGACCATAGATGTAGAGAAACACGAAGATAGTATAACCTCTTTGATAATGTACTTGTACGTTTGCACTTGGCCATTTCGCATTTAGCAGACCTCACATTTGGGTCTAAGTGTAGGATTTATCACAATACGTAACATACTATCACTGCACCCATTATGTTCCTATGGTGTTAAGTTCAACCATCACTGGTTGAGAGTGAATAATTGAAACGACTTTTACGTAATGATATTCAGCATACTGCTACCCTCTCACCATGTGCATGATTTATGAGGGACAGGCCGAATCAAGTGACGAGGACCGTTCTTAAGCTGCTCTCCCTGAACTAAAAGACTTTAAGCGTACGTCAGTCGTCATAACCACGGTAACTGGCATGAAGTGCGGAGGAGAACAGCCCACGTAATTGAAGACTAAAAGGGGGTGGAATGGATGGTAGCCACAAACCTCTTGCTCTCCACCGAAAAAGTAAATGTGAACCCGGCCGTTCGCTACTCTCTAGAAGGGATATAAGCCGATTCCCCAAAACGGTTGGTTGATTTTGACTATATAGTAAGTCTACTAAGTTTAATTTATTTTCAGAACAAATTAACACGAAAAAGTCCTCTCGACGATGTGCGAACAATTCTGATGCTTGTGCTACGACCTCGGGGCGTATAACGTAAACTGAACTAGATGCCTATATCAAACTACGTCAAGCTTGAGAATAAGCTAGACCATCGGAAACCCATATTATACAAAATTCATGCCTGTGTTGTATGAAAACACAGACAAATGAACTATTTGGACTGGAAGTTGGAATACCACTATTCAGGAGACAGCAATGGAATGGTTAGAATGAGTTGCTTTTATGGTAAAAATTAAAGTCCCTGTTTAAAAAGTCAAAAATAGTGATCATATCGTGGGGAGAAGGAAGGCAATGCTTACCCGGAATTTAGTGAGACCATGAAAACAGTGGCTATTGGAAACCGCAACTTACGCAAGCTATAAGAACAGGTAGGGCAACATTGTCCTGATGGGACAAGCCAGGACCTGGTCGCTAGCGCATAACGGTAGCGAGCCGTAGTTAGGAAGCAATGATGAGGCATTCGACGAAAGCACACTAATTCCGACGAATACGCCGGTATCGGAGCCTCGATGAATGACCCTAAGAATAGTTATGTCGCTACGAGTAGGCTAACTGCGGGCTATCGGAAGAATTCTAGCCAACCGAAATGGGATAGGCAGAAGCCGAGATATGAGGTGAATCATGAAGCAATCATTCAATGTTGCAGGCTGGGTAGGCGCATAGCATTGTCGCGATCGGACTGTGCACAATGTGGCGCGTAGTCCTTCGGTCACGATATTATGACAACTGTAGTAAGAAGACCTACTTCACATTCAGATAATTAACCTATTACAACCTAAGGTTGACTTCCCTAACTTTCACTGGCGGAATTTAAGGTACCAGCTTTATTTATACTTCACAGAAAAAGGGACAGTGTCTGTCATTTTGCGACGCCTTTATTATCCTCATATAGCTTTTACCATAAGAAACTGAGTGATCAGCTTTGAGAGATGAGTCTCTCAAAAGAATCATCCAAGGTGCTGGCTCATAGGCCAAAACAAGGTAATACTCTTTACACTAGGGCATAAATCACATGTTATCATGACAGAGAATATGACGTACTACAATGTTTACTGAACTCACCGAAGTGGTATTGTGTAACGACTCGTTTTTTTGCACAACTGCAATAAATACGGATGCAATCACATTGGTCGTTTAAAAAATAAAATAGTGCAGTAAAACACTATCTCTTTTAGTCTTAGATGATCTAAATTAACGCCAGCATCAATGGGCGATGTGCGTTTATTAAAAAATGATTAAATTTTTTCTTGGTTTAGTAATTATCTCGCTGGAACAACATAGACAAACAGTACCACTGCGTAGGAATCGGCTTGCCGTTGAGAGGAACTGATGTTGTTGTGGAATGTAACACTACCAATGCAATTTCGTTGACATTTACACCTATATTTCGCAAAATTTACACATAAAATTAGGTTAGGTGAAACACTCAGTGAATACTACAAAAAGATGGCATCTGTTTTGTTTTCATTGCATGCAAGCTTAATGGAGTTGACGTGGAAGAAATGGAAGCAGGAATATCATATGGACCTACAACAATGTGGCTTATTCAGCATTCCACGTTCGGCGATGCTTTGAAGCAGATTGTGTTCCTTCCTTGATATGGGGTGGGCGTTAGTCCAACCTCGCCTAGCAAACCTTCCTCCGCCAAGGTCATATCTGACACGATGTCAAATAATGCATGTCTCAGCTGATCCCAGAGGGCCCCGTAGGCGCACCGGTACAATGCCCAGTTGAACTTCTTGTCGTGAACCGGAGGTCGTACATCAGCTGTCCAACTTTGGCTTCGAGTCCTCCTTACGTTCCTGGTGTAGCAGTGGTTGATGGCGACCACTGCAACCCGACTGCCCACATTTATCGTTCAACATGCAAGAAATGGCCAAGTGGTCAAGATCGAGGCATTTGTAACATCTTTTCTTTTGTTTCGTTAGTTCCCATCTAGTGGGTTCTCTGCAAGCCAAAAACTCACTGCAGGATGCTGTGCCTTGTCGATCGTCAAAAATTAAACAAAGTCTATCCGGTGTAGCCTTTGACTTGGTGTATTGATTGATCATGGGCTCATTCCTTTTATGTATAGGAATAGGTGGACATCAAAAATTAGGCGGTCTCATCTCAGTCATCGATGCAATTTGGCCAAACCTGATGCGCACAATGCATGCTTCAGAAGAGACAAATTCACTTAGGTCCTTGGACCTGGGTTCGCTCCTTTCCTGTAGGATACTCTCAGCTGTTCGCGTACACCGCGTCTTTATACTTGCTGGCTAAAATCGTACGCCTCTCTCGATGGTTACAATCGAGTCGAGGTCAGCGGAGACACCCATCTGGCCCAACGCTATGTGGCAAATTTCTACTTCCAGGAAGATACGGGAAATCGCTTCATCTTCATGAGCGAGCGCTTTTAGCTCTCTCAGCAACCCTTCAATAAGTGATCTAGCAACCACGTGACACTGACCAAATAAATCTTGAAGGATCACTATAGCCCTGAATTAAGCCTGGTCTGGTGGCAACATGATGCACTTGCTGATGGCTTATTTCGCTCGATTACGTCAATAGTACATCAAATACAAAAGACGCTAACTAATGCCTCACGCACGTTTCTCAACAAAATATGCAAATTGTTTCATAAATTTCCAATAAGTGGCAGCATTCATCATCATCATCATTACACGTTAGCTGGAGGTGGAAAACACCTCAGCTATTGTGCCGCAATACAAAATAAAAGAAAAGGAAAACAGTGACAAACAGTGGCAAGCCGGCTGAGTCCCCAGTAACGGATGGACATCGTTCCGGAGAGCTAACAGCTGGCTGCCGTAAAAAGAGAATCATATTATGCCTAACAGGTGAGATCGTGATTGGAGGGGATACTAAACAGGAGGGGGATGGGCAAAGGAAATCACAACACAAACGCCATTGGTGCCGGCTCCGAGCCATATCAGCAAGTGTGTCCAACAGTGGCAGCATTACCATCAAAATATTCGAGTTCTACCTTTGGAAGGTCCAGCTGACAACAATCAGCAATGGGCAGTTCAACAGCCGAAGGTAAGTGAACGCATTCGCCCGGGGAGGTCTGGCATGCTTCAGCAACCGAGGTAGATGTTATACACCACTCTCTTATACCATCAAACTGCTCGGGTGAACCGTTACCGGGTTTGGATTCCTCCAATAACAAACGCCTATAACACTTGACCTCAACTTAAGCCATCAACTACTTCTCTTTCCATTTGGCTATTTTCAAGGCAATAATTGAGGCATTAGAACCAATACTACCTCTGCTACTACCGCTAGACCTAGGACAAACAGTGAAATTAATGCGGGAAGCTGCGTCATCCGTGGCAATAACAGGAAGCTCGACTTTCCCAGCATCGCTAATATTCACGGGTTCTTTCTTAACGGCTTTCTTTGTAATGGCATTGATTTGTATCCAACTTAGCACAAATAATCCTGAGCAGTTTGAGCACTATTACCGACAAATCGGTCTTGGAACCCGAGAAACGCCTAAAGCAGCCGGGTCAATCCAAAAGTCAAAGACGGAAGCGCTAGGGTCTTATTTACAAGTGGTTAGACAACAAGTTAATAATAAACCTCAAACAATTTCCAGAACAAATGTGTACAATAATTCGGCTCTTCAATGCAACGCGCCGTCCATAGCAATGGCCAACAGATAAGCACAATGAAGCGAAGCGGTTCTAATGTCAGCGTGGTTTAAACCGAAGCGATCAGTCGTGAATTGATCAGCCAATGCGCAGTGCACATGGAACGCGGGCATGGTGAGCTGGTCTAGCCTTCTCACTTAGACAATGGCATGTGTCCAGGATGAGAGTAATTGTGAATGTCTAGGAGAGAGTTCGCTCAGGCAAACAAAGGAAGTAGGACGGTACCAGTACAGACCAGTACAATAGCTGAGTGTGTAACTGTGCCGCACAAAACGCACAGGAGGTTAGCTAGAATGCGGGAGCGGCAAGCCTAAATATTGAGCGATGCAAAAGGGGTAAACTCTTGTGGTTAAGCAAGGTCCGTGTGTGAACGAGACACAAAGTAAATGAGGTTTGATCCTGTAAAGTCTAATAAGCAACCAGAGGGTATTGCTTGATCGTTTTGGGCTCAATCAGGAGGGAAATCTCCGGACAGGTAGAACAAGGATATTCGTCCTTTACAATTGGTTTCTTTTACTAATCTGCTTGATTTGACTAATAAGAGGCACACAATTCTCGGTTTCTGGAAGCTCATAAAATTGTTGCGCATCATTGTATGCATTATGGCAGGAAAGACTTCTTACAATGAATTATTTCTTCCGTTACTTCTGTGCACTGAAACAGCTAATGTTTGGCGTCTAATTATCGTTCACTTCAATTTAGCGCAACGGTAACTCAAGAGCTCCAGTCTTTTTTAGCCCTGCCATCGACGGTATTAAAATTCTTCTACCCCTCAAAATCTTTTTCGTGTGTAACAAATATTAACCTTAAGGTGAATGAGTAGTGCAAATATGATAACAAACTTAGCTGATGTCAAAGATGGAATTTTGGGTAAGATTTTTAGTTACCTATTGGAAAACGGGTGAAATTAGTGCCGCTTATATCGTGACTAGTTGTAAAATGGTTAGACTAGAAACTAATATAAATGAAACTATTTTCCAGGCAATGATGGTAAATACAAGAGTTAGACATGTTGACTTTACTTGTATGATGGCTGTGATTTCAATGCAGATTGCGATAGTTTGTGACGATAGCTGTGCCGAGCCTTGAGCAAGTTTGGCCGCTTGTATCATGTGAACTGTCAGTTTTAATTTCCAAACTTCTGGTAATTTAACAATATATATCGAGGTGCAGTTGGGCAGGCTGGAGATTGGCTGTAGTCTCACTCAATTTTATTAAGGTTATTAGTTAGAGGGCGCGCGCCGTATAACGCATGCAGCCTTACGAAACATTTTTGATTACTATGGTTTTCCTACAAAAACCTCATTAGATTGCATTCAAATATTTCTGGTTCTCTTAACCCTAATGCCTGGGGCAACTGACTGTGGATAAATTTATATTTCAAAAACAGACCTTAATGAACCAATTTCATAACGGATGATCATTGTCATCCATCTTTGAACATCACAAATATTAGCTTTAAAATAAGCAGTGTGTATGTGAAAACACCACGAATATGTTTATTGAGGAAATAATGCAATCGAATTTTGTGAGGAAACAGCATCCTGTGACTCTAATGTTCACGTGTTTAAGATCTTCACGCACTCTCTGCTAGACTACTGGTGATAATTATGAGTAATAGAAAATGTCATTGCTTAAACCTCCAGAATGAGCAGCCTAGTTTCAGAAGCGAATTATCATGGTATCTTCAACGCCAAATTATGAGCAGCTAAGTATAGTACTGAAACCGGAGCTTAAGTAACTGCATAGTTTGAAACTGGGCTTGAGGTCCATGCTCGTATGTGCCCATTTTATCCTTGCAGTAGTACATACATTGAAATCTATGGCATTAAGTGTAGGAGGAATTCGTTTTCTGTAAGTTGAATCAAAACAAACATACGCTAGACCCTATAGCTGAAAAATACTCAGATATCTAGAACGGAATATCAGCTGAATTATTATTCTTTGCGTCCACATAATTCCGGAAGAAAGCATTATGATTCAACTTAAAAGTCTGCTAAAACTGGACTGCACAATGGAGATAATTTGTGATGAAAGGCATGAAGCATAAGTACACGGTGCCAACATGCTATTTTTGCCAAGCGCATGAAAAAGATCCAATTTGTTTCGTCGAAATATTTAGCTTTTACCCATTCCAGCATCACGGTATTTCTCGTTTTGCCATAACAAACCCGACAGTAGCTTGCTCTGTGTACATTTGTTCCGCACTGCTAGCCGCACTTGCCAGTATGCTGCGATTTAGCGGCTGCCATTTTCATGTAAACCAGAAGACGGACACATCATCCAACATAAGCCGCACGCCCCAATGGCATCAGACACATTCATGATTATGGAAATATATTTAAGAGTTTGCAGTACGGGTATGAAATGTTACAAACATAACGTATCCCAATGAGTCATATTTAATGCACATCAATGATGCGGAAAAAACCAAACAGTTAATTGACAACACAGGATTGACGTATGCAAAGTCACACCGATGCTCCCCTTGAGCGTATACATTAAATTATCGAAGGAAAAGTTTGGAATATAGTTTCTTGCGAACGCCTTCTCGTCACAATAAACTTGCCCCCTAAAATTTGCACAGTTTATTTATCTACAACAAGCATTTGTACGTTAAATTTGGAACAAAGTAAGCAAAAATTCCTTCTGGGCAATTCGATCTTTTGCATGTCGCATAATTTACAAGTGCGATGCATTCTTATCTGAGCATAATTACAAGTGTGACAGAGAACTCTATGGTGTGCAGGTTTCTGAATTAATACGTAGAAGAAGAACGGAAGGAGACGGTTGATACGAAAAGTGATAAAACCCTTATCACAACATCAAGCCCATCGCACACTCCAGTACCACTAGCATGCTTGTGTTCTACGTGCACCAGGGAACAAGTAAATCTAGTGCAGGGATACTTCGTATTTAGGATTGTGAATTACGTATCCAAATCAGTAAATAATAACAAAACATTAAATTCCACGCTCGCAATGATCGCAAGCTACTGCTGCTATCTCACTCAGGATGATGGAATTTCAGCAGAGGCGTTTGGTCACAAATCACAAAGCAGTGAATGCTAATTAAGAAATCAAGCAAATGGCAATACTTCTTTTGAAATTCAGGTCCGGCAACTTTATTTAAAATAGAGCGAACAATTCGTTACCGTCCACTATGTGAGCGCAAACCTGTATCATGCGGAAAATTACCTACAAGAAATTATATCCTTCTTATATATGGCCAGGTTATTTATCCATCCCAGAACGGTTCATGTTAAGCGTATTCCCAAAAAAGTCATAACTTCATTATTTCCAAAATATGCAACGTAAATTTTGTTGCCTTATTTTGGTCATTTAACAGCATTTTCTGGTAAAAATCTCTAATTCCAAGTTTAAATTCTCAACATTTCTCAATTCAGACAACATTAATTTTTTTGCTATATCCGTTTCGCGTAATTATTTTTCCGATGCCGCTGTTACCAGGAGCATGTCCCTAAAGTTGACGGACATTTAACATAATCTTTGAGTGGTCCGGTCCGGATTTCGCTAAACAGAATTTGTAAAATTTCATTTCCTAACAGCTACGAGAACATGGTTACAAGAAAGGCAAAAGGTTGTTGCGAAGTCCAATAAATGGTGGATGATTTCACGACATTTCACCAAGTTCAATTTTTAGAAAATAGCATTATAGCGGTATTTGTCACTGTATTTGTTCGCTTAATTGGGCAATTCACACTCCATATTTCCTTGAAAGAAATGTATTTACGACATCACTCGCAAACTAACGAATATACATGACAATTTCTAAGACAATTTCCTACAGACTGCAGCAAATTAAGGCAATAAACTTTCCCTTAATTGATAAAATAGAAGACCCGTAGGAAATAATAATCTCTTGTGGCAATTAGCGGTGGCGTTATATTCCAAACAACCTGGATCTGAACAACAAGCATTGCAAAGATGGCTCAAATTACTATCCAGAAATTACTCTTGCTGTTGGTGGCAAAGATAAATTGAGGAAAGAAATAATTCACTTTGCCGAAATGAAAGAGGAATCGGTACATCAACAAACTAACCGCGAAAGTAAAATGATAAACTCAGGAGTAGGCGGTTTTATAGTTGTGGGACGGAACAGGTTTACTTAGCTCTTAGGGTTGAGGTGTCGAAGCCTTCTGTCCTATGTGTTTGAGACCTTTGTATTATAAATCACATAAGTTTGGAAGTACACCTCAACAAAATCAAGCAGCTGCGTTACGACGGTAATCGTCTTCCCTCGCTTTATGATTTTCCAGGTGAACACATTTAACCGTAGCGGTAGCTTCCACGGCGAGACACCAGTCGACCAGAATCGTTTTTAAATGGAACAAATCAGAGTCCTTTTAAAGCATTTAAATGCACATCATCGGTCGCTCCTTCAGTTTGGACTCTTTACTGTCTCATTCAATCAGGCCATTGCCGTGCAACCGGATAGCATCGAAATGTCGTTCTGCTGGTCCGGTTCTCACCAACAATAGGTGGGTGTGATATAAGTAAAGTTTACCGCTATAACATAGATACAAATAAGACTAAATAACTAAATTATGTTTTCTCCATATTGTAAGGCAGAATTACATGGGTATGATCAAGTGCGAATGCTCGGAAAGTACACAAAAACGTTACAAGTTAACCAGGCAAAAACGAGTTCTGCATTCGTGTACCTTTGTGATTGGGCGTTTGTGCCGCCGGGTTGACTGAATTTGTCCGTGTGACTCTGCATTTGTGATTGGGCTTGATAGAGTTGGCAGTAGAAAGATGTATTATAGAAACTGTTCAGGACGGACGACTGATGATCGTGGAGTGGACAGGTAGCAGTGACTTTATTTGGAGCGAGTCACATTCGACACGCCGCACAATTTTTAAACAGAACTTTGTGGCTTTTTATGTGCAGAACACTTGCCAAAATCTAATACACAGAACATACCACAGTGCGGGGTCAGGTATATGTCTGGTTCTTTACATTCGGATTATTCCTCGTCGGGAAAGTATCTTGCCAAATGTAAATTTGTCTGCTGAATATCATTTATTCTCACTTTTATTTTTGTAATGCGGTTAGGCTGAATTACATTTCCATCAACTTTTGAATACACCGGACATCACAATTTGCGCTATTATACCATCACTGCTTCACAAGGCCACATTGGAAACATGAATAATTTTCCTAAGATGCGTACTAGTTTAGGTATGTCTGAAAGTACAGTATTCAGTTAGGCCCGAATTCGGAAAATGGAGCTGGATGCATACAATCACTTCAAGAGTGTACTGCTCGTATGGTGACTTATGTAGGTCAACATCTGTGCCTGCTGCTTGGTGATTAACTTGGTGAAATAATACTAAATAAATAGGCAACACCCAGTGTTCCGGCACGTATATTTTGCCCTTAATTTCTAATATTTTTCAGCAGAATTTTGGCAGAAGGAAGCGCAAAGTCATTAGGTTTCACGAATCACTAAATAATAGCTTGCATCATAGCACATCTTTGCAACGATGGATTATTTATGCAGCTGTTTCCGAGGACGAAATAAATCCACGATAAATATCCAGTATCTTTTCACCGTGAACGTGACGCATCAATTACATGATAGCTCCATCCCTCTTCAACTTGTGATCAATGAGACCAAAATAATTCTGCTCTGCCAAATGTTAGATATTTGGATACTAGTTATTATTTGGTGAATCAGTAGTGCAACGGTGCCAAAACATGGCTGCATTAGAATTAAAACAATCTCGGACCCGAACTATCATTCTTTTGTAAGGTTATAAGAATTGTTTTAAAACGACGAAACCAAGATTTATAAACATAAATCTACTTCAGGGAGAAGAAACTAAATGGAAGACAAGGGCAACTATGATGTACCGTTGATGGAGATTTGCGTGAGGATGTTTGCGCTCGGGTTGTAAATCTTGCTGGCAACTCACTGCCTTTAGGAAGAAGCAGGGTTGATTGGAAGATAGTTCTGTGGCTTATTAATTGCTACTATCAAAGCCTAGTTGCTTGGAAGTACTGCTAATCCTGCTGGATTACAGGAACACGAATGCCTGCGATACTCGACTAATTGGATGAGGTGAGGAAAAGGGAGCCTCAAGGTTTTCATACACGATATATCGACACAGGTACTTTTTGTCACCTGATTAAAAAACAAAAGAGCTATGCGAAAACATACACATGAACAAGTGTAGTATCACAAATATGGCCCCATAAACGAAGTTAGCATACTCACGAACTTAAGTGGCCATGATATATGGCACATCAATCTCTTATCACTAAGGCTTCGATTTCCATCATAGATTTGGATTCGATTTCATCTAAACTCTTCAAAGAATAAGCTTTGCCTAACACATTATGCCTGCTGTGTCCCTTACTAAAAATTCGCCTTCCTTTAATTACCCCATGTCTTTCGCGGAATAGTCTTTTTGTTGTTAAATTAAATTATAATTTTTGATAGCTTTATGAGGATTTATATAATTATGCTCGTGAGCCTTTGACTACCGTTACATGAAATTGCGCAATGTGGTCTTGGACGCTGATCTGAAATCGAATGGGAAAGACAATAAGCAAGAATATAAGGATCCAAATGACAGGAACGATATGCTATGTTGTTGAGATTAGGTCCTTATACATCCAATGATGTACCAACAGCAACTCACAAGGTATGCACACGCTTCTTTCGTCTTTGCAGAGTTTGGAAACCAAAGAATTGACGAAGAGAGACAGAAACGAATCACTTTTAATAGCTATACAAAATAGCTTCACTGGTTTTGTTGGATCGTCAAGAAACACATGTGGCACCTACATCACGGAGCATCAAACACTTCATAAGAAATGTCATTCTCACAGGCTCAACATTTGCCTCAAGTGGACTAAAGCTTGTAGCGTCATCTCGTTGTCTTACGTAGAAAATTATGGATTCCGTACTTTAATTTGGAGTATTCTAGTTAGTCCTTTATTTTTGTATGATAAATTGAAATAAACATGATCCAACATGTAGAAACAAAGGTTGTCGAGCTGCGGAAAGCATTTAGTTTAATGGTCGTAAGTAAGTAGACTCAAACGACTGCGCCTGTGGTGGAGTTAATTCTGCCCCTGTCATTGGCCATTTTGGTTGGTACAATTTTGTTGTTGGTAAGCATGAAGTTGGTGGTCGTAACTTTCATGAAGTAGAAGACATGTTGGTGGTAGGCCCACTTCTACCGCTGGTGTTCTTCGACACTGCCATCGTAAACCCTGTTAGCTCTACATTTAACACAGATGGTCACGTCGATATCTATTGGTCCATCAAAAATCTTTCTGAATATTTTTAATAATCTGTGCTTATATCCTATAGTTTTACGGGCTGTGTTTGTCGAATGTCAGACACATGTGCCACCACTGCTGAGGATATAATCGAAACAGCTTACTTATATTCGGTGTTGAGAGTAATGTTTGTCAATGGGCTCCGCGTATTGTCTTTGAAGCCGTCTGAGGCTACTGGAGAATTGCAACTGTCGAGTAATATTGTACCCACAAACAAGCAACCATTTAGATGGTCCTCCTTGAAACCCAAAAAGCAGAAACACCGAAAGGTTAGTGAGAACTTACACTTTCTCAGTATACAGCAGCTCGTTACAATATTCGTCTTGCACCTAACCAGAGTAAAATGTGTTCACATGCATCCAATTTAAAACTTACGATAAGGACTAGATTAGTTTGTAAGAATGACAGCTCTGAACTCCAGTCAATAGAAGTGCACATTGTTCGGTATTTTTATTTACAGTGGTCATTGGACGCTGCGGGCAGCTACGTGTAGACCCCACATAAGTATACCGAATACTGTAGTATCCCAGTTACGTGTAGCTGGTACCTTCTGGAACTCAACGGGAAACATAGGAGGCTGTAGCTTGATAAGGAGCCAAAAATACAGTCGTCAAGACTGTAAACCCTGGAACAACCTTCCACATTAGACACTTTCAAGAACGCTTGCAGTTCAAACCGAGCCCCCTGCACTTTGTCACATGAACTGACATTGTAGGATATATTCAGTATTTGAGATACTAACTCACACTGACGCATCTAACGGTGCAGACGGGTGAACAATCTGATTGTTTTTTGCTATACGCACTTAACATAACTACCATTTTATTATGTCTTGCCTTGCACAATCTCATATCCACAACCTTACTTAGATTTACCATAAATCTACGGTTTTAAAGTTACGTATTTTATATGGACCAAATGTCTAGTATACTAATTTACCATTTTCTCAATTGTCAACCTAGGGGAATTGCTGAGCCAACGCTTTTTATTCATTCTAAACCATTGTTTCATTGTTATTTTATATTATGTTTATTTGCTGCTTTATGTCAACAGCTCTGAAGAGAAAGAGAATCGCTCATTTGGTCCTATCCTTAGTAAATCTAAGTGGAGGGTTACTGAGTTAAACTCAGTGCAAATCCCACAAGCCTCCATCGGCTGTTAAGTACCGGTAAGTGGGTTACCCTAGGGAATATTACCGCCGACCACCACATTTCACCACATAGCTGGACCTGCTGTTGCGGAATCTTTCTTGATCACAAAGTCGGTCATACTTCCACTAACAAGGAAACAATGGACAGCAAATCAATCACAAGTTTTCTCGTTTCGTTGAATAAATGATGCATTAAAATAAGTTGCAAAACTAAAATTCGTGTTGCAAAATTTATGCACCAAATAGCTAAAATAACATACTACTAGCGTAGAAAAAAATCTTGTACAACATCTGACGGCATTTGAGCTCTCAGCCCCATCAAGATGAACACATTAGTATTGTTTACTAAAACTGTCGAGAAACCTCTAGCGCCAACATTTCAAAGCTACAAGCAGCCTATCGATATGCGTAGATTTATGGCATCCAAAAGAGAGATTCCCAGCCATTTTCACTGTCACGCTTTATACTCAACTCTGTGCTTTGAATTTAATTGGATTGAATGTAATTCTGTATTCCATTGGTAATAATTGTTGACAAAACGTGTCAGATATTTTAATCTGTGAACTCAATCATCGCTTGTTTGAGTGGATACAATCAGCAAAGTTTTGCATGCAGTCGATACGGGTCGCACTGGTTTGAAGAGTGTGGTCGATAACTGTTCCTAACGTACCTAAACTTGTTGCAGCTTCATGTGACGTGTCATAATTAAATGTGGGTCCTAATCCAAAGGAAAACCAGGGTTGCTATTTTGTCTTGTCATTGACCAGTACCCATATCATATCGTACGCACACTTTGATGCGATCAGACATTTTAGGTTATTCCGCAGTGCATGAATCGTGAAACTCCACGGGGAAACATCACACGAAATAGTCGACCAAAATTTTGAACATGATTGAAGGAAAGTGATTGCTCTGTATCACACCAAAGTTGGTTAAAATGATTCTCGACTACGAACCAAAGTCCTCAGCATTAGTCAGTCTAAATGAGTACTGTGAAAGTGTACTATCCCTCTGCTTTTCTTAGGAAGGCCTTGTTAGATAAATATACAGAAAACAGTGGATTTTTCAAACGGATCCAATGTTCCAATCAATTCGTTCAATTATCAAGGATGGTATGTTAAATATGTTTCGGTTTAAAAATATTATCGACGAATTCGATCAAAAACGGTAAACGGTTTGTTTTCCCCTTTTAGAATGTTCTTTCCGCAATCAGGTGGGCAACAACAGTTCAGTTTAGGCGTTTTGTCCATACCAGAGTAAACATGATGCGTCACTAGCTAGTGAACTCGACCTTACTGCCTTTCATGAAAAGTATTCCCATGCTTTTGCTTTTCCACTGGCCCAAATGGCTAGCCACGAGCGTTCACTGAGAAAACACATTTACTCAACTTTACCTCTTCCTATGACACCGGATTACACACATCAAGAAGATGGATATCGACGTCCTAGTAGGTGTTGTTATTGACCCACGGTGGAAATTGTGAATTTTTAGGATGTCATTGTCGAGTTTGCGCGATGATAGCAATTGTTTTCGATATAACGCTTAACTTTCTTGCACCTAAGATGTTTGGTCAAGATTATACTGATACCATATAGATTCAACTCACTTGTTAGCATTCAAGTCCTTAACTACGCGCTACTTATCTACTGCCACGCAGCACTTCAGATCTGAGCGATTAAAACCTTGAGAAGAGGCCAGACAACTGCGAACATTTAGCTCCATCCGAAGTAAAGACACCGTTGGTCTGGTGAGCTCCAAATACTTTATTCCGCATCCGGTCTTGTCCTTATACATGTAGACAGATCTATGGGCCCTTAGCCTTGAGTAATCGTGCTCCACGAGCAAAGTTACTCATCTGGGTGAGAAAGTTATACAGGAAGAAAATATTCAGATCTATCCGCATTTGGACAAGCATCACACGCCCACAAACGTATTGCATAGAAATTTCTCCTTCCCGGAATCGTCAGCAATGCGCAGGCCATCCTGTTCCCGTTGGACACTAATCTGCAATTTGACTGTTGCCAGTCTGTGGTAAAGAATTCTGAGTTACGGGGACAGCAATGACCATTGTAAGGAACTTACTAAATGGGCTATAGCGCCGCTCACGATCCCCAGTGTTGCAGTTACTGCAGTGCAGAGGATATGGTGGCCGATTCACGAAACGATGAACTTGCCAAACGTAAGCCGCTGCGTACTGATTTCAAACAACTAGTAGTTGGAGTTGAATGGTAAATAACGGAATTCATCCTTTCTAGACTCAGATGGAATGCTCACTGCGGACGATTCCCCAAAGGATGAAACGGCCCTACAGGGGATTTCCGGGCGCGTGATGGCTGCCCGACCGAGTCTAGATGGATTGTCCCTCGTGTATTTAAAACACGAGATGAGTTCTCAGTTGGTACCACCGTTCAATGTCACGTAAATCCGTGCATTTTGAGCACAAGGGTACTTACTGAGTGGAAACAATTGCGTAGTATTATCCTTACCAAAATGTGCCAGTTAGAATCCCGCTATCTGCTCTTTTGAGACAAGCCCATGTTTATCACTCTGTTGGTCCGTACCTCTGAGAACCGTTCTTGTGTGAGGAATACCGCACGCGTATTGAACACTTAAACGTGTATGAACGACTCTATTCTAGTTCCGATGAATCGTAAACTCTCTAGATGTGATGTAACCTTACATAGTGGCGTACGTGTCATGAGTATACGTATGGGTGTGTATAAAATTGTTCTATTAGTTAATATGCCCAAATCACTGAACTACCTTCATGCCCTAATAGAAATTGTACAGATTGCAAACTTGCGATTTAAATGTCAATCCCTTATTATGCAATATATTACGTTGAAATATATTGAAATCAGAGACAGATGAAGAAACCTAGTTGCAAATGAGTTTCTTTTGAGGCTTGAAATTGTCTTTCTGCTTTGGTCCGTCCAACCTAATGGCGTTATAAGGTAAATTATAATCCAGTTTGCTAACTTGTTCATTAAATGACTGAAAAAGTAATGAATGACCGTTAAAATCCTACATATTGTAGACTATTACCACTACACAGCATTGTTTGCGGAAGCACTTTTACCAATCAGGGACTGAGCGATAGCATAAACACACATTTAAACCTGCTGCGAAATGGCTTGCGGAAACTGAATAAAGTAATTACTATTAAGGTTGTCTAATACCGCCTGGCCAATGAGCCTTTCATTCGCATAGGCACTCAAATTTAAACAAGACATTTTATCTGAAATGAAATCTAATCTCCCATGATTCTCAACGATTTTGATGTGCATGAAAATTACTCCCCCTAGTAGTTGATCAGCAGTAGGTGAAAAAGGCTTCCATAGTTAAACAATTACTTTCCATATGCGGGGACATTTCAGAGTTGCTTGTGTGAAAATTCTACCTGAACGATTTGCGACTATTGCAATGAATTTTATATCCGATATCCCCAAAATACACTCTCTGGAAAGAGCCAGTCAAGCAAAGTTAACCGATTTCTGCAAGTACCCAATACATCTGGCAATAAAATAAGACCTTCGTAAGTTAACTACTCAAGGGACTGGACAGACTTGGTTATCACAAAATTGTCAACCTATGGAGCTCTGCAACAAATAGCCTAATTACTTTCCCGTTGTGAGTAATGTAGTATGAAATTTATTTTCAGTCACATTCTGTTTTGAATGCATTCGATGAGCCCTTACGTGATGTCAAACAGACGAGTCCTACGGCTTTATGATCCATAATGACTTATTGTGATTTCTTAAATTTTACATCACACAAAAGAAACTAAGCGAAGAGTTCTCAGCACAGCTTAAACTCCTCAGCATGTTTGAAAAATCTTTTGCGACAAATGACAAGTTTCATTAATAGTTGCCGTATGTCATCTTGTTTTGGAGTTTTCGTGGCTTCCACGTCACCTTCACTTAGCTGTCCTTATTAATTAGTTGTTTCTTCTTTGTTTCCGAATGTGCCTACCACAGTCACTATCTATTGGAAAACAGCCTCTAGGTCTGTTTCAGCTCAGATTACCAATTCATTCTCACTTTAAAGTACTCTTGAAAATCAGTTCCCTCAATTTCCACCATCGGAGACTGAACCTCTAGTAAAGCAACACGGTCCGGTTCAAAAACTTGGACAGATTCAGCTTTCTTGAAGCAATAACGTTTTGTTTCTGTTTGAGCTTTCGCCATGGAGTACTTCAAGCATAAATTCATACTTTCATTATTTCGTTACTGCTGATCCATGCCTTTTAATCGCTGCAATGGTATGCCTTTATTCAACCCACTGCGAGAAGATGAAACATCTGCAATACAGTGAATCCAACCCTGTCTGAGATCAGCTTCTTTCAATGTTGAAAAATATACCCTTCACTTAATTATTTAGTTATTATCTATATATGCATAACACAGCACTCAAGGCACTGACTGACGCAGCGAATGCATATCTTGTCGTATTCAGATCCTTGGTATGAATGTTTGTTATAACCATTGCATGAGTTGGGCCCGGTAGTGCGTTTGGAATATTTTGATGGTTACTTGAGGACACACTGAAATAGGTAAACATCCTTACTTGTACTTACTGAGGGCGGACAAGCATGCACACGCACGTTTGCAGACAGAGAAGAGCCGTGTAGTCAAAAGTTCTCGGCGTTGCAGAATGCAGAGACTATGAGCAAAATAACACACGTTGCAAAATCCCGCTACATGCACAATAGTTTCTAAACAACTAAGCATTTCAACGACTTGTTAAGGATAAACCAAATGGTCACGCAATAGAGGTTATTTTAACGATAACTCTCATAACCCAAGGGGTACACAGCAAAAGCTTGCTCGAAAATATCGCGTGAAAGCACATCCACAGTTTATCATCCAAATCCGGTGGCAAAGCATGAGCGGTTAGACTTGGTCAACAATGTCCTGTCACTCTGCTTGAACCAGCGGTAGAGCGGCGTCTTCACGTATACTATTTCCGCCCTCACTCGACTGATGAGTAAAAAACGTGTTTGCATCGCCCCATCGCGCATGAATTATTGTCATATTTAAATGTAAACGTATCACAGACAGTTAATATGCACCGTTTAACTTCCAAATTTACCCAGCAGTTGTTTTCTTTTGTTATGGTTAGCTTGCTGCCTATCAGCCATCTATCGATTGGCATATGTCATGTCAGATTGTTATAGTTGTGACGAATCACTATTTCACTGATGGCAACGCAAGTGGCCATGAACCATGTGCAGACGTAAGTACTACTGAAATGAAGGTATACTGTCCCCAATTTAAAAACCAGATTAATGTAGTTTGTCAGGACCCTGGACCGTACTCTATAAGTTTTACTTTTTTTTAAGGTATTTAGCCAACCCACCTGCACTTTAGTTCGACACCTGTATTCAACCAGCACTTCGTGAGTATATGTCATAAATATAAAGCTACCATACTGGTTGTCCCCAGATAATCGACTAACTTGTAAACGGTTCAAGTGATTAGCGCATAAATATTCTAGGCGCTTTTCATGTTTAGCTTATTTTTGTCGTTGATGTTGATCCGGCGCAATGAATTGCGTCTGGGTTTTTTATAATTCAGTCTTTCTCAAGGTTGGTTGGCGGAAAGCTGGCTGCTATAAATGCGAGGTCAATTTGATACTATACCTGGCAAGTATACTCTCGGCTTAAACGCACTGCGGCCTATTGACATTTTAAGAATACAACCAACGCATGCTCCAAAAATTTAGTCAGTTATGCTCTTGAGTACACACACTGGGTTGCTAGATCAACGCTTGCTTCTTTTCATCCGGTGAAACCGAATCTTCGTACAGCGTAAACCTAAGTATATTAATAAAGCACGAATAATTTGCAACTGCGGTACAAATAGCTGGAATATTACGGGTGGTAAGGTTGATTTTTGATGAAATATACCGATTTTTCTTAGCGGATCACAAGCTAGATTATCGAACCACTAATCTGGGAAACTACTAAAGGGCTGTTTCGCCCTACTGTATCTAGTCAGTGGTACGCAAACTCTAGGTCTCCTGCAGGGAAGTTAGCTCATGACCCCTAGCAACTTGTGCCAAGCAGCCGGCAGATGATGCCACAGCGTCATGGGGAACGGTGGCAGACCGTCGATACTTGAAAACTAAGTGGGATAAGGCGCAACCTACCCTCCAAAGCCACGCAGGTACTAACCTAGCATAGGACAATTGTTAACCTCCAGAGAGCACAACCCACTACACGGCAGTTATGTAGGCATAACATTTCAAGGCTGTGTGAGCGAATTTTTGGTAGGAGATTGTTTAATATGGCAGCTTGAATTTCTGTGCAAATAGAACTCAGCCACCAATTGACAGTTACTGGTCTATAGATGTGGAATACGCTACAGTTCAATCAATTTACGCAACCTAATTAGGATTACGATGTCTATCTATCAGTTTGGACTTCACAATGTGAAAACTGTTCAGGACTAAATTGTCGAAGTATTGGTCCCCATTGCTAACTCAGATATTTAAATAAGACGGCCGTAGCATATGTTCCGTCGAACTGTTGCAATTTAATCAAAAGCTGCTGCACAACACTGAACCGGGCATAGGCTACCGCTGTTGTAATTGTGCGACCAAATCATAAAACCAAATAATAAGTCTTGGAGTTGTAGGTTTTATGATACAGGGTGCCGTTTTGTGGTATGAACGCAACATGCAACTCACCCTGGTAACTTAGTCTATTTCTTCCGAAAATAGTAAAGTAAATTCGCTTATAGTCTGCAGTTCCAAGCGTCGCTACTCCGCATTTGCGAATTCATACAAGCAGTCCATATAAAGTGTTTTGTGCTGGGCCCTGGGACATTTTCGGTGTAGCACACAAAGCAGTTTTCCTGCCTAACGCTGCATGATTAAGGTGCATAAGTTTGCAATTACCTGCCACTTTTGCTACAGTTCTAAACAGTTCCAGTTCCCCACTTAAGAGATTTAAATCATACATTGTAAGCTAAGCAACCCTACTGCTTTTTACAGTCAGGGGAATATGCAAGCTTACTTCGTTTCAAGTCAGAAGTTAAATGTTAATATTTACTGTTTTCGTCAAGTAAGTTTTCAGATATACAAAGTAAAAGCTCCCAGAATTCTAACTAGTTTCACTGGCAAACGTGAGTCATACAGCTTTTATTAAACAGCGGAAATCAAAAGTCTAAATTTTATATTTCCTGCGAAAGACTTTTGCCTTGTTCAAGCAATTTAAGTCACATCTACCTAATGGAATTCAAGTTCAGGTGCTGCTCCATCTTTCTGACCAGCACTTTTTGTTTATTTGTTTGTTCATAAATGAATAGTGTATAAGGGCATACAAAGCATAACTTTACAAGGCCCACAGGGTGGAAAATTCACAAAAAGATAAGATCAAATTGTTCTAACTTAGAACGTGAACTATCAGTAGTAAAGACATCGCACTGTATCACACTGTTGTTTAGCGTTTAGCACTAAAAGGAAATTCTAGTAGTCTCACGAATGTCGCGATGTCTGGTGCGTTCACCACATTTGCTGTTAATGCATTCCAATTGAAACAGATACTAAAAGAATACATACACTTACTACAATACAAACGGGAGTATTGTGTTACTAGTTTCCGGTGATGGCCTCGACAATGGTTATAAGACGATAGTGTCAGCAGGGATGCACGTGGATGCTCGTTTTTAGTTAGTACCCGGTATGAAATGAAAGTCCGTCGGTATTCTGAAGAGAAGACACCGAGTAGACAAAGGCGTAATTCGTTACTGAGACCGGAGAGTCAAAGTGTTGCCTTGGTAGCTTTCTTTGGGGTTGCTTTAACAGACGAATCTCTCGTTTTAACCATGGGTGCCAAACCTGAACCGCATATTCAACATGGCGAAGAAGACGTGTTGATTAACAGTTTTAATAGCCGTCGCTCAAAAGTGCCGACAGCTCGCTCCAAATGTTTCAAGTTCAAGTTCGCCACATCCACTGCTTTCGAGCACTGGAGCAAAATGCCAAGACTCTACTACCTAAACCTCGTTCACTCGTCACCTGTTACAAAACTTGCTGTCTCGGAAGATGCGTGTTGCTGTAGCTGTAACTACCCGTCAGCAGGTGGAACTTTGCAGGCTTCAGGGTAAGCTGGTTCCTTATTGCCCATTTCTTTAATCCGATCCAGATCATTATTGAGATGGGGACGTTCGGATGCTTAACGAATTGCTCTCTATATTTTAGCAACAAATGCAAATATCTGCATCTAGGATAACATGTTTTCTTTGAGGTCATTTATGTAAATTAAAAACAGTGGCGGGCCGAGGACAGATATTTGCGGTACACCACTGGTACGTACAGGTTTCCGGCGTGAATGCCGGCTATTCTTACACTGATGGTCTGTCATGTAGGTAACCTTCCAACCAAATGAGCAGGGAACGATTGATACACTGAGAGACAAACTTCTGGTGAAGAACTAAGTGATTAACCCTGTTGAATGCCTTAGAAAATTCCAAGCAAACCACTTCTATGGGTACTCATTCATCAGCAGCTCTGGTCCATGAATACCGGGTAAAGAGCAAGTTAGTGACGTGAGATTCTCTGCGTCTGAAACCATTTTGGGCAATGGTAATTATTTGCTGAGTTTCAAACCCTCGCGTCAGTTCATCTGTGATTACCGATTCCAAAATTCTTGATAAAACAGGTAGGAGGGTAATAGGTCGGTATTTAGTATCATCGGATCTCTTAACTCCTTGGTAAATCTGAGTGATGATCCCGCGTTTCTAATCATATGGGGATGTATGGGAGTAAGGCAGACCCTGGAAAAACGCTGCATGATCTGCTGCTAGGGTGGGGGTAACGGTTTTAAATGCCTTGTCAATTTTTGAGGCAGGGTTTTCTCGGAAAGACTGTAAGTTGTTGATGACAGTCTCTGGGGTAAAGGTGACACTGAATATGCCGACGGCATTTGTTGAGAGTTGATAGAGCAAAGATTCCATGGTATTTGTATCTACTGAGCCAGACTGCAGGAGTAGAGCATTCATGACACCCACAGCAGTAGATGTTAAGCCACTATACGTCCAGAAGGGTGGTATTCCAGGTTTAACCCTTCGGTTATCGTTCACATACCTGTATAGCAGTTTTTTACTCGCAAATTTGTGTACCATGTTCTCTTACCATTCATACTTGTCAGCACTAATCACAGTAGTTCTTGATTATTTTGTAATTTTGCCATGAGGCATCACATAGACTTAGTGTGGGTTGCTTCTAAAATTTATCTCTTCTGTTGATCCACTGAAGTGTTCTGCTTTGTTCCAACTGTTGTTCGGAGTGATACCCGTAATAGTACAAATATTGAGGCTCCTCGTATGACCAAGCTAACTTTACCTTTCCATTCATTCCATGTGTCGTTAGCCGAACTGGTCGAACTGGGTCGATAGGCCCCAGTCAACGGTCGGCTCAAGGTTGTGAAGCTTGGAATAGTCAAAAACAGTTCGTTGCATTTCGTCTTCTTTATAAACCATCCTGGAATAACACACTAACAAATGTTGGTACTATATGGTCGCTACTTCCTAGTGGAGGGTCGTGTGCGACTGACTCAACCACCAACACTTCAGTTATCAAAATTAAGTCAAGAAGTGATGATTGTTTGAACCACGGTTTCCGCTTGTTCGATGCACATGGTTAAACCAAACTGCCGTATTCATGAATTCAAGGAGATTGTATTTAATTGATGGCCTATTGTTGGACCATGAGACATTAGAAAGTACGTAAAATCGCACATTATGAGGAAATGGGAGAACTTTGCAAACTGCATAGTGGGATGCATTCAACAAAATATCATCACTGGCGATGTTGGCTGTACCCAAGGACTCCGCAGACTTTTGCAGTACAGTGTTATGGACGCTACTTTTGCTTCAGGATTACTGTGTTATACGTGTTTTCTGTGTGAATGATGTACAAATATATTTGCTTTAGTGTATTTTTTAAGCTGTGTTAATTTAGTAGATATCCTTTGGTTACTTTCGGAGGTCTTAGTGCTTGGCTCAACTGCTGTCTGAGTTCGCCATCCTGGATTTGTTTGTGGCCTTGCCAACTGGTGCAAATGCATACCACCCGGACCGACGCGCAACCTAATAATCTCCATCGACCGCTCACTTGACCTTTATCACTTCGTTTCACCTATTCACAGTGCAACGGAAGTCGGAATATTCCTCCCTCCGCCAACTAGCTCAGAGTACGACATCAGGCCGACTGGCAAACCTCGAGTAAGTACACATACAAAGGGGCTCAAAGCTAAGGGTGTTAGCGAGTCAGGAGAATGTAATCAATTAGTCAAACTTGGTTTAGTTTGCTCGCATGGTTGCAAGTGATACTATCAAAAATGTGCTAATTTATCCCAACAGCAGGTGTGAGAAAGGAAAATCTCTCGATATCCTGTTATTCTGCATTACCAGTTTGACCATCCCATTTATCAAGTGTATGCTAGTCCTAGTCCATCAATGCAGCCAGTTGGGAGAAGAAGCCGAGCAGCGAATGCGTACTAAGATCAATTCATTAGAAGAAATGCTGAAACAGTTAAACCTAAAGACCTTTAAGCAAAGAAATAGTGCACAAGTTGTTGCTCTTAAACCACGCCCCATCAGGTCCCGATCGCCGTTGTCTTCTATATCTTTGGAAAAACACCAGGCGTAAATTGACCATAACTCCGAGAGGCAAACAGCATCCGTGGAAACTAATATCAGGCAACAACGGAATGGTGTGAGTAATCACATCTCACCAGTCTTGATGACACCTGTAGGTAAAATGGACAAAGCAGCCAAACAGCAATCCTCTGCATCAGCACCTCAGGGGTCTTTTGTCAATCCAAAGTCCCCTAGAAATTTAGTCGTACATGCCGCGATTGCTGAAAAGTTCACCCGAAAGGCCGCGCTTTCAGTCGCTTCTGTTACAAACACTGCTAACTTAAATAGAGATACAAACACTAAGCACACATCCTTTGGTAGCATGTCAGGACAAACGATCCGCCAGCCTTACAGCACAACGAAAAAATGATTTAACGGTAATGCCCTGACTCTTGTACTCGTACTTACCCTAGTCAGCAGCTATCACACTGCTAGGTAATTTGTCCGACAACCTAAACCAATGGCCGCCACTGTGCTTTCTGATGAAAATAAAAGCCAAACTCTTAAAGTTAGCATGAATTACTCCTCACCCAAACTCTTCACACTTCGGCGAGCCCAGGCTTATTAGAGTAACACTAGAATCCGCAAAGGTTGTGCAAAACGTTCTGTTCTCCGCAAACGCGGTGCAATGTGGATCGTGTGGGATACGTATCTATCCTGATGTCTCGTATAACATGCAACAGTTGAAAAGAAACCCCGAAGAAGGACACAGCAAGCCCGATCACCTAAATCCTATCTTCATCTATGGTGTGCATGGGTTTCCTTCACACGATTGTCAAGAGGCCAGGAATCATGAATTAGGACAATAGCTCTATATCAGCTAAAACCTTTCCTTGGTTACCTCTCGCCAAATTATTGAGGATGCGACCCAAAAATCCTAATACTTGTGGTTCAATCTGAGCAAGCAGAAATGGATATGTTACATAGTTGGTACGAAAATCGAAAAAGCCCTCCATCGGAACATCGGTTAAGGAATGCAGATTATTCGCAACTACCAGTTACCAAATCGTATAAAAAAGCAGACGTACTGGCGATGATTTCTGCTTTACCCGCTACTGACGTAGACCTAGCTGAGAGTTTGGACACTCCTTGACCAAAGCAACGTACGGAAGGAGTACCAGTATCTCACCCAAAAAAGCATAACGGCCGACTTCACATCGGTCGGCACTTTTACATACCTAAATTCCTTGAATACCTGTGATCTACTAGCGACCATTTAACTGTCCTGCTTGTACCCAAATGCTCAGGAGCTCTTCAAGAAGCTGGCCGAACTGCAAGATTGACAAGTTTCCAAAAAATATGATATCATTGGCATCATTTAGACGTGGCTACACACTGAAATGATGGACGCTGCAATTTCACTACCTGGCATAACACTTTTTCGGGGCGACAGACTGACAAAAGAAAGAGGCGTAACTCTGTATTACCCAAGCGACTTACAGCTCGAGGACATGCAGGGTTCAGGTTTTCTGATTCTTGATTTGTTTTGGTGCTGCCTGTAGGTAACAGGCAGCGCGATTTGACTTATAGCCTTGGTGTACCGTCCCCCTAAACCTATATCTGAAACGGACTACCGAATTGCTCCCCTTCTACGGCGAACTCGAAAAGGGAGATACACACACATTTTGACCATGAGTGATTTCAAGGAGTACTGTGTAGAAACCATTGCAACGAGCGGAGAACAATTTAAAGCCGATCTGAAGTAGCTTGTAGTCAATGTTTCGCTTTATAATCATGTCACTTCGCCCACTGGGTTCAGAACTGGTAATAGGCCATCTGTGCTTGAAGTTCTGCTTACCTAATGAAGAACATATGGTTGTTGCGTTAGTCCTAGAGTGTCCGCCAGGTCGTAGTGATTATGCAGTTATTAGTTACAGCTTCATCTGCTATGCAGGATACCGAGTTGCGGACCATGAGACGGCGCGAACCATCACATACAACGACCGATTAGCCCAGCTCATCAGTGCAACAACCTGGCCGTTCCTCGCTGAAGAACATCCGGATATCGTCTGGCTCGACTTCGTAAATAAATTCATTCGGCTGGTTCTCGATGCTTCAGAGAATAATGTATGCAAACGGTCTGAAAAAGTTATTTACTCAAAGAGCGGAACTTTAAAATTTCTGGCAGTAAGCAAAACAGCGTGGCGAAAGTATAGATTATCCGCAACACAAGGAGGCTGTTATAATTACTTAGCTCAGAGAAACCATTGCACTCAAGTTTTCAGAGAGGACAAAGCCGCGCATGAGCAGAACATAACAAAACTTCCAGCACCAACCACAAACGGTTGTATAAGCAAGCCAATGGTCTACAGAAGCTGTGGCAATGATTTTATCCCATAACAACGGCTAATGGCCCAACAAGAACAGCTACGAAAGCTGCAAACGCGCTGCGGATGCAGTATGCCCTTACCTTTCAGAAGGTATTACCATCAGGTGATCCTGCAGCTTTTATCACTCCGCCGCCGAGACTCACTCACGTATCCTTATCACCGAAGCTGTCTTGCAGAAGCTGGCCAATACGTGCAAGTAGAGCCCCCCCGGGTGTCGATACTATTCACCCAAACGCACTGGGAGCAGCAGCAAGAAAACTGGAAGGGCCATTTGCGCAGTTCTTCCAGCGATGCTTAGACCAGAATCAAGTTCCTGTCATGTGGAAGTTTGGGATAATAACACCTATTCACAAAGGTGGAAGTAGTAAGGAAGCTTTAAAGTACCTCCCAAATTCTCTTCTCCCTGTACTGTTCAACTCCATGGAATCCATCCTAACCGATGCACATGTGGACTATTTGGAAAATTCTAACATTATTATTTCTGAGCAGCACGGCTTCCGTCGAAATCGACCCAGTCAGACCCAGTCAGCTGACGACGGAGAGGAAGTTGATGTGATCTACGTGGATTTCTCGAAAGTCTTCGACTGACTAAATTATCGGATACACCTTCCCAAGCTACACCTTTAGGATATCAATGACTCTCTTCTCATTTGTATCACCACTTCCTTCATCGGCAGTTGATGGTCAGAGTTCGGAGCTGTTTGCCTGCCCTCATATAAGTTGTATGTGGTGTGTCTAAAGGCTCGGTACTAGGTCGCCGATGGTTTTTGTTATTTATCACTGACCTTACACAGGCAATTGCATCTGATTTCCTGCTGTTCGCCGACGAAGTTAACATATAGCTCAAGCTTTAGGGGAATACTGACCAGTAACTGCCTCAGAGTGCTCTGTATACG
The DNA here is from genome assembly GCA_944474145.2 of Dicrocoelium dendriticum. Classification (NCBI taxonomy): domain Eukaryota; kingdom Metazoa; phylum Platyhelminthes; class Trematoda; order Plagiorchiida; family Dicrocoeliidae; genus Dicrocoelium; species Dicrocoelium dendriticum. The sequence goes on from OX104065.1 coordinate 122,502,957, forward strand.
GTACACCAGTGGTGCATCCAAAATGCACTGTAATACAAAGTGAGTAATTGCAAGTTTTTCTCCATACGCCAAAAGGGCAACCACTGTTACAGGCTCGGAACTCATGTGCTTCAGCGAGCTGCCACCGAAAGTGATTTGGGCCTACGGGTTCAGAATGATCTTGGTTGTTGCAGGCTATCCGCGAAAGCCTCCAAACCTGGTAACCAACACATGGACTAGTAACGACGGGCGTTCGGACAAACAGACTGCTCTCTTTTCCGGCAGATGGTTACTACGTATGTTTGTCCTCATATCAAAATGCACTAGAAGTCTTGCAGCCATAGCTAAAACAGGACCTTGGTGCATTGGAGCAGCCCCAACCTAAACGTACGTTATTGGTATACACCATCATCTGTACGAGAAGATGCGGGAACTATTGGGGTATTCAGCCGACATTACTGTAGCTTACGTTGTGAGTTCATAGCGGTGCACTTAATTCTGCACGATCCACATCATGTGTGCCGTACTTTACTGCAACTTAGAGGTAATACCAAGTCGAAAGGTCACTCATTGGATTTGGAGAAACTGTACAGCCACTTGGATTTCTGTAGGAACTTCTTTTCAGTCCGCGTGTGCCACCCATCGAGTGCTCTTCCAGAATCGGTCATTGCTTCAACATCAGTATGGATATTTAAAAGACGTTTTGATGTCACTTACTCGCTTACACTTGGTTATCTAGTACTATGGCCCATCCCACTTCTGGAATATACTTTGGCTTTATTTGCTATTACATGTTTGCGCTGTGAAACTACACGGATCGCAGGACCATATCGAAACAAACGATAAGTCCCTCTTTTAAACGTAAATAACCCACTGCTTCTTATCTTTCGATAACCCCGATAACACACCAAACTGGACACATAAAACATTGCTTCGTAACCCGTATAAATTCCTTGTCATTGTTCATTGAGTTTGGGGGCCTCGAGACAAATTCTAGGAGGCATGAATCCCTCGTCTTCTTTTGTGATCCACCATATCGATCTGCTAGTTGCAGTGGACAAAGAAGGGCGCCAGGAATAACAAGGAAATGCACCGTAACGGCCTCACGTTTAACAGAATCTCGAAAGGAAATGGCAACGCCGCCACCGCGAGATGGACGATCACTCCGAAGGATTAACATCTCACTGAGTTCAATGTTTCCAGCAAGTACGTCGACTGAGAGCCAAGTTTCACTTACTGCTACCATGTCCTAATTTGATATTTCATGTGGATGGTGCACTTCTGGTAACTTAAAGTACAGGCCTTGAGCCTTGGTGGAGCAGAATTGTATTTGTTAAAGAAGTAGCAGTTCGGTTCACTGTGTGTGAGCGGCACCAATAGTGCCGGTGTGCTGGTGTTTTGGTAACTAGTTTTTGTACAGTTGGCTGGCCTGAGGTAGGAAAAACAAAGATTGTCACATCTGTAACATGGGTTTGTATTGCCTCGTGCAATGGTCTTAAGCGTGCAAGCGAAACGGGACGCTCCTTAAGCGGAAGCTCTTAACGTACCTGGATCCTGTCCTCTCCTCTCCTACCTCTGGAGGCCCAAGTTTCCTCTAGTCATGCAACGCTTAAATTGTCAATGTTGCCATCTCGGGAGTAGCCAAGGTAACATTCAACATCCTTGGCCCGTTACCGTGGTATTGTGTGGTGGCAAATAGATGGGTGGCGTCAAAAGCGACGTTATTTTGCATGCTGTAGGGTTCTGTGATGTACCTCTACTCTTCGAAGTCCTTCTTTTTTCGTTCACTTCTATTGTCATGCTTTAATTCTGGTACATCCTGAACCAGTACCAGTTTCTTCGTCGCATTTTGTCGTGGCAAGTTTGGTTCAGATTTCCGCTTTTGCATTTCTGCCCATGGCTTGTCCGGAAAATTGCGGACACTGACAGAAGAGTCCACTGGAATGTGGCTTGCTAAGAGCACACCATCCAGATCCCGGGCGTTGCCAAGTCTTTCTCGTAGTAACCGGGATTCCCTTACGTGCTGTGATGATGGACTTCGTGAAAGGCGATTAGGACTAGTTGGGAGAACTTTCAGTCCATTTGCACAGGCTATTTGAACCCTGCGGTTTTCCTCCTCGGTTTGTCTGCTTTTTAACGATTCACTGGTGGGTTCTGAGACGTTTGAACCTATCACTGTCAATGCTTTTTGGTTGCGTAGGAATTGCTTGTTCTGCGCTTCCTTGTGAGGGAAGGTTTATCATGTGAGCGTATCTGGCCCTTCTTACATACAAGCCAGGCCAAGACTATAGCAAGACGGTTTAGGTGCATCCTTGTATTAATATTTGTAGGAGTCAAGTGTTGTTGTACAGCCACTGAAGGAGGTGATGGTAGATTTTGTGTGTAATTCTGCATGATTTGGAGCATTATGTGAGACTTAGGAGACCATTCAACCGGCCTGTTTTCACTGCTGTTTGTCACCAACGGTGTGTGTCTTTCGCTGGACTGTGTCACATTTTTGGTAAAGAGCTTGCTCACTTTAATAGATCTGGGATTTGGGTTATGTAATACATTAAACTGAAACGTGTGTTCATCCTTGCCAGTGTAACCCGGTTTGTTCTATATAACGAATTTGGCATGGGCGTTTGAATTGACTCATTTCCTTCCATTGATACTCTCAAGGTCAGTGCGAGGTCCACTGGGTCGGCAAAAGGCGTTTGCCAACACATAGTAGCGTAGTTCAGTATTGGAAACATATAACCTGTTGTTAATAAACTATTCTTCATTTGCACAACTGACATTTGTTTTCGAGCGAAATACACTCACTGATTTCCTAAAAGTTGATGCGAAAACAGTGCGTCCTTGGAAGATAAAGTTTGCCGAAATGTGTTAAGTAATTGAGGGTGCCACAGCCTCTACTATCAAGACCTGTGACAAAAGCTAAATTGTTAATGACACGCTGATTGCATTTGACCTAACTACCTGTCATACAAAGTGTAACGCGTTGAATGGATTAGACTTACTTCAGGGTCTTTTCTGGTTTGCCACATTTAAGCAATTTACATCAAATTTACACCCACGTAACTACGTGTGTGAATACCCATTGACTTAAACCAACCGTCTTGATAGGCTGTCACAATTTCGTGATAGGCAACATTAACAAAAGTAAGTCAGACAGAGAACGTTGCATAACAAAGTTACTTAAAAGTTGATCAGCTAATAGTGCTTACGTGAGCATTCGCCATCTCAAGCGCTGTTCTGTCTGTGACGGGTGTACCTTAACAACGCATACCACTTCGTTGTTGCGGTCAGACACTTTCCAATAATGCTAACGCGATTTGCTCGGGCATAAGAATCCGTGAGAAGATGTACTTAGACAAACTAAGTGGCGCAACGCCAATTAGAAGTTAGACGGCAGAGTTTGCAAGCATAAGAAGAACGATGCCAGTAGCAAGTAAGCTGTGTTTATTTTGCAATTTCTAACAGTGGAGAGGTTAAACTAATTATCCTGGAAAAACTTCTGCTCCAGGAGAATCCAAACACGATTGATGCAATTAAACTGTCGTGTTTGCTGCCAAAGTAAGTTCATATCTTTGCAAATATCATGGTACAACGGGCTAACTGAACTCTCGCAGTAGTTCATGTAGCCAGTCAGGCGACTTTCCTTATCGGGCGTTGTGATACTCGTGCTGTCCCTGATCCAGCAACTGACGTATGGCTTTCTGCGACGAATAATATTGTCAGTTAAATCAGCTGCGGTAATTATCTGCTGCCATTGCTTTCTACCTTTCTAGAGTAGCTTGGAACTATCAACATTCCTAAATAACACGCATAATCCACTTTAATAATTTACGCCATTCGGTCACTGTTCGTTGCTAAGGAACGAGTGGAAGGGCCGCAAATTATGCGATAGCATTTCTTCTCTGACAACTCGTCGTATAGCCCATAAAACTAATGGTTATTCTGGTAGTCACTAATCATAAGTAAACTGTTAGATATCTGTGGGATCTATACTGTGATGAAACTGCTGGAGAATTGTTCAATCTCTCACTACATACTTGACAACCTGTAGTAGCAAATCTTTGGCCCATTGCAACGATCGGCACATCTGACCGTAGAAAGGTCTGCTGCGATCATGCTGAAACGTTTGCTGAAAGTCAAACAAGGCCACAATTGTAAGTGCTTGTCGCAATCCAAGACCAACGGTGAGTGCTTCAACACCCGAAAATCAACTTCAAACTGCTGTGTCTAGCAGTGCTCGAGAAGCTCAATGCCCTAGTGATCTTGGGGATAGCCGCCAAGAACTACGCACTGAGTTCCACTCCAAGCTCGGCTGTCTCTATCTGATGAGTCCAAACCAGGTTGAATCTGTTGATAAAGGAGTGCAGGGATCAGAGAGAGAGAGAGAGAGTGAGTGGGCCACACCGAAACCCTCAACTTTGGTGATGGTTCTAGTAATCGCATTGGCAGACTCTGACTTCAAGTTCAATCCAGGCTACAACTGAGATTGCGTGTCCCAATCCGAGACACACGGCGGCTTTTCCAAAATCTGAAAATCGTTGAGCTATGTAATTATGTGGGTTAATAAGCACTGCTTTACTACTCCGTCGGATGGTCTGGTAAGTAATCAAAAACGGTTATGAAAAATTATATATAATACCTTTAGTTTCAACGGAATGAAGTTGTTTTAACGCAGTAGCTCTGCACTCCACCAAGCTTCACAGATCCACTAGGAACCAATAATAAATCAAGGATAATTCCCTGGAGTATGATGGGGAGATAGTACTGAGTAATAAATGTTACATGCAGGAGTTCGTCGTCCAACCTAATTTTAGTTGTCGCTAATATAGCTTAAGAAAACCGATTGGAGGAGAGAGTTCTATGAGTGACACAGACGAATGAGAATAAAGTTATACGGCGATGCATGCGATTGTACTGTTCCGCTATTTTCCTTAGCTAACCTCTCAAATTTATGATACTGTTAAGTTTCCGAGAAGAGCGATACACATGACTTGGAATGTGTGTCGCCTCGTCATCCGCTATACCTTCCGCGAAATACTGCCAAAGGTTTCAGCCTCTGCGCATAGCAATTACATATTTGGAAGCCAGATATTGAGATTGGTCCAGCACACTCAGGTCGCGCATCAGTCATGGATGCCAGACTTGAATAGCGTATACGACATAGGGGCGAAGATAAGCATCTGTCGGAAAAAGAGACCTCAATTTGTCCAAACACCGGTCGACACAGACCGGCGTGTATTTTGCACTTTTCAATGTGTCTTCTGATTACTGGGAGCAACCTAGCTTATCTTGAACATGCACAATCAGGTCGCAATCGACGGAAGATCGGTGCAGTACTTGCTTTCCAATCCAGTGGGGTGGGTACTCCGATGGCTTATGGAGTGTGCCTTGCATTTTCTCACGTTGTACTGTAGCGAATTTTGGGCTGGTCACAAATGTTGCTAAGCTGGGTCACAATAAGGCACCTTCTGATCGGCATACGTCTGGAACATGTACCAAATCACGATTTCTTTAGCAAACAGTAGGAAACTTGAAGTGACTCTTTGGCGCGGTTATAAAGAAATACCGAAATGAAGTGTAGCCTTAGAAATAAATCATTGGGCATACACACCGGACTTACATGGAGTCAGACAAGGAGCTCCGGACTATGACTAATAATTGGCATTGAAAGGACTGTTGACCATCCAGCTCAAGTAAAGCTCCATTATGCCGTAATATTGGAGCTTGGAACTAAGTATCCCATTAGCTAGACAATCGAGTGTCTTCGGAAACTTCAGGTAAACGTCGTCAGTATCCTCTTCAGCTTAAGCCGACGAAATAAATCTACTCAACGGAAGTAGTAAATTTGTTGAGCATGATCGTTTTGCATGGAAGCCGCGTTGCTTGGTAGCGATAACGTTAATTTTCCAGTTTTAGCACCGACGCACAGGCAACGATTGATTCCATGATATTAGACACCACCTGCACAAGAGCTATTAGGCTGTAGTCCCCACTTACGCTCTTGTGATTCGAAATTATTATTTTGAGCTCTAAATGGCCGGAACCTGGTGCTGTTCTAAGCGACGTTGAGGCCGACGCACAAACTCGGCGTCCCATGCATGTCCCGATTTCAGTCAATACGCGAGGTCACTTTGACCAAATTTATGTCCTGTCTTCACTTCTGTTTGTCGTCGTCTGACCGCGTTGCATTCATTCTAATGCGCTTAACTATCTTCAGCTGGGTTGCGTCGTTCCTTTTGAGGCTGTTCTTGGTGGCGCAGACAAAGCTGTAGCACATAGAGAAATCGGAATATTTAGCAATATTTTCACCGATCGTCCTGTTCTGGGCCTGATACCTTTTGTTGCTTGTTGACTAATCTAGCCTTGTTCCGTGTGCCTTGAGATGATTTAGTGAATTTCTTCCCTAGTACCTTCGGAAGGTGTCAGTTTTTTAGTTCACGCCGCTTGTCCATTCCACATGTGATTCTTGCCTTCTCGTCACTATACTGCCAGTTATCATTCGGCGCCTCCCAGTGTTTCTAACCCTATGGTGTCGAACCTCGGGCTACTGTGGTTGCGCAGAAAGGTCAGCTCATGTAATACTGCTTCAGGGATGTGCTTGTGAACACGTGGCTAGGCAACAACTGCTGGAAGATCGCCCGATAGTTAGACCCTTAATAATGTGGGTTCATAATACTTCCGAGACGCGTTTGCTGCTTCTGGATCCGTTCCGGTTGCTCACTGGCCATCCAGAGTGTAGGGAATGCATGTCTCACCACCACCGTCTTTACCACCCACCATCGTTTACTCCTGAGATGGACTGTAACTAGGTGCCTGCGTTGTGGCAAGTGATAAACAGGAAGTACAGTCACATTCTTGTCACCGGCGACTTTAACTTACATGCTCTAGAATCCCAGACCACACCAGGAGAGCAATTCAAAGCAGAACTGTAAGATCTGTTTTCAGATTTCCCGCTTATTAACCACGTCACTACGAACACCAGATTCGGGGGAACTAACATGCCATCCATATTGGACCGAATATTCACTGATGAAGAACTGATGGTCGAGAGAGTGATAACCGATACTACTCTGGGCCGCAGCAATCATGCAACGCTAGTGTTTCATTACATGTGCTACGCCGATTATCCTAAAGAGCATGCCGAGGAATATTATGTCATAACCAAATATGACGATCTGTCCGAGCTTATTGATGCAACAAACCGGTCGTTCTTAGCAGTATTAACACCTGAGGTGGCCGGCGAAGAATTCATTGACATATTTAACAATCTTTGGGTAAGCAGATCTGAAACCAAACTCTACCTGCCTAGAAGGATAAAGTCTTTCGTAAGCAGCAGGATACGCAAATGTATGGCATGAACGGACTTGGCATGGTGCACCTATATAGCCTCTCCCAACAACTTCGCACAATCCAAAGGAACCAATGTGTCAAGCTCATCCGGGAGGATAAACTGAAGAACCAACAAAGTCTAGTGGAAAGGATTTGCTCCAATGCCAAACTTCCATACTGACACGTAAACAATTTGCGCCGTGTTAAGCGCGGTATTCTTGCTCTGTACACAGCATGTGGATTAGCCCAAACCGCAAAAGAGGCGATCAACCTTCTTGGACAACAATTTGGAAGTACCTTCCAAAGCTTGCAAACATCATACATCCTGCCTAAGCAGATAATGCCGCTGTCATGGCTAAATCACTTATCGTTTTCCTCCGCAGCTGTACTGAAGTGGCTGATGTCTTTGCGTAAGTCCAGCTCCCCAGGTGCAGAAGATATTCGCCAGAAGGAGTTGAAAGTTGCTGCCATAAGTTTGGTGGCGCCACTAGCATTTTTTTCAAGTATGTCTGAACGAGCTGCACGTCCCCACGATGTGGAAGCACGGAATCATCAGGCCAATCTACAAAAGTGGCAGCCGTGCTGAACCAACAAATTATCGCCCGGTAAGAGTACTTCCTGTGATCTCCAAACTTTTGGAGGCCATTGTAGCTGAAGTTTTGATGGAGCACATGAAGAACAACAAAATTCTCTTTCCAGCGTATCACACATTTCACCATAATCGGTCCTGTACCGCTAAGCTGTTGATTGCTCGTACAAGCTGTACGGAATCTCTGGAAGCTGGTGTAGAAGTCGACGCGGCCTACCTGGATTACTCAAAGGCATTCGACCGTGTAGACCATTGCATTCTACTCCACAAACTCTTGAAATATGGAACCGGTGATCCTGTTCTGGCCTGGATAGGGGACTTTCACGTGCCACGTCACCTGAATGTGAGTGTTCGAATCAACCTATCGGAATCCATCGAAGCTCGGCGCGTCGTACCTCAGGGCTCATTAGTTAGAATTCGCCTGTTCCTGGTTTTCATAAATGATCTAGCGAGCGTTCTACCTACTAACCGTTTTATATTTGCTGATGATCTAATGGTATGGAGTACTGTAGCTGCAGTGGAAGACCATACAGCGTTACAAGACAACCTGGACAAAGCTACCCATGGTCCATCAAGAACATGTTGCATTTCAACGTCACCGCGCAAAGTTCTCAGTATAAGGCACAAGACTACGCACAAGTACCGCCTAGGACCACGAATTCTACAGCTGGCATCTTATGAGTGCGAACTCAGCGTGCAAGTTCAAGTTGACCTCGGTTGTTTGAAGCAGACTGGAAAGACATCTAAGAAAGCAAACCAGTACCTCGGCCTTCTTCACAGAACTTTCGGGAAGTTTGACCCTTCAGTCTTTTCAAAAATGCTTAGTGCGTACGTGAGGCCGCACGGGGAATACGCTATTCAGGCGTGACAACCCTGACTCAAGCACCATCTCACCGCGCTCGATACTGCAAACGTAGGACAACAAAGAGCGTCAGAGGTTTGACCAGCCTCCCCTACCCACTCAGGCTGAAGACTCTGAAAATATACAGTGGTCGTTATCGAGGTCTAAGCGGCGATCTCATAATCGTGTACCAGATCCTCAGAAACCGTAACCACCCATGTCATTCCATTCTGATACTCAGTCAAATCACCCCGCTAAGAGGTCATTAGTTTAAGCTGGTCACGCAGTACAGCCGACTGGAATGTCGGCGAAACGTTTTCTCCCTTCGATTGTCATAGCCTTGGAACGCCCTCTCTGAACATGTACTCAATGCTCCCACCCTATCCGTGCTTAAAAATCACCTTGATCATACTCTGTCACATTTACACTACTTGCTATAGCCAATGACCACAAGATGCTGGCACTAGTGCACAACAGACAGTGGATATTCCCACAACCCTACTCGAAAATGAGTCATTCCAAAGCCCTTGCACACCATTTGATAAACGCTACTAGTGTAGAAGCTGGATTTCAGTATCCCGTCGACCCGAGATAGCTACACATAAGTAAGCGCGGTCCATGGTATTGTTTATTATTTTCTCGCTTATTAAGTGATCAATAACCAATTCCCTTATTGCTTTGTGTGTGCACATTCTAATTTCAAACTCCCTTTATACTGCAGTTCAGTTAAATCTGTAATCACCCGAACCGATGATTCCATTTTCACTTGATCTATTCTCACTCTAACCACCCCACGGGACATGTCAAGCACCTGCTGTTTTACCCGCTATAAATCATTGTTCATTGTTCATAATGTAGGCCAGTGATATGTCTGTACATCAATTTTCGTTTAGTGCCAACGGTTTTTGTCCTGTTCCACATGCATGCAGCTGTGTCTTCTCTGAGCAGTTGCATGCCATTTTTACGTTGTGTTACGTAGGTGGGGATGAGACATTCTCTCGTCCTGCGCTGTTGCGTACTAATGTACAAGTGAGAGTGCTACTACTGATGAAAGGATCGATTTTACTCATATCGTAAAACATTGCTCAGAACCATACGTGGCTAGTGAATTGTATTTGTTGACAAAATAGTGTAAGGTGTATTCCTGGGGTTTTTCGTAAAGACTCACAAGTCGTGGCACTAACATGCTCCTTTAGGCGGGTGTAGCGTTGAAAATATTATGTATAGCAGGTGATTTTACAACTGCAGCTGCATTTTACTGCTACCCAAATGGCAGTCTACAACCAAGACACAACCCAGGTTACTCGATGAGTAACGCAAGTAACAGCACAGCTGTTTTGTTACCCGTTTTGAAACAATGTGGTCAAACTATGGTGTTTGTAATAAGCAGCCCTGATTACGAGCTCTTAAAGATCGGTTTTCAAGTGTTTTCAAATCCTAGCAGTGGTTAGTAAACAATGTACCTTGAAATCACCGATGTTAAGGACCTGACTGGGCTTTTCATTTAGCTTGCAACTTAACGCGCTCAAAAGGAGTACTTTATTTCGGGTGCATTTTTTGATGGGCAGTAAACCAAAGTTATAACGCAGGTGTCTCTACTTTCCAAATGCGGATGGCTCCGACAATAATTTGGGAGCCGCTAGGCGGAATCCTACATGACCTCACAATGTAGGTTGCTTCATTAATACAAGAATACACTTCCTCCTTTTTATGCTTGTCGCGGCGAATGCGTGACTTGCCCGAAAGGGAAACTTCGACGTCCATCAATCCAGACTGCATTCATGTCTCCGTGACACCGATGATATGGCATGACTTAGCTAATTGGTGAACATTAAGTTCGGCGGGCTCGTTGAATAGGTATTGAACATTCCTACACAGACAGGCTAGTTTGTCGGTCTCTAGGAACACACAATGGTTTTAAGGAGACAGGTGTAGAAGAAGGCCGACCAACATGAGTTCGGCCGTTATTCGATCTCATGGGCAAGTTACGCATCGTATGTAGTTTGCTGGGGTCAATTTACGTTCCATCACTCGTTCCGATGGACTGCAGGAGCGCGGATACGAGCGGTAAGGGGAACTTAATGTGCAAACGCCAGTCAGTTAGTGTTTTCAGCTAAATTCCTAACCGATCATTGCAAGGATTCTGGAGCTTTTAACGAAGTCCAGAGGTAGCTTTTCCCGTTT
>OX104065.1:122514374-122588992 GCA_944474145.2 Dicrocoelium dendriticum
TAAAACCGAATGAATAAGACTGGAAGACATTTGAATAGAGCCATGTTTAATAAACAAAGCCGGCGCACACATTTTCAACAGGCACAGTAGCATTTCTCCCTATCTTATTTGGGAATCATGCGTACCAAACGTACGCAACCCGGTGGCTGGGCCGCAATCCGCTCCATATTGGATGTAAGCACAATATCAGCATAACACCGTCACGAGGATGGTGCAGCCCGTTCCTTCCAGCAACGAGCAGCTATCTCTTAGAACCAGTATAGATGAGGTGGTGGGTAATATATCGGTAGGCATCTTATCGACATTTGCATTAGAAACAGCCACGCCTGAAATACCAAACAAACAACCCAGAATTTGAAGGAAATTGAACACGCAACACTGTCGCGGAGTATACAGAAGATAACCAGAACTGAGCAAATCAAATAAAGTGAAATACATTCAGCAATGTCGAACAGAGCTGGTTTAAGTGTAAGCTGGTGTAGCCGTACTGTGGTGAAGCAGCATCATGTACGCAACATCAACTCCCACATGAGACACTAGCATATACAGAACCATCGATTGCAGGTCAACTTTTTTATTATTTCCCTTTGTAACAGTATAGCAAAGGCCGCAACCCTACGTTATGTTTTAATACTTGAATATTTACACTATGGTTCCCAAGGTGCTTGCAAACTAAGATGAACCGTGCGTTTCAGCTCCTAACCTGTTACTAAATAGGTTAGCTGGTCTGTCTGTATTATTGAACCAGTGTCTGGAAACTTACCAATATCATTTGTCAGGCCAATGGCACAGACTAGCTAGAAAGCTACTGCTTCTCTACATTTGAATTAATGTGCTCCCAGTATGGTAAATATGAGACAGGCCGCACAAATTTTGCAAGGGCAGACATGAAAATCGTTCCCCTGCACATATGGGCTTTTAAAAACTCTCGAAAATTTTCTAAGCAAACTAAACTGAATTCAACCTGAACCATCTGTATGACGTGTAGTAAGTCTATCGGACGAATGTAGTTAGCCATAAGGCGATTCCTGTGAAAAGCTAAACACAGGTGATCAGCATTATCTCCATTCTGTAAGCTCACATACTTTCAGTATCGATATTGATACTGTCATTGAACTAAGTTATGTTTAAGCTCCATATTACTTACATTCTCAAGTATTATTCGTATTATGTTGTAATGCAGTATTCTCAGACAAATTGTGTTCGCCTTGGTTCAAGATTTTAGTTTGCATCCGTTTGTGTTACGTTGAGAAAATTCTACTCCTCCGTCTCGTGCCTTGCTGCTGACCACGTAACATTGTACATCCGATAGGAAGTCAATAAAATCAGATACTGCCGTTTGAACCACAACGCTCAAATTATGGACAGGTGAGTAAGCATCAAAATGTGTTCTTACATAACCAATATTTCATTTTATCATTTATTTAGCTAACATGCAGCTGGGGGAAACATGTTATAGCATAAAACATACACATCATGAATCTGGGCCGCAATGCGGAATGGATTAAAACTAGACATTAGGAGTGATTAAATGTTCGGAAAATAAATAAAACTTCACAACCAGACATACATGTTAGCTAATACAAATAGAAGCATTTTGAACCAGCTGCCTGACTTTCTTGTGTGGCTGAATCTAAAGATGGTCCTATTCAGCCTGCTAGATATATGCTTTCAATTTAGTTCGCAAAATAATTCAGCTGAAGCGCACATCAGCAGAAAGACAGGGTTTCTTGGAAAGTATATTGGTCACCATTATCCAGACCAGACTTCAGAGCTGATTCTGCTATTTTGCAAAATTACTGGCACCTTTGAACAAGGAGAAGATAGATAAGTAAAGTTACCCTAAGACATTGACAGAACGTGCAATATTATAGATGATTTCTGTTTTCTAGGAAACTGTTGAAATTGTCACGGAAGACTCATACAGTTGCTACTTGAAGGACTCATGTATAAATGGTCATTGAATGAAACAGCTGGGAATACCTCTGATAAGTCATGTTTTCAATATAGTAAACCTTGTCAAACACAGAGTCAGTTGTCAGTTTGAGTCCCAGTAAAACAGGTAACAATGAGAACCCGCACTATATTAATTATGGTGATAGTATTTGGTGCCTCTGTTGGTGGTCACGATGGCGAGACAGACATACTTTGCAACCCAGCGCTCTAGAGAAGCCTTTGCTACTGTTTCTGAAGAACGCTCTTGAATGAGTTTGGAGTGGATTCTGGCCCCCAGGTAAATCGGTCGATGCGTGTCAGTATGTATACCAAGCCTACGAACGTGGCAGTGGACCTACGAGCTCGACGGGCATGTGAAGAAAAGGTGCGCCTGACATTGGAAGCATGCTTAATGGGTATCCTGTGTGATATGGTAACTTCGCGCGTTGCGCAGAAGGCAAGGAGCTGCCTAGGTACCAACATTACGATTGGCATAACGCAAAACGAATCTTGCGGTTTCGAATTTAACCGGTGCAGGAGCACCTGGGTGAGACGAACCGTGCAGCCTGTCAGACCAAGTCTGTCGAACTTTTCGTGGCACGACCGGGTGCGGTGTGCCAAGGGATGTGTCGCAAAGAATGGTTCTGTCTGATGCTGTCAATAGAACGTGTCCTATGTTCAGTGAAGGGGAGATGCCTAGTAGATCTACCTCATGATCAATTTATGCGGTTGCCATGGCTTCTAGGTTGATAGCAGTGCTGGACTCAGCGGAGATCGATTAGATCCAAGTAAGTGCATTGTCATTGGATTCGTGCACACCTGTGACACGTCGTATCTCTATAGTAAACTGAGCGGTATAGTCTAGGTCGCGTGAAGTTTTAGGAGAGTATCGGTCAGTTGTCGAGCCAAGCAGGTAAACCGTCCAACTATGGTCGGTGAACATTGCGGAAATCATGTGGGAAAATCATGTGGGAAATCATGTATGGCTAAGTAGATAGCTAGTAGTTCTCTTACGAACAAAATGTATCGAGATTCCGCAGGTTTTAGGCGTTTACAGAAAAACCTCAACGGTTGCCAAACTTCACTTACATGTTGCCGCACGACAGCTCGCACTGTCACTTCAGAAACCTCGGTATTCAGCGACATCGTGTACGTCGGGTAGAGATTTTCCAAAGCCGCAATGTTGGCGATAACCCGTATTTAAAAGCAGTTCTTACTGTAGCAGCACAATATGTTATCTTAAGCTTTCCTAGCCGAAGGCTCGTGAATGAACGTATAAAAGACCCACAACGAGGTCTGAAACAGTGATAAAATTTGACGAGTCCGTCGAAACTCAGCTGTTTGAAGTAATGAGGCTAGGGTTTGCAGAGGTTGGCCCTATTTCTATTCTACAGTGGCATGACGCCTGCCGTAAAGATAAAATGATCAAGAATTCTAACGGAATCGACACTAACTAAACACTTTTCAGTGTTAACCGTCACACCGTGTTTGGTTAGACGGTCGAAATTGTCTACAAGTGGCCTTCACTTGAAGAGCTCGAGAGTAGGATATCGCCGAGGTGTACGCGGATAAAGTCAAAATTACGACAAATATGGTCACTGAAACGTTTGAAATTTTGTGTGGTATGCTGAATTCCAAATGGCATATGCAGAAACTTGACCAAATCAAACGGAGTCCTCACGGTATTTTGCGACGTTGGCTACTGCTAACGCAATTCTGTTGTAAGCGGGTACCGAGTTGAATTCGTTAAAATTGTTCCTATATTCCAGACTAGCGGTGAGGTACACAACATGTGCGATCGAATAGAGATCGGATGTGATAACGTTCTTCCAGGTACGGCGGTCGCCCATGACCTTAGTTGGGAAAATGTGGAGAGGTCACGCCCACGGGCTGTCGGATGGTCTAACGGTACTGAGCTCAAGAATGTGATCAAATTCAGCAGGTAGCTTGTCTGGGGCGAATCGTCTCATTCCCCCACTAGTTGTCGCACCGCGCCTAAATATGGGTTGAGCGACCTCTATCATGATTAGTGACAGCTCTGCAACTGATTGTAATAGTCGCAAGAACTCGGTTGGTAGAGCCGCATATTCTAAAGGTGCGTCGGCAATTAGTAGAACGGGAGTAATAGTGGGGGGCGTCTGAAACAGCGCTAACAATCCCTAGTTTGGTACGGTCATCTAGAAATCTATGGCTACTAGCACAAATGACACATTCAAAATGACGACGGAAGTCGATAACGATAACTGCCAAGGGTAGGGAGGCAACCTTGAAAACCCAATAAAAATCTCGGCGGAGACTGAGATTAAAGTTTATCATGCTCGGAATGAATGAAGCTATCAGCTATTCGTTGATTGTGCGCAGTTTGTACTAGGAAGCTGAATGCTTGTCCTTAGCTGTTGCATGGATGGCGCTCATCAGCTCTCCTGTCGATGAGGAGAGTGACGCAAGGACATCGAACCTTAACGTAAAACAGGCGACCTGCTTTGTTATTGATTGGTATGATGGTCGTGCCAGTACTCGAGATCTTTTATTTCCCTGAGGTTGCTGAGTAATGTCTAATGCAAGTAGTTCGGGAGTTCATGCTTCGCTGCCACAATGACGGTGATACCAACACAAATTTTCGATAAGGTTCGGGATTGTCAGACTGAGAGTTTGTCAAGGAAATATTATGCTTTCGATTAGAACGAGTCGTATTCTGTTCAGGCCTGGACGGACTGAACGGTAGTCGAAAAGTTGTCATCATCTGACTATGGAGTACCCGACTTCCGTACCTTCGTAACCGCTAGCTTGCTCCAAATGACGCAGTTACTTCGTCTCAAAGGGCCAGTTCGGTATGACAACTCGAAGCAAGTGCGACACTCATAGTACACCGATGAGAATACGTTACCGAAGACACCGGTTGTCTGCTACGGAAGACGTTTGATCACAGCGTATGCTGTAGTGACTAATGTTTTAGAGGTTGCCTAAAAAGCTGGACGGTATTAACAGCAAACGCTCCGCGAGACTTGCAAGCCAAAGCTTTCCTATCCCATTTCCATAAAGAATAGGTGACAAGCAACGCGCTCATTTTCTCCGATCAACCTCAATGGCATGTTTAGATTGTGAAATGACTCAGATGCTACTTTCGAGTTGTACATATCAAAGTTAAAAATTATGAAAGATGCATAATTACAACCATTAAAGTTTCTCAAGTAACGTATGAATTTCAGTGTAAAATCAAGAAAAAGTAACGAACCCAAAAATTGCACAACGAAACTTGCAAATTTTTACTTGCTAATCAATCTCATCAGTTTAAAGAGTAGTTAATAATGGAATGAGACGTTTTCTGTGATTTGTATAACCATGTAAGCTCCATGATTTGTTTACCAGACTACAGGAAGCTGCTTGTATCTCTTTTCCTACGTAGATTCTGCCTCTTGGAATTACTTGGTAGAACACACAGCCCAACATTAGCATAACGCATAAGAAAGTGTACAGGTGTGCCAGTCGACGCCATTTCGTTGTTTTTCGAGCGAACTGAATTATTGATGTGGATCTGTGTTTAGTTCTTCGATTATTGAGTATGCTTCCAGTCCCGGCCTAGTTGTTTTGAGTGCGATAGAAAAGTGTAAATCAAAGCCTGCAGCCGCTTAGTTGCTACAATTACCTAAAAACAAGGCTTCATTGCATTGATGTCAAGTTTGAAATTTGCAGCACAAGGCTAGGGAATTTTCCTTCGCGTGACCACCGTGGTACATACATTGTAAGAAAATCGCCTTGGAATGAACTTGAAAAGTAGAAGATTCCAGCAAGTAACTGACTAGTGATTATCATGATTTTGATGCTTCATGCGCAGTTTTACATTTTAATCATGTGAGTGAGCCAGGCTATATTTTTGTCGTTTGTCCCGATGGTTGAAGCTGAGCTTATGAAAATGTCGTCACAACCGGGGTTAGAGGCGAAAGCCCAGAGGTCCCTGCTAGATTTCTAATTAAAATGGTCGATCTTCTGGGTATACTTGAATTAGATAAGTTCAGCTCTGATAGTACTTTAGTGCTTTAGTTTATTCCGTTCGAAAGGAATCAACGCACAGCGACAATTGTTTAAGCGCACCGAATGGCTGAACCAAATTTGTACGATGGTAGCTCGTTTTCAAATGGCTTATCGCTGTAGCAGAGCACGCAGCTAAATTTGCCAAAGGTTGCGTACTTGAATGATAGTCATGTTACTTTTTGAAAATTCGCCCAAAATTTGATTGCTTTTTCGAAAGTTAAATGTTTGACAGTGGGCAAGGGGACTTACTTGATGTATTGCTGCTGTGGTTGGGCCAAAGAGGACTTCGGCATACGTGTGATAGTACCACCTACCGAAGCTAAAGGGAGAGGGAGAGGCAATCTTCCGGAATCCCCACGTACCGCGGGCAAGATGATCGTACTGGTCCAGTCTTAAAGCGGCAACACCGAGAGACTGCAGTTAACACCTTGTCGCATTCACACTCTGTGAGACCGCTATCTTATTCAAGACCGGCTTCATATATTAGAGACTGTATATGTAATCAACCTAACGAGAAGTCATCAATGTTTTACTGCACCTCTTATAGGTTAAAATCCTACCTAATAACCGTACTAGTGGCGCCTGCTTCCCTATTCCCAAATCTGTCTACATATCTTGTTGGGGCTAACGCTCCTGCTCAAACTTAATGCTGTCACAGGTTCGCATCTAAAACTTAAGTTACCACCAACAGTATTTGTTGGTCATTTGTTCTCGTACCAACAATTTCCCATGAGTTCGCTTGTGTAACTTTGAGCCCTACCTCCAACCCAAACCCATCACGTTGGTAGTATTATTGTCCAAGAGTGCTAATGGTTCTCAATTCAGTTTGTGGCTGTTTCTACGCAATGCTGGGCACATGCTTGTAAGCTTTCGTGATTACACTGGATTAGAATTGCCAATACGCATTTGTCAAGGTCGATCAAGGTCATGGGCGATGAAGCGTAGGATGTGCTTAGTGGTCTCAGTCGGGCTAAACTCAACTGACTGTCGGTCGGACGTACGATTCACACATGAAACCCCCCAGGTGATATGTAATGCCTGGCTGCACTTGAGATGAATTTTGACTATGTGTCTACCTGTCTATCACCGAGCCCCTCGACTATACGGGCTCCAGGAGACAGTTGGTCGTTGGTGGATGTGACGAGGTGCACAGTCCTCGTGGCCGTGCTTGGCTAAAAGTGTGGTTCCATGCATACAATGTGGAATTGACTACGACCCAGCCACCACCTTGTAGGTCTGGCACGCATGCTTCCATAAATAGCACGACTACTGCCACCGTGCAAGTTGGAGGAGTGTAGGCCGGCTCCATTGAAGAAATATGGCTCTCTTCCAGATGCCGCCCGGTATTATTCCTTCAGGTTTACACTGGATTTATGGTGTGTGAATGGAGCAGTGGGTGGTGTACCGCCAGCCATCTATAATCTTTCTGTAGGCACAGGCTTCCTGAGGCCAGAATGACATGCAAATCCGGACACGGATACCACCAGTTCACCAATACTTTGTCACATGCATTCATGTATCAGAAACGAGTAGCATAATTGCTGGTTTTATAGTATATAATCTGGCTTTAACGAAGCTTGGCGGTCTGTGCGAATTTTTCCTGACCCACACTCACTGTGCAATTCAATGTTTCTAGAATGCTGACGTTGTGCCTCGTTTTTTATACACATAATTACGTAAAGATTATTGCCCGGCGCTCAACATTTTTGGGTTCGTGTGTTTATCTATAAATTGAGTCTCACTTTCCCGACCCCGCTCCACGGAGTGATCTTTATCTATCGAGGTGAACATTTTCCTTATCTGTCCATACAAAGAGAAATCTCTCATTGTTCTCAAATGAAGCTTGCCCAAACCCACTCAAATGACACTTTTCAATTCGCCTGTCGCAATTCAAGGTGCACTTTAGATGCGTTAGGCTGTCTTGTACACTCCACGCTTTCATTACTAGATAGTAAACACACCCACGCGGAGATGCTTCCTAGAAAACAGCCATCATTTCCGTTGTTTAAACTACGAACTGCAGTTACACGCTATGTTCGTTTCCGAAGTTGGATCTACATTATCACTTTTTGTTACAGCTTACTTTGCCGACCGTATGCAGTTTACCAGGATTAAGGGAAGAAGCTTTGCTTCACTTACCAAGAATTTCATTGTTCTTTAGGAAACTGGTTTTTCACATCCCTATTTTCCACGTGCATTAACTCGACTCTCTCTCTCTCTCTCTCAAGGAAGCCATTTTTCTGTGGTATGCTGATGACGTGATCCTAAGTGTACGCAATCACACTAAATATTCATCGGCCAAATTGTCATGCTTCTTGGACAACCTCACCGTCTAGTCCAAATTCTACTGTCTTTCACACAACGCATCAATTAGTAAAGATATCCTTTTCTCGTTCTCAAGGGAAAGTTGTTATCTGCGGCACTTCACGCACACACTGCATCTTAGTATTGAGGGTTTCAGTCAGAACTCATGGAATTCAGTGCAATATCAAAGTTATACTTAGTCGGGAATTCACGTGAGACAATCAGGCGAATGAGACATTCACGAAAGTAAGGAGACTAACTTTCTATATCTCCCGACTTAAGTCTTCACCCCTGCGTCGTTAGTTGATTTTACTGTTTGTATTGGCTTACAAATACCGCGCTGGACATAGTGCTCACCTTTTAGCTTCCCTGGACTTTAAAACTGGTAATTAAAAGTAATAAATAAGGCAATGATGCCGCTAGCCCGATGCGGCATAATTTCAGTGTTAGTGATATGATTGTGTCTAATCACATTCGCTTAGACAAAAACGGGCGTCATGATTACTCACCGATGTCAGTCACCCTCTCCATCATGCATTGTCGGAACGGGTCTAGACGTTTTCTACCAAAAGGTGGCACGAAGCCATTTCATTTCATTTCATTTTCTCGATATCGCCATGAAAAGATTGGATGGGGGTGCATTACAGCGCTGTGTCTATAGGAAAAGTACGTGGAATGGACAGTACACAAACTTCTACAGCTTTGTGCCACTTAGGTTTAAATACCCTAGTGAGCCGGACTGAACGTATCTGCTCGAATGACACGCCTCCCGAAGAAGTAAAGTGCATTCGCTTAGTGTTAAGGAAGAACGGCTATCAGAAAAGCTTCATCAAAGCCAACACGGAACATAAGAAGAAAAAGCCTGTTGTTTTGACAGCAGAACGTAAGCCAATCTTCCTACAGCTACCATATAAGGGCGAGGTTGCGACAAAACTTCTATCTCGTCGTCTTACCTTTGCACTCAGACGCACCTATCCAGCAGCACAGATGCAAATCCACTTCACTAGCATTCCGATGGTGAGGCTAAACTCAAAGGATTCGAGGCATGTCTACACCTACTCAATGTGCATCTACTCATTTTCATGCTCCTGTGGAGCGGAATACATTGATCGTACGACACGGCGTCTATCTGAGAGAATGAAGGAATACCACCCGGTCGGGCTTAGGACTGGGAGTGGAAACACAGCGAACTTTTCACTAGCCGCGCACCTGGCCTATACAGAGCACGCCACAAAGTTCACTGATTCGTTGAAACTTATCTATCAGGCCCCAAAGCACCGCTCGAACTACGTCCGCAAGCGACTACTAGAAGCCGCTGAAGCAATTGCGATCCGGCTGTATGAACCGGAGCTGTGTTCAGAAGAAGCTAACTAAAGGCTTGGGACTACCCTGGCCCAAACGGCCGGTGACCTCTGACCCACGAGGTCACACGCGGTCGGTTATCATGGCTTAACAGACAGCACTGTCAGCATCCAATTAACTCGCACCAGTGGTAAGGACTTGTATTGTCTGTCTGCACATTTTAACTTGCATATAATTGTATTAGTCAGAAGATGAATTATCAAAAACATATGTTCTGTTACCATGACTTCTGATGATACTATGGGATTTTTTAAAACTACAAAGCTATTTAAAAAGCACGGAAAGAAGATGAAGGCTGGTAGATGCATGCTTTTCGTATTGTCTCCTCAGTACCATTAACAATAACCGATATGCATAGATATAGCTAACAGTGGGTGCAACCAGGCATGCTTAAGTTGCAAAACGAACAACGGAAGTTCACACCTACGTCCAAGGCAGCTTTAGGCTGACAAATAATTGTTTCTGAACACCCAAGGCTGGCTTAATCCGGCTTATAGCGACAGCCTCAGCAAACCGAAGGAAGCGGGGATTAGTGTGACGTAACACAACTTTAAACGCTGAGCCCACCTCTAATTCGTGACCCGAGTCTAATAGGTTTTTGCCTATCGAGGAAGCCGGCGGTCTGCGCGACCATGGAATCTGAAGAGGGTAGGCAATCTGAGCAACTTCACTTTGAATCCATCTTGGTACATGTTCCTTTATTCGGGAAGTCAGCGTTCTATTGGTTCTGCCTATGTAACTTTTTCCGTAGTCACATACAAATTAGTATACACAGTGTGAGTTGGCCCCAATAGACTGAGCTTCCTTCGTTGGAGGTATTGGCAAATTTCGGGTTCGGTTGATGACGACAACTTGTGCAGCATAGTAACTTCCTTGTGTAGCCGAAATTATGCGCTTAGTTGTCTTCACTGTGGCTAAGTCACCTTTGAAAGGTAACTCGATATACATTTTCTACTTGGCTGCCCTGTGCATCAAGCCCTTTAGACCTCGCGGTTGGATGTGTTTTTCGATAAATCTTCGAGGCTAGCCGTTCGCCATTAGTGTTGTTGTAATTAACCCTAGCTCATCGTCCAGGCAGTCGGCCGAACAAATTCGTCGGGCACGATTAACTAGATTCTTTACAAGTGTCCGTTTATACCGCACTGGTATGAAGCTGGTGAAGTGCAGGTACTGACCGGACCAAGTTGATTTTCGGTAAATGAACCTCTTAATAAACCCATCGTCCCTGCGGGGCACCTGGGCTATTTCTGTAGAAATGCTTCTTTCTATCATCAACATGAAGAAATCAGCGAGCATAGGACCTAATGGGCTACCCATTGCTACGCCGTCAATCTGACGGTATGGTGTATTCCGGAAGTGAAAATCCACATTCTTCGTGTACAATAGTAGAGAATCTCTTAGCAATTCAGTCGGAACTGGTAGCAAACAGCCACCGTTTTCAGCTAATTTGCACACGCAATCAACCGTCTGATGTAGCGGCACGTTGGTAAATTATTTACTAACATGTCTAATTGTTTACCCAAATACGTGCGGCTAGGATCGTTCTCAAGCTCGCTGAATTTGCGCCTCACCGGGCTAAGTTAATGCCATCAGGTCAGCGCAAATCCGTTCGATTGGCCAGCGTTAGAAGCCGTTACAATAGGCGTGCTCCAACCGCGTCAGTGACATTCTTATCAGGCATGGTTTACGCAATCATATCAGAGGCATTTCCCCCAATTATAACAGAGGCGTTTGGCTTCCAAATCTGCTGTAATTTTCGCTGATTTGAATTTGTTGAATAAGCGTTTGTCCTTGAAGGACTGGGTTCAACAACATGGTGTCACAGAAGACAAAGGCGAATCCCACCGGCGGCGCTCCGATGCGGTTTGGACCAGCATTCTCTATTCAGATGCCTCACCCGTTGGACATTGATGAACGGAAATTGGCGAGTAATTGGCGCCTCGCCATTCATTCGGTCCAACCTTTCGGTTTTGCTGTTTTTAATCAGGATCGTTTTGTGCATGCTTGCCATGGAGAGATATTAGTAACCAGTATCCGGTTGGGTTTAGCCCAGTTTTGGAAAAGTTTGGGGAAACCGCTAACTTGTCCTTAGATCTTTTGATACGTCTGACAGAACTACCGGGTAGGAGAGTCCCATTTGCACTGCTTAACAGGTTCCGGGCTGAATTGAGCAAATTAATGAGATAGGGTGTGATTGCCAAGGTCGACGAGCCAACCGACTGGTTTGGTCAGGTCACAATCATTACGAAAGCGGGCGAACTGCGTGTGTGTATTGACCCAAAACCGTTGAATGAGGCCTTACGGAGAGAGCATAATGAGCTACCTACCCTAAAAGAGATTCTGCTGCGTTTGGCCAAAGCTACGTATTTCACGAAGGTAGAACTCTCTTCGACATTCTTTCACCTGGTTCTAAATGGTGAATCCAGTTTCCTTACTACGTATACAACACCGTTCGGGTGCCATTTTTGACTGCGTTTACCGGTTGGTTTGCAGGTATTTAGTGCAATTTTGTTAAAGCAGTTGTTGAAAAGATAGACGATTTAGATGGCAGAAAAGCTTTTGACCTTTGGCTCGACAGAAGAAGTGCATGGTGCTAGTACCCAGCGTTTTTTGCAGCATTGTATGCAAAAGAACATTCAGCTTAAACGTGAGGAAATTGAACTTCGGTAAGACGCGATGATATTCCATGAGCATTTGCTAATAACCCGAGGGGTTCGGGTCGAACTTGGAAAACTAAGGCGATGCCTTTGCCTAACAACTTGAAGAGAATCCACCGTTTAAAGGGCATGGTAAATTAATTGAACCGTTTCCTGCCAAGACTCGCTGATATGATGACACCCATCAGGAAGTTAACTAAAAGAGGAGTAAAGTGAAGTTGTGGAAATGAACAGAAAACGGCATTTCAAACTACTATGCACCTTATCATTAACGCGTCTTCGTTTGGGTATAAAGATCCAGCGTAGCCTTTGGAGGTACAACGTGATAGTAGCCAAAACGAAATTGGCGCTCTTCACTTAGGTAATGGAAAACCATTGGATTTCGGCAGTCGAGCACTTCTCGTGACCGCGCAGAGCTATGCGCAGATTGAGAAGCAGATGCTCGCCGTTGTCTATGCCATGAAGCCTTTCAACGGTTATAACTTCGGTAGAAATACAATGGTGTATACCGACCACACAACGCTTGTGTCGATAGCCAGAAAACCGCTGCACCTCGTTCCTCGTCGCCTTTAGCGTAGGCTTATCCGGCTTCAAAATAGGACGTGGATATTTTGTGTACGCCTGGTGCACAGATATTTACCGCAGATACACTGACAAGGGTTCATCTGCCACAACCCGAACATAATCCGAAGTGTTCCAAGCGGTAAAGTAAGTACAACAGTTGGCAGTGACCGAAGATCGTCTGAAGGTATCAAGGTGCCACACAGAGGAAGAAGCACCATTTTCAGCTTTGCGAGACGTTATTCCACATGGTTGACCAAAGCCGAGGAAGCAACTACCGAGGGAACCAACACCCTATTTCAATTTTCAGGATAAACTCTCTGTCTATGACGGTTTGCAGTGTAAAGGCAGCCGTATTCCGCTTCCTTCACCGTCCTGAGGAGAAATGCTGAAAAACCTTCATCGCGCTCGCCTGGGTCATCGCAATGAGGCTGGATCTTGCCTTGGTGCCATGGTTTGTGGGTTTCAGAGATTCATTGAGCGAGGCTATGTGGTGCTTTTTGCACTTTCAGAGCCACTCATACCAGATTGATCAATGGTTAGAGGACAGACAAACTCAACCTCCTAGTCCTCCAGGTTGGGGGTTGGAATAATAGTGGTTCCTTATTCCTTAAATGGACTCCTTGTAGCCCAACGTCAAACTCACTGCCTTGCCGTCAGGTTTTTGAACCAAAAGCTTTGGTTGAGAACCCTAATCGTTCTCCTGTGTAGGCCTGAGCAACCTGACAGTATCCGGCCTACGCAATACTAGGAATCCTTGGTCAGACAATTTCTTGATGCCCTGGCCGCCGCAGAAGATAATCAATTGTGCCCTACCTGCTGCATCGAGCAGGGTGGAAACTGGTTTGGATGCTACTGTTCAAGCACACCCATCTGGTTATTTACCCGCTTACGCCTTTTCACTCTTGCCGTCCAGTTCCAACTTCACTTTATCCCCCTGTTTTAAACTCCCTAATTCTCGGCCCTCGCCCACCTTGTTTCTATAAGCTTTTACCTTTAAGTTTCAAATCACATCTGAACGCAAAACTTCATTCCTGCCCTGTTGACAAGCTCATTTTCAAGCAAGCGGCTAAGCCCAGTTCCTCGGCTTTCATTTGGTGCCCTCGATCATCCTTCAGGTTGCATGCCTCAATGCACGCACACTACTACATATCGGTCAACAGGCAGCACTTGCCTGAACATTAGAGACCCACTCGATCGATATCTGCTGCTTATCGGAGACCCGCCTCCAAGACTCGAGCCCTGTGCTCACTTTGCCTTCCTCTTCAAGTGACACTAGCAGGACTTTCTCATTGCGCCTATCCGGTGACGATGTAGCTAGGAACACCGGCAAAGCCGGTGTTCCTTTTATCCTGAGTCCCCGAGATGAAGATGCTCTGCTTGATTAGATGCCAGTCAATAGCCGGTTGTTTGCGGTCCGATTGGCTGGCTCGTTCAAAGCTTCGAAGACACACGAGACTAGTAGGTGTCCATTTGTCATCGCTGCCTATGCACCCACAAACAATAGCGATGATTCGCTAAAATACGACTTTTATCACCAACCGAACGAGCTGCTTCGCTACAGAAGAAGTTCGGACATTGTAATGCTGGCTGAGGATCTGAGCACTCAAGTTGGTGTAGGCTCCCGTAATGATAACCGTGAGCGGTTACTTCATTTGTGCGAAAATGCTCGCTTGTTTCGTGCGAGTACAAATTTCCGACACAGCACCCGACGAAGGGTGATTGGCGCCCACTAGCCTCGAACCAGCTATGGACGCAAATCGATCACATTGCGCTAAGTTCCCGATAGAGACTGCGTTCGGAACTATCGCTCGATTTGGAGCACATGTGTGGACACCGAACATGCACTTGTACCTGTTAACCCGCGGATGCTTTTTGGAGGACACCCACGACTACGTTGTGAGCGCATTAACACTAGCCAACTGGCGAAGCCAGCTGTTCTGAATGCCTGTCAAATTACATTGTTATGCGAGTTGAGTAAACGTTCACTAGATCCAATTGAAGCTCACTAGTGTCATATATACCAGACCTTACTAGCAGTAGGCGAGTTCTCATGTGCTAAGACTATTCGCCAACATGGACATTGGCTCTGTTCGCAGTCTCTGGAACTTATTAATGTTAGCCGGCATATTCCGGCTGGAAGCGAACACAATGTAAATCGCAAAGAGCTCCGGGCAAAACTCCGTGCTAGTCTGATGAGAGACTGCGAATCCCGGTGGTCTCATCGTGCTTAGGATATGGAAATGGCCGCTGCCCCTGGTAATCATTGTAAACTATTCCGGCTGATACGGGAAAAAGTGCAGCAGGAGACCTGGTGTTAGTGAAACTATACGTGACGAGAGTGGACAGCCTATCCACAACTTGTCAAAACGCTTGAAGTGTTGAGCTGATTACTTTGAAAGGTAATTTATTCGGTCGTAATTGTTAGATTACCCGCCGGCCACTGATCGTCACGCTCCGTGGGCCGTCTATTTGGATTCACCCTCTTGCTCAGAAGTCGAGCCTGAGATCGGACTGTTGAAGTTGTAAGAAGCCGCATGACCAGATGATGTTCCTAAAGCCTTCTTCGAATTTGTGGGACCTGCACTTGTGCATGATTTAGACGAGTTAATAGTGAAACTGTGGGAGCAGGAAAGTGTCCCAACCCACTGAAGCCGCTTCGTCATAGTCCCAATTTTCAAGTGAGGCTCACGATCGAAATGCGCCAAGCATAGAGGAATCAGTCTGATCTCCATCGCCTCCAAATTGCTTGCCACTATCATCCTTCACAGACTGAATGGCACTTGTGAAAGCCATATTCGTGAAGAGCAAGCCGGGTTTCGTCGAGGTCGTGACTGCACTGACCACATCTTCACTTTGTGTCAATTGTTGGAGCACCGTCACATATATTGGCGGCCCACCGTTGTCGTGTTCCTCGATATCAAAGGTACATTCGATTCGGTGGATAAACGTGAAATTTGGTACTGTCTGCTCAGGAAAGGTGTACGTGAAATATGTGTAAATATTATCCGATCATTATGCTCGCGTAGCTCAGGCAGAGTGAGGGCATACGTCAAGCTGCCGTCGCCCCTTAATATCTCCAGCGATATGAGACAAGGATGCTTGCTGTCACCTTCCCTCTTCAATTTTGCTATTGACGAAGTCATGAAAATCGCGTTCACAGGACACGAATTTGAAAGTGTGGATCTTCTCCAATTAGAACGACTTAACTTGGCGCATGCTGACGACATTGCCCTAATTTGTGACAACTTACAAACTTACCAAGCGGCACTGGACAGATTAGCACTGGCTGTCCGTCACTTCGGGCCTTGCTTCGCACCCACGCATGGCAAAGCGTTCCTCTAAGATTGGCCTGGACGGCCTCCTACGCTGATGCTTGGTGGGGATCTGCTAGAAGTCGTTCACAAATGCAACTATCTGGGAAGTTGTATCAGCGCCCGTGGGGTTGAAGATGAGATCACAAAACGGATAGCAAAAGCTCGAGGCGCTTTTGCTAACCGTCGCCACTTGTTGCGCCCGAGCGACATCACTCTCCCCTTGGAGGGTAGAGTGTACAATGCAGCGGTACGTATGACCCTACTGTACCGTTGTGAAACCTGGCCCCTTAGATCAGCGGACATAGAGAGTCTAGTTATGTCCGACCACCGGTGCCTTCGCAATTTTCACACATCTGATGGGAACACCGAGTCAGCAACGAGTGTTCGACGCCTTTTTTACGGCACAAGAAAAGGAAATGCGCCGTTCAGCACCGTCATTTCACGCACCAGGCTCCGATGGCTCAGCCACGTGTTACGCACTTTCTCAGCTGCGAAACGGCAAGTGAGCTGGAGCTGACGGGATCCCGCCTGAAGTATCGAAACACGGCGGACCCGCGCTGTTGACTGCGCTGCACCACTTTGTGCAACGAGTATGGATTGAGGAGGATGTGCGTGCTGGGCTGAATGATGGCCTTGCGCTACCACTGTACGAGGACGAAGAGAGCAAGCTATGTTGCACGAATTATCGTGGCATCAACTCGCTGAGTTGTGTAGGCAAGGTGACTGTCCGAATCCTGCTCAACCGCCTCGTCAGTCAGGTGGTGGAACCTAAGGTGATGGAAGAGCTGTGTGGATTCTGCTCGGGTCACAGCACTTTGGATATGGTGTTTGCGGCTCGTCAGTTGCAGAAGTGCAGGGAACGACACTAGCCGCTGTACTACTGGCTTTTTTTGATTTCACCAATGCATTTGATACGGTGACCCGCGAGGCATCGTGGCTGGTGTTAGGTTAGTTTGGTTGCCTGCGTAATTTTATAAGTTTAATTGGATGTCTGCAGAGTGGTATGCGAGCGAGGGTGCAGCTGAGTGGAGAGACCTCAGATGACTTTGAAGTTGTCTCTATTGTGAAGCAAGGCTGTGTCCTAGCTCCTGCCCTATTTAATATGTATATTTATGCAATGATATCTTGTGCTTATGATGCCGCTTGTGCTAACGGTGTTCGTGTGGATCACCGTATTGATAGTGGGTTGCTGACCATGCTTCGTTCCGGTGCAAGAACTCAACTCTACGAGAGAACTATCCTTATGTTGCTGTTTTCCGACGACTGTGCGTTGTTTGCATACAGCGCGGATGAGTTGTAGCACATGACTAGTGCTCTGGTTTCGACAGCAACCAAATTCGGGCTCACCATCAACACAAGCAAAACTGTCTGTCTCTTTAAGCCTTCACCGTAGGTGCAAGCTTCAATATTGCCGCGAATCAGCATTGGTGCTTCAGCTACCTTGGGAGTTTGACATCGACTGATCAGCAGATACACAGTGAGCTTCGTATCCGCGTGTCGAAAGCAGCGGCGGCATTCGGGAAGCTTGAGTACCGAGTGTGGGAACAACCACCAGCTTACCATTGGCACGAAGCTGATGGTGTACAAATCCATGGTGCTGTCCGTTCGTATATACGGCAGGTAAACGTGGACGATATACAGGCGCGATGTGCGATATCTTGAGCGGTTCCATCAGCAGTGTTTACAACGGATTTTGCACATCGGCTCGGGCGACAGAGTTGCTGACACGGAAGTGTTGTGACCAAGTTGGCAATCAGTGAGCGTTCATTGCAGAAACGCAATCAGTCCATGCCTTTGCATGTTTAGTTCTTGAAAATTGCCAAATGATCATTTACAAAATACTAACATTAGTAAATTTCTAATTCATATTTGTTTTACATGGGGCATATAATCATTTTACAGTAAAAGCATTTAATGTTTGTGAGAAATGTGAAGAAATATGGAAACGTTTGCTGAATTCGATAAAGTTATACTATCACTGTGACACAACATTTTATAACAGAAAAGAGATAGGATGCTTCTATTAGTAGCAAGTAAGAGGCTTACGAATAGTAAACCAAATGGTTCTAACACGTTGGGATTTTGTTTAAGTTCATTTTTCATTTCAGCTAAGCAATGGGTTCCATGCCTCGAATGCTCGCTTGTGATTGGTCTATTGGTTCCCTGTAATTGTAGAAAAGAAGTCCTCTTGGCCATTGTATCCACCTGCTACTGAAAGTGGACTGAGAGCTGTGCTGTAAGAGAAGATCGAGTTATTAGTTGAACTGTCATTACCGCAGTTCCTGCTTCCATTTCAGAGCCTCGGTGCTGTACTGTTTCAGAAGAAGAACAAGAAGACAGAGAAGATTGTTAACCGTAACCTTCTTTCAATTATTTGTTATACATACATTTATTCTCTATAGTGGCTACGTGTTGTTTAATACAAGTTCCTGCCTGATCTTTGGATTTCTTCCGGCATTTTGTACTACAAGTTGGTGACTCTGCATGGGAACAGAACTATACAATGCCGAAACCAGTAAAAGACACCAGCGATGTGAATAATTCCGTGCCTAATGACTCTAACGTCATACTTTCCATGTCTTTGGATGCTCTGTCTCAAGTTTTGAAAAAATTGTCCAGCATGTCGACAGCTGCAGCCAAGGTACACCGGAAGGTTTTGTTACTGGAATGCCGTATGATGACTGCGAAAAACAAGTACGAATGTACGTCCGTCCTTACCCTGAAAACCAACACGGATATGTAATTGCGGGATTGATACCTGGCGAAGCTTTCGATATTGTCATGGATGGTAATATCTTGGATAACGAAATTACCACAAGAACGTTGGCTGCTCTTCGTCGGCTGTTGAGTCGTCCAAACCTTCCAACGGAGCTTCGCCGGCAATTCCATGCACGTTATCAGCACCCGTTTGAAACCGTTTGTGCCTACGTCAGGGAATTACGCAAACTTTTGTGTGTTACTTAAATACACCAAACAGTGGAGAGGTGTGAACAGCGAGTATAAAACAGCTACTCGATGGTGTTCAGACGCCTTCTGTCAAGACGGGATTTCGGTTAAGCCCCCTGGGAAACTTGATGAAGCTCTTCAGGTGAATGAACTTTTTGAAAACTTGGACGCGGCGATGTGCACTACTTTTACAAGTCGGTCTATGGCTAGCTGCTCAGCCACAAAGACACACAGCGATGCTAATACACGTACGTCGACTCCGAAGCCAAACACGGGATGGCAAACTTCGTGTTATCCATCAATAAGAAGACCAGACAATGGAAGAGTGGGATGTATGCCCCATAGTCACAGACCAGAGTACTAACTCAGACGGCCAGCACAACGATCACAGTTTCCACTGGGCTCCCGAGAGCTCCGACTACAACGTATTACTCGCAGACGTCCCAGACGGATTCGGGATAATGGAGCGCTTTCAGGTAAGTGTGAGTACGTACAAATGGAATTCAGATGCGTCGTTATTTGTACATCAAGTAAAGCACTAACAGCAGAATTACGGCTAGCAGGGTCTCAGTGAATAGGTTTCATCGACACAGGTGCATGTAAGAGCTTAATCAGATCTAGACTGACTAGCCAACCAGTAGAACGCGTATGTGCTCCTTATCGCTACCGCCTAACAACCGCCAATGGAGGATTGTTATCCGTTGGAGAATCCTTAACCGTACGGGTTGACATTCCGAACTGGAACTTCACACAGGAGTTTATTGTTGTGAACAAAATTCCGTTTAATGTTATTCTTGAGATGGACCTGCTGTGCCGTTTGAATTGTCGATTAACTCTAGGCGAGTGTCAACTAGTCAAAGATACTTGTACAGTATTGTCAAGCTTTTGCCAAAGTGATGGTTGGGAGGCTTTTACAATCTATGAGGATACCCCATACAGTGAAAAATACATAAACGCCTTTGTTTGCCCACTCGACCTAGTCACTGATGAGCAGACACTGAAGCAGTTCATAGACGTGTTAGGAAACCACTCAGACGCATTCGCATGGCAATTTACCGACTTAGGTAGAACCAATCTCGGGAAACACCATTTCAAGACCTGGGGTGCAAGTCGGATTAAAATTCCCCCAAGAATTATCCTATTAATTTGGCAGGCTGAGTTACAAAAATACTGATAGATGAAATGCCGAAAAGAAAGTAATACGGCCCTCTACTTCGCCATGGGCAGCCCCGGGTGTTTTAGTGTAGCAGAAGGATGGTGGCTTCCGACTATGCGCAAGATATATATATATATATATATATATATATATATATATCACACTTGATCAATAAACATTTGGCAGTGTGCACGAACACATGAGTAACAACATTAAGAAGGAAGAGTGTCAGGGGAAGCGATGCAAAGATCCATGAGCTGTGTGGGCAAAGAGCTTCCCGGTTGCGCAGGCCGAGAAATAGGGTTGATTTAAGGGTCCCCACTCCAATCCTTTAGCCTTAAAGACCTGGCTCGCAAGTCAGCGGGGCAAATAGGAAGACCGTTAACAAGCAGGAGGCTCCGTCGCCTTCTTTGTGTTCAGTTTCAGTCCACAGAGAAGCCGGTGGCCAACAATGTTGTTTTTCCGTCCTCCGTTAAATACTTATCTTCAGTTACAAAAGTGAGCGATCAGTGACCCTCTAGACGGTCACATTGTATTTGGCATAGCGCCATACTGCAGCGAGAACGACAAGACAGGGGGGTAGACGTTTATTGCACACCGAAAATGGGCACATCAGGGTCTCACGCGCGCCAACGAATATCGACTAGATTTCCGTCCCACAACGCAACACAGGTGCGGACGTTAGAGACGAGCCAGTCCTTTCGCCTCGGGAGCTCTGACTTGGAAGACCTGCCTTCCTGTTTTCGCCTCGATCTCTACTTCTCTGTACCCGATTTGGATCGGCCAGGAGTCGTTCGAGAGCTCTCGACTTGCTTGTTCTGGGCTGCGTCAATCGGCTCGGCCTCGGTCCTGTGGGCTGCGCTAGCGGCGTATATGTTTGATTTCTTGCGCTGTCCACAAATTCCTGCTCCGTAGTTCCGGGCCCAGGCTCGTCGCTAGCCGTCCTTCTCGATCCGCTCTCAGCTAGCTCCGAAGAGCTCCCCCGAGGCATTCTTGGAAGCGACCCCTCTACACCCGCCCCTCCTCGGAGACCTTTCTTCCTCTCGTACCATGGTCGCAGGAGAGCAGCATTCACCCAACATTTCATTCCTCCGCAGTTGATTAAGAAGTTGCCCGCGTTCTGGTCGATAATGGTGTACGGGCCTTTCCAGCGTTCTCTGAACTTGCTTGCGCCCGGCCCGTCATGATTCGGCCGATCATTGTTCCGTAACTAGACCCGTTCTCCAATCCTGATTGGCCTCCACTTGTGAGCCTCATGCCTTTCGTCGTAATTTCGCTTATTCCGCGCTTGTCGAGCTTTGCTTGCGCTTATAGCTTTCGCTCGTAGTCGCTCTTGATGCCCAGCTGGATGTTTCCGCTCACTCTGATTCGGTAGGCAAGTATCGAGCGCAATCCGTGGTTCTCTGCCGAACAGTAATTCGAATGGCGAGATCTTGTTGGTTGATTGCATGCTGGTCCGATACGCGATGAGAACCTGAAGCAAAGCATCTTTCCATGCCAACTTCGTGCAGTTTATCCACGTCTTCAATGTCCGGTTGAACCGCTCGGTCATCCCGTTGGTTTGTTTGTGGTACGGTGAAGTTCGCCGTCTCTGGATGCCCCACTTGTCCAACACTGACTTAAACGCTCTTGACTCGAAGCAGGGCCCTTGGTCCGTGATGATACACTGTGGGATCCCATACCTTGCAGGCACATTGAATTCGAATACTTGCGACACTGTCTCGTCTGTTTGGCCCTTGATTGGTATGGCTTCCACCCATCGAGTGAAGTGGTCAATCATCACTAGAATGTATCTGTTTCCTGTTCGACTCACTGGTAAGGGCCCAAAGACGTCCAGTCCCCAACACTGAAGTGGCTCACCAACCTCCATCGATCGCATCGGCGGTCTCGGGGACTCCATCTCCCGACTCGTTTGGCAGTTTGGGCACCCCGAATGTATGCCGAGACGTCCTTCCTCATGGTTGGCCCAAACACTCGCCTCCGCAGCAATTCAAAGACCCGCTCGAATCCCATATGGGCGCCATCATGAGTTATGCGCATCACACGTTCTCGCTGATTTGGTGGAACAAAAGGCACTTTCCGTCCGTCTATCGCCACCACCACGTTATCGTTTTCGACCTTCAACCTGTCCCAGATCTTGAGAAGTTCCTCCACCTCTTCCGATGTGGCCTCCGGTTTGGTGCCGGCCTGTAAGTGAGAGCACAACACATTCACGAATTCACCTGTCCTTTGATCTCCTAGCAGGTTCCTTTCCTCCATTGCGATCGCACGCACCGGTATGGCATTGTCTGGCATGATGTCGTCCAAACACGGGCTTGATAACATATCTGGCAATACATTCTGCGTTCCATCCACGTGCTCAATGGTGAAGTTGAATTCCTGCAATCGGTAGGACCATCGCGCAAGCCGTCCCCGCGGGTCTTTCGCCGTCATCAACCACGAGAGCGGTTTGTGGTCAGTGACGACCCGGAATTCATTCACCAGTAAGTAATTTCTCCACTTCTCTAACGCCCACACGATGGCCAAGCATTCTTTCTCCGTTGTTGAATACTTCTGTTCCGCCCCCGTCAGCACTCTGCTCGCGTACTTCACCACCTTAGCCGGTTGAGACAAAACCGCAACGATTGCCACGTTGCTTGCGTCGACAGCCACAGTGAACCTCTCACCAGGATTGGGTAGCCGTAGACATGTCGGGGCTTCTGCTATGCATGCCTTTAGATGGTCAAAGGCTTGATCCGCTTCAGCTGTCCACACGAATGGCACGCACTTGCGAAGCAGCTTTAACAACGGGCTGATCGTCTCTGCGAACTGGGGCAAAAAATTTGAATCATATGCCACCACTCCCAAGAACGAATGGAGCTGACGCTTGGATTTTGGTTTTGCGAAGCACTTGATCGTCTCGCGTTTCTCCGGAAGTAAATGGACTTGACCATTGCCCACGATGTGACCCAAGCATACAATTGACTTTTGGGCAATCTGCGACTTTTTACGACTGAGCTTTAGACCCGCTTCGTCCAGCCTCTGCAGTGCTGCTCCAAGTCTGGTCACCTGTTCCTGTTCCGTCTCAGAGAAGACGATGATGTCATCACCATAAACAACCACGCCTTGCAGGTTCGCTAGGACCATCAGCAACAAACGCCTGAATGTAGCTGGAGCGTTGCACAATCCAAACGGCATTCTCAAAAACTCATACTGCTGGTCATTGACACTGAAAGCCGTCTTGTGGCGATCTTCTTCTGCGATCGGCAGTTGCCAATATCCCGAGCGGAGATCAATCAGAGATATCTGCTTGGCACTGTGAAGGCTTGAGAAAATTTCTTCCATCTGAGGCATCGGGAATGCATCCTTCACAGTCACCCTGTTTAGTTCTCTGAAATCGATGCAACATTGATAGGTTTCGTCGGCCTTCTTCGTCAACAGCACGGGTGATGAATTCGGGCTGTGCGTTCGCCTGATGATTCCTTTCGATTCCATCTCGGTCACCTGATTCTGTACCTCAACCAGGGTGTTCTGTGGAATCCGTCTGAAGATTGGCTTACATTGCCCTCCTGGGATCAATGGTATTCGATGTTCAACCCAATTGCAAAATCCGTAATCGTCCTCCGCGTCTGTGTATAAGTGGGCATACCTGCTCAGTACGTTGCGTATTGCACGGTTCTGACAATCAGGCACGGCTTTGAGGGCACCAACCTGGTAGGTTCTCCCCTTGTTTATCTCGATCGTCTCGTTAGCCACGATCACCACATCGTTTCTCAGGTCAATTGTGATACCGAGCCGTTTCAGGACGTCGGTTCCGATGATGGTTTCGGTCGTCTCCTCCACGATGAACATGTCATGACGGATGAGCATTTCTCCTATCCTGATTCGTAACCGCTGCGTGCCCGTCACTTTCAAAGAATGCCCGCCGACCGTCTGCATCGTGATTGAAGATGGGTTTACTGGAACCCAATTGAACCTCTTCGTAATTGACACTGCCGCTCCTGTGTCTACTATGGCTCGGACAGACACACCTTCTATAGTTACCTGGAGGACTGGTACTCACCACCGACTCGGCATGGATAGAGTGAAACAATAGGGCACATTGACGTTGGTGCAGAATCTCGCGACATGATCACGCTGGTTGCATCGGAAACAGCGGCAACCGTTCCGGATTACCCGTACATTGCGTTGTGAAGTGGTGCTTGAAGACTCTATCGACAACAGCTGCTCCACCATTTCGGATAGGCGATTTACTTTCTGTTCCAACTCAGCATGCTGGATGCTTCTCACTGTCACTCGTTCCGACAAATTCTGGGCGACAGTCACCAGATCCACCGCTTTGCTGTCTCCCACCATCGACGCCCATTTCACCTGATCACGGAGTGGATCGGGAAGACTTCGGATAAACTGCTGCTTCAGTAGGCGCTCTCTTGCGTTGCCCTCTAACTCGGGGAGCCCAATCGTTAGATGTCTGTCCAGCTGCTGGAAAAACACCATCAAATCCTCCTGTTCGTCCCATCTGGCTGCGTGAAATCGTTGCAGTGCTCGTTCTCTCTCCAGATCCTTTCCAAATTCTGCACACAAGGCAGCCCTCATCTCAGCGAACGAACAGCCGTGTTTGGCCTTCCGAGTGAGCAGATACACCGCCTTGGCTCGTCCACTCAACCGTGTGCCCAAAGCAATTAGAAAAGTTGCATCCCCCCTCACACCCGTGCAAGCTGCAATTCCGTCGAGCTCATCGAGCTACGCCTCCAACCGGGTCAACTCCATCGCGAATGGTCACGGCACCAGTGTAGCGAAAACGACAGGACAGGGGGGTAGACGTTTATTGCACACCGAAAATGGGCACATCAGGGTCCCGCGCGCGCATCGGATATCGACTAGATTTCCGTCCCACAACGCAACACAGGTGCGGACGTTAGAAACGAGCCAGTCATTTCGCCTCGGGAGTTCTGACTTGGAAGACCTGCCTTCCTGTTTTCGCCTCGATCTCTACTTCTCTGTACCCGATTTGGATCGGCCAGGAGTCGTTCGGGAGCTCTCGACTTGCTTGTTCTGGGCTGCGTCAATCGGCTCGGCCTCAATCCCGTAGGCTGCGCTAGCGGCGTATATGTTTGATTTCTTGCGCTGTCCACAAATTCCTGCTCCGTATTTCCGGGCCCAGGCTTGTCGCTAGCCATACTTCTCGATCCGCTCTCAGCTAGCTCCGAAGAGCTCCCCCGAGGCATTCTTGGAAGCGACCCCTCTACAATACGAGCTCTTGTGAAATTTGATGGTGAAGCAAGTGACGAGCCCAGAAAACCCCACACTGAGACGCTGCCGCTGTTTGACCGCGACTGCTTATTCATCTCACCACGAGTTGACGAGACTTATTAGCAGTTACCTCCACAAGAAAGGCGTTCCCAAATCCGTAATCTGGGGACACGCCCGATAGCTTACATCTCCGCCACGGGATGCGTAGACTACAGAAGATTTAGTGAATTTACCCGGAAAGATGCTTTTCCTCTTCCTAGGATCGATGACTTATTTGACTCGCTGAGAGGATCAGCTTACTATAGTATGTTGCATCTGGTGTCGGGGTACTAGCAAGCGAAGGTTGAAGAAAGTGATAGGGAAAAACTGCGTGTTAGTACTATCAGGATTTTATGGATTCCAAACCATGCCCTTTGGCCTAGTAAACGCTCCTGAAACTTTTCAACGCTTGATGCAGTAGGCCTTTTATGGAATGATACCACAGAAGTGACTCGTCTACTCGGATGATGTCATCGTTCATGGGAAAACGAAACGGGAACATTTGAACAACTCGGCTGATATGCTGAAACGCCCGATTGAGTTAGGGGTGAAACTTAAACCATCAAAGTGTTACTTACTACGAGAAGAAGTAGTATACCTTAGAAATATCATTTCGAGTTCGAGCATCCGAATAGATACTAACAAGACGGAACAAGCGAAGTCCTAGAAAACCCCTATCAACACTGAGCAGTTGTGTAGTATTCTTGGGTTGACATCATTTAACCGACAATTTATCCGGAACTTCACGACTATCGCCGCACCATCGAATGAATTACTGCAAAAGGGTCGAGCCTTCGAATGGTCCACGGAATGTAAGGAAGCATTGAACCGGCTCCGGAAGTCTCTTTGCGCGGCACCGGTACTAGTGCACCCTGAGTTATCGCCACCGGCTGGACAATTTATTTTAGATATAGATGCGAGTGAATACGCGATTAGAGCTGTATTGTCACAACAAGGACTAGATATCATAGCGTTGTATCCTACAGTAGCAGAAACATCAGCCCAAAAATGAGTTATTGTACTAGCAGGAAAGAAATGTTAGCCCTCGTGTTCTTCATAAAACAGAATCGACATTATCTACTTGGACGGCGATTTGTAGTACGGACCGAACATCAGTCCCTAAGTTGGTTACAGAATTTCAAGGACCCTGAAGGACAAAGGGTGCGCTGTCAAGAGCTTTTGCAGAAATACGACTTCGTATGCCGACACAGACACGGTAAACAACACGTGAATGCAGACGCATTATCTGGAATTTCCCTTCGCAATCACCGGGAATGCGCTTCTTTCAACATACAACACCTAGCCATGGTTAATACTTAGGGTACAGTATACGGACTCTGGCAGATGGCACAAGCAAATGACCCTGATATTGTACTAGTTTAAGAGATGTGCATTATTATTCGACTCCTGTTCGACCTATACTAGAAGAATTGTAGTCCTACAGTCACTGGTTAAAGAGGTGTTAATTGATCTTCACAAAGAACTGGGACACGCGGGGATTAATAAAATGGACATAGGAGTACTGCGCCGCTTCTGGTGGCCACACCAGCGGCGAGACGAAATCAACTTCTGCCAGTCATGCGAGAACTGTGGTTCTCTTAAACACCCACGATTTCTTAACCGCGCCCCATTGCAACTTATGAAGGCTGGATACCCTAACGAGATGGTTGGTGTCGATATCATAGGACCATTGCCAGTGACACCACGTGGACACCTTTTCATCCTGGTCATGGTGGATTATTTCAGCAAATGGTGCGAGTCTGTGCCGGTTGCACAAGCTGACCCGCGTACAGTAATAACAGCGATAGACAATCATTGGATTTGTCCTTGGGGGGCACCAGAACATGTAGATTTAACAGAGGCTCCTGCTTGGGGAGCGCGTTGGTACAGCAAATACGCCGAGTTTTTGGAATATACAAGACTAGGACAACAGCCTATCTCCCTCAAGATAACGCGCAAGTCGAGGGAACTAACCATTACCTCAAAGTGTTACTACAAGCATTTTTAGATCAGAACATTAACGAGCTGGACATCATGTTACCCAAGTGTCTGCTTACCTACGGTACGGTACATTTCTCAACTGAACAAACACCATACGTTATGTGGATAGGAAGAGAGTCGGGCTTGCCTTCTGATTTACGCTTTCCCATAGCTTATCAGCTGCAGCTATTAGTAATGGAATAGGTTAGTATACCACTGAATTCACATCGACAAGCATATCAGTCCGCTGGGTCACAGATAAAGAATGGCCATCGACATCAAGTGGAGTACAATGATAAAAAGATTTTCGGTCTTCATCTCAAAGTTGGTGACCTTGGTTGGCTACATCAGACCCAGACATAAGGGGCACCAACAAAGTTCCAACGCGAGTGGGTGGACCCTACGTAGTGGAGCGAGTACTCTTTTACACTACGTATATAGTAAAGTGGGTCGATAATCCAACCAGACAGCCCATAGTGGTACATTTTAAACTTCTCAAATTATTTCCGTTGGAGACCATCAAATTCGAGGGCGAAACGTCCGATCCACCCGAGGTAGCGGCTGAACTTGAAGTGCCTGCATAAGAGGATTAGGCCGGGCTCCGGGGGCGTTTTCAGACTAGAGGGGATGTGGTGTAATAGGCGATCGAGTTGTTAGGCGAATTGTCATAACCGCAGTCCCCGCTTCTGTTTCTTAGCCGCGCTACTGTGCTGTTGCAGAAGAAGAACAAAAAGGCAAAGAAGAATTTTAACCGTAATGTTCTTTCCAATTTCATTATATTTATTCTTTATAGCAGCTACGTTTTGTTTAATACAAGTTCCTGCTAATCTTTGGAGTAGTTTCCGCATTGAATACTACAGTGTTTCCTTAATTGATATAATGATTATGCCTGAAGGATACTGCTATTTCAATGCCCGAAATCATTTTTGTTACGACTGTAAAAAGTACACTACATTCAAAGTGCAGACCCATTTCTTCACTACTGAAATCTGCCTACGAGGCATATTTCGGGTTGAAATCCGGAAATCAGAATAAGACTATTATAAGCGTACTTTAAGAATATTATTTGTATGTCGTGCAATTTTCATCTGACTCAGTGGCTCAAGGGCCAAAACAAGATGCCCTTTGCAATCACCATGGTGCGGAGGGAGCCAAAGGTCCACACTACAGACTACTGCGTTTGTCTCACCAGTGTCATTGGAATCTCTAACCGAAACAAGGACAAAATGCGTTGTCCTGATCTTCTATCAGCTGCCATATCTGTTCTTTATGATTTCACCTAACCCATTCCTATGCGTCCAGTGAACATGTCACTGATGAGGACTAGTGATTCTGCATCGTCAGCTTCCCCTGATATTGACATCTGTGAAAACTTTAAAGTTGATATTGTCAACCTACATCTTATTGAACAGTCCGGGCTGAATGACTTTTTATGTGACCTAGGATTGACTAAAGACAAGGCCGAGTTGCTGGCATTTCGGCTGCGGCAGTGGCACTTACTTACTGCAAGCACTCAGGTTACTGTATACAAAAAGCGAAGGGTTACATGTTCCGGTTTGTACGACACAATAGAAATCTTTTGTTACTATTCCGACTTGTAAGGACTGATGAAGGAGCATGGCGTTAGGCATAGCAGTGATGAATTGCTTTTGTTCATTGACTCGTCCAAGGTAGTCTTTACGTCATACTGGTCCACAATAGATGTGTACCCAACTGTTCCTCTGTTGCATGCCACCACTATGAAGGAGACTTACGAAAGTAGGCAACAGATATTCGCTGCACTAAACTACCATAAATACTGCTAGAACATCTGTGCTGACTTTAAATTCATTGGACTCGTGATGGGTATGAAAGCAGGCTTCACCAAATATTACTGTTTCTCGTGCTTATGGGACTACCCAACTGAAAGATGGCCAGAGAAGAAGGAGTACGCTGCATGGAAAATGAGTGTACAGCATACGCCATATGAGCAACCTAATCAAATCTATATACCACCACTGCACTGTTACAATTGAGGGACGCCGCTGTTATGATAGCGTAACGCCTGATAAGATTGCCACTGACACGGTTGGAGCACGCCTACGGTAATGGCTTGGAACGCTGGCCAATCGAACGGATTTGCGCTGACCTGACGGCGTTAGCTTAGCCCTGGGTACGCGCTGGTGAGACGGAAATTGAGCGAGCGTGAGAATGATCTTAACCGCACGTATTCGGGTAGACACTGAGCCCTCGGAACGGACGCACACGAGAGGGAGTTACGGTAGACGCGCACTAATGACTTAGACGTGAACGCTGCCCGGCTATCGACGCACACAAATCACTTGACCGACCGACTCCCGACTATGACGAAGAGGAAGAAAGGCAAGTGGTCCTCTGAAGGCTCTTTTGCGACCAACGAAGGGCAAATCACAGCCAATGCTATGGGTCATTAAGTTAGGGAAAGTAGCTACCACGACGGGGTGGTAGTTTGTAGAAGAACATTGTCAGCAGGTGCGCAGTTGGGCCGCCTCTCGGGGTGACGGAACACTGCTACGTTGTGGGGAGGAATTAGCCCCCGCTTTCCACATCCACTCTGCCGGAGTTTCTGGCGCGTTTTTGCGGGGATATTTGACGGGCCTGCAACATGCACCTCAAGATTAGTTTGAGTAAAATCTTCTTCAAAGCGCACAAGTGAGATGGTTTTATGTTCCAGTACTTAAAGTAAGTATTCCCAGTCAGTGATGCAAAGCTCAAAGTAGGGATAGTTATTGGCGCTGAGATTCATCTGTTAATGGCAGACAGGGCTTTCAAATGCCAGTGGACTTCATTTGAGTTAGATGCGTGGCGATCACCAAGACAGTGTGTACAGGATACTTGGGCAGAACAAAGAGAGAGAACTATAAATACATTACAAGAAGCTCATTGTGGACTGTCGGACTGTTGGTGCTCGAATTTCACTCCAGATGCACTTCTTGCAAAATCACCCTGAATTTTCCCTGAGTACTTAAGATCAGTTGGCGATGAGGATGGTGAGCGCTTTCACCAACACTTTTCGGTCATGGAGTGGCGCTACAGTTGCAGATACACGCCTTCCATGATGACTGACTTTTGCTGGTTTCTGCATCTTGAGGGTGCTGGATCATACAAGCGACAATCTCGGCAAAGCCATCATTTCCCAGTGTCAAGCTGGGGCCAGTAGTTAGCGGCGAGTGTAGCAGTGATCTTATAAACGGATTCGCCACATATATGCATACTGAATATATGACGATTCGTTACATTTACATACAGTTGGTACTACATAGCCTTGTACTTTTCTGAAAATTAGCGTTTGCTATTAATAATGTCACTTGAAAGGCTAGGTAAAAACGGAATACATTTCTACGATCAGTGAAGTGTATTAAATACAGTAGGGACATTGGGCATTTCTGTTACAGAAATTACATTTTTGTTGTTGCACAGTGTAATTTGGACAACATTTTATAGGTCTTCCTTATCGTCGGAATAAAATCCTTGGTTTCCGACGCGTTTGAAGCACTTGAATACTGGTTTAGTGGGGGCGAAAAGACCCAAGTCTTGACTGGTCCTGTAAAATGGTTTATGTGGATTACATAAGTTAAAACATTTGTGACAATTAATTAAAACGCGAACCAAAAGCTCCACATTAACGCATAATATATCCTTTCACTCCGATTATGTGTGGGTTGGTGCGTACAATATTCGCCTGCGTCTTATCGTCTCTCGATGAAAAGAAATATATTTAATTAACGCCGACGCTGCAGTGTATCGTCGCTATTTTCAGTATGAGCAGCGTGGCACAAAACAGATAAACGTCTGTGAACTGGGTGCCGAAATATTTCCAGGCGACATCGGGAATATAATCAGCTAGGAAGAACCAGTTGATTGCTTAGACGAAGTTAAACAGGATGT
This sequence comes from Dicrocoelium dendriticum, assembly GCA_944474145.2. NCBI lineage: Eukaryota > Metazoa > Platyhelminthes > Trematoda > Plagiorchiida > Dicrocoeliidae > Dicrocoelium > Dicrocoelium dendriticum. The sequence goes on from OX104065.1 coordinate 122,545,802, forward strand.
CGTAATTGGTGACAACGTGAACGTTCTCGCTGTCTTCACAAGTTTATTCTGCGTAGTGGATGTAACGGGAGAGCAGGGTCACATGATCCCTACAATCACGTAGTGGACCAGTGTTTACTGCATTAAGCAGTAGCTCCCTGATGAGGCCTACAAAGTCTTAGACACATGGTTCGTCATCAGTTCCGAATTTCGTGGGAGTGGTGACATAGCTGTATAACTTTATATGGGCGAGTACTTCCGGCAAGTTCTGTTTGAACTGTTCGCTGAGCAACGCAGCAGCTTCGATTGCATGCAGTTTGAAGTCCCCGAACAGATAGGACGTGAATGCGTGACCGTGCCAGGGTTCGCCTTCTAGCAGACTCTAGGCAGTAATCCACTTCCAGGGTGAACGTTGGAGGGCGGTAAACTAATGCAGTAAAAATTCATCCCCATGTTTCCTTTCTAGGTGGCCCCAGAGAAAATTAACGACTTGCGTATCTGCATCTTCGATGCGAACGATATAAGGTCAGATCATTAATACAAAAGCGTTCTTTTGCACTTTTCGGTTGATCGTTTCGTAGGAGAATCATGTCGGGAAAGGCTGTCTTGGCATTATTGATCTCCGTATTCAGCCATTTTGAGTTATAATGACTATATCCCAATGAGTAGACATCTGAATGTACGAATTTCAGCAGGTTTACTTGGAGCCGCTGTGCGTTGGTATACCAACAAATGAAGGACTCAGAGGTCAACAGTGATCTTGTGGACGTGACTTCTGTGTGAGGTTTTAAGCCGACCCTTTTGGGGTTGGTTATAGGTCGTTCCTCTGTTTGACCCGCATCGCAGATGAATCAATAACTGGTGACTAAATGACCACTGCGAACCAAAGGGGCGTCTACATCAGGTGTACGTTCTTTGTTGGTGAACAAATATCCTGCACAAATGGTCGGTTACATGTTTTGAAAGGAGTGGGCAAAATGACATAATTGTATATTGGAACGCTGCTTAAGATGGTTTGCGGATCAGCTATGAATTCTTATCCAATCGTTTCAAATGTTTCTAAACAATGTAGGTTGGAATCACGCATGACAGGGATTTTAAAGCTCTCGCAATTGACAGTCCACGTCGGGCGTAGTGTTTGGTGGGTAGTTCATCCAAGCTATAACAGCTTTTTCTGCTTGTTGGCAACTGGCGGCAACAACTAGAATCGCGAAACGGCGGGTCTGAATCCCCACCACTTAAAACTTTGGGTTGATTCGGTATTACAGAATTACCCCGCCTCCCTTTGTAAGTCTTTAGTGATAAATATGTGACATATCCGTCAACGGCACTTTGCGTCCGTTATTCCAGCTAGCAACAATGTCTCCGAGACACCAATAAAATCGCGTGGATTAGAAACTTGATGATCGATCACTTCTGCCTGCTTATTTCAAAGGTATTGAGCATTGATATAATGACAGATGTTTTTATCCTTCTCTAGTAATCCACAGGATGCTAAAGGAGGCAGGTATTTGCAATGTCAACAGATGTGAAAGTGATCGTTATTCGTCTCGTTTGACACGTCGTCGTCAGCTTGAGTTGGTCACGATACGTATCATTCCTCGTCTAGAACTACTACAAAAATGGCTTGGGCGAGCGGTTAAACAAAGCTCTTGTGTAATTGCCGGTAGATTTGCATTTTCAGATATGCTAATTCAAAGTTGTTGGAAGATTTCCACAGCATTTAACCGAAGTTCAATTAGAAGAATTTCCAACTACTCCGTTAACTTTCTAGTACTTCCTATGTTATTTGTTCTGAAAGTACTACGAGTTTTATTATTCTTGGGTTACTTCCTCTACAAGTTGGTGATAGAGATAGCCTTCTGAACGATCGAGCAACGGCAGTGTGCAGTAAATATATTTCGCGAATGAAACGCCACAGTTCCTAATCGAGATTTCTGATCTCTTGACTATCATGGGAAGGAAGCTCTGGCATTCCATGTATGAAGATTGTGTTTAGGCGATCCTGCTTTGTTGTTTGTTCTTCTGAGATGTTTTATTCGGTTGTCGCGTGCTTCAGTGAACACACGGATTGATGCGACTCCTACAGGAGCAGTGTTGTAGCGCATTTGCATAGAGTCGTACGTGTCCCACATCAGCGGCGGAATCAGCTGTCAGCCTAAGTAACCGAGGTTCACCATAATGTGCGGAGTGTAGTTGCCGAATAACTGCCAGTAATAGTTTTGTGCCCTTAGTTTTCACAATCGTCAAAATGCACAATGCATTTAATTGGTCTTGGTCGTCAGACAACTTACCCCGCAAAGTGATGGCGGTAGATTTGGAAATATCTGTGCACACAAGTCAGTTCGTAATTGTTGGATCCCCTTATTGTCGCGCTACAAGCTCAGGTGACCATTGCTCTTGGCCTACTGCAAAGTCATGATGTTCTACTGTTTTACTGTCTGTTCGCACTAGCAGTTTTCTGCATCAGAGAAGACCCTAAGTGTGGCATTCCGAGTGAATTTTGCAGCGATCTCCGCGTATGTGACTGATATTCCGGGGGGATTTGAACTCAACCAGAGACCTTCGCGTGTTAGATGCAAATGTCTTGTGTTCTGCTGCTCCATCCGTGCTACTCACAGGAATTGTTAGGATAAACGGAACCTGGTCAATCACGTATGCGCGCGATCACTGAATTTTTATCATGCCTCCGTTGAGCATCAGAGCCACGGTATATTTCGCCTGATGTTCTGCGAAAAGTACTTGAGGTCAAGGCGATGGATACTATACATATGGTGGCTCAACTCAAGCAAATTGTGCACCAACGTAATGCTTATAGGCTACTACGCTGTCCTGATGCATACTTGCTTCGAATGTATAAATATTAGCGTTCGATATTGTTTAACTTCCGCTGCTAACCACTCGCACTTTCATCCCAATATAAGCATACACTTGACGAATGAGATGGTGGAAAACGTAGTACAAACTCAGAGGTCGTCTCCTCGGAGCAATTTCTTTCTTTACAATCATGATGAAGTTGTTGTGTCGCCGCTGACGCCTTCACCCCACGACCGCAAGAAGAAGTCCAAGACGACCCAGAAGGAGACTTGTATACGTGAAATCACAGTTGCTTATATAGTTTGAAGGCAAAATGAAGGGAAGCTACTAAAGTACACTTGAGCCAACCAACTGTAGGAAAAACGTAAAATGCAACGGCAAATAAGCAACCGTGTACGTAAGAGCGAATCGCGTAGGTCCTTAAAAAATTGGACTCCAAGCGTAAAGCGAACGACCATTTACAGTGACGGGCACTGGCCAATCCGAATGACGAAATGAAACGTTTACACAAAAGTCACGAAACAAACGCGAATAAGGAATGCAGACTCAAAAGTTGAAACTTAGTACAATAACTGTGTGACACTAAATATTCCTTTAACATAACCAAGTAGAACAGTGATGAGAAGAAAAAACCCAATAGCATATGTTCTTGCAAACAGCGCTACTGAGAAGAGCATGAAGATGAGGGTCCATTAACAATGACGCGGATGTACCAATCGGGCGAACCCAGTAGAGCGTTTAAACAACAGACAAGAAATAGAAAATAGGAAGAGTAAAGAATAGCTATCAAGCTCGGTCACAATAAATGAATGTCTAATAGCTGTTCTCCTAATAGAAGTCTCGCGGTTGTGAGACGTGACGCTCTCAAAGTTCGACCAACTTATTAAAAAGGCTTTAGGCGTTAGTGTAGAAACAAGGTAGTCTTTTGGATGTTAGGAGTACGTTGTTGGAAACCCAATTTGTGTTTGATTTTAAGCCGACCATAAGGTGGTCGGCCTTCATTAGTTTTGTTTCGTTGATATTTGGTTTGTTAACTTCAGTAGTACTGCATGGCCTCACAAACTCTTTCAGATCAGGGTCTTCCCTCATTCTTTTGCTCTGTCCTGTAGGGTGTGGGGAGTGCTTAGTATCAGTCTCTCTGTGGGACTGTGGGGGTGAAATATTTACTGAGGTTACAAGTTCCATCAAACTAGTGACTACTCATGGCCGTGCCCTATGTGCTATTAGCCGGATTTTGTTTGGAAAGACAGTGCGAAACGTCAACCAGTTGTCCGATAGGACTTGTGTCACTGCTTCGCAATGCAGCAAAATTTCATTAATTTTGGACCGCAGACCTTGTAGTTAGCTAATGCCGGAATGCTTATCACTGATTTACTGATAACATTGTTTTGAGAGAGTGCTTTGTGTATTTACATACTGTACTACTTCATGCTATTAAGTCTAGTGATCAGAAGTATTCATCGTCCCGGGAGCACTATGAACAAAATGGGTTTTCCTTTCATCGCTCTCGGGAGGGTTGCCTTGGTTATACGAATCGTTTGGGCGATCTTTCCGAGAGATTTAGAATAATATGTGCACCCTGCTCAATGAATTGCGAAGACAAACTGCTGGCAGTAGGACAGTCTCTATCTTAACTGCTTAGTTCAGTGCAACTTGAAGCATTCGATGTTCACCGGAGTACACTAAGGTCGGGTGACAACGTACGAGTCTCAGCATAGGGTGCTCAACTCGAATACCAATCGCATCGCAGATGGAATTCCACTAGTTTCGATCGTCTAACAACTTGTCGTTTATTATGTCAGATTTGCACTCGGGAGCGTTGGTGTGCATGACATTTAACGCAATGTGCTACTGTCTAGTAAATACCCGTTTTATTGGTATTTCTCTTGATTTGGACTTGTAACGAGGAGCATTTGCATCTAGAAGTCCGCGCATGTCGATAGTTAGGCATCGTACTATTGTAAGTGCACAATCTAAACATGCACGCTCACGTCTGACGCGCCCAAACTGTACTTACTCTAACACACCGTGCGTTTTCTCTCATTACATACACGCCCACAAATTACTGAGAGCCTAGTCTCCGGTTTTTCTTGTTTTCCTCTTCACAGACCATGTCGTCAGTATCGGTATAACATTGAAGCTGTACGATTGTGTAATCGTCCTTCCGCTGGGTCTTAAAAGGGCTGTACTGTAGGCCAGTATTTTCTTCTCTCCACTGGAAGTTGGGTAGGTGGATGGGAAGCGTTTGATAGTGCAAATATCAACTAGTGTCTTTCTTCTGGTTCAATTTATAAGTCTCATGGGGTCCGACATCGTTCGCACCAATTACGACCATCCTAACGACTAGGTAGTTTTCATTGGACTCTTAGATAGTGCCCGTGGCGGTGATGTAGAAAGATGCGTTGCTCGACTTTTACTCGGTACAGAAGATAGACCTACATGTGTCTCTTCCGGGGCTTATGTCGAGGTGACGGTTGCATGAGTTAAGTGTTATTTCATGCGCTTGCTTACTTCGGGTTCTGAACCGCCGGTATCGTAACTAATTCGTAAATCTAGTCCCCATTAATGAAGTATTAGCAGCCAAACCAAACAACATTTGCTTTTTAGGCAGTTACAATTTATCAGAGTAAGTGACACATATACCGTGAGGTGGTTGACAGGGCTGAATCTACTATTACAGTCAGCGACGGAGCACAGAAAGAGTTGCATTAGAGCAACATCGACATTTTTCATTCAACTAGCATTGCACTGAGACCAACTGCTCCATCGTATTAGTTAATATTCCAAATTTTTTCATGGACACATATATATGATTGATAATAGGAAGAGCCATTTATATTGGCAAAACCCGAGCTCATCAGACACAATTTTGTGTCTGCTTAATTCTAGTTGACTTACGCCAGCGAACCTAGCGCGGAGAGCAGAGGTAATTTAGGCATGCCATTTTTGTCCTAAACATCCGGGTGCATATCAAACCCTCACACTTACCGCTGAGTTGAATCATGTTCTGTGACGGCTATTATTGTAAATCAAAACTGCAATTGTTCGGTTGCGTGAGGTAGTGGGTGGGGGAATCCTCACGTTTTTGTCCTGGTCTCGCTTGTCCTCAGTTAACATAGGCCGATTTGTCAAGGGAATCACGCACATACACAGTTCGGTTGTTTTAACAATTGACAGTAGTTGGTGTAAAGTTAAGCTCTTTAATGTATGCGGTATGGGGTGGATGTTTGCGGCTACGTATTGCAACATCGCGGACGGGATCAAAAGTTACAACTTGAGCCGTAGCTTCTATCGGACTATTAAATAAGAGTAATTTGTGACTTATTAGGCAGGGCGGCGCGTCATTCATTTGAATGCAGTTTTGCAGTTGTGAGAGTTGTTAAAATTAGTTAACGATGCACGCGTGTTTTTGAACACAAAAAGAGCTAACAAGGTTTGGGTTGCAGGAACTACGATCCTCAAAAGCAAGTCCGAAAAAGGTGATCACGAAATACGGGATGTTAATCAGATTTGAGTAAGTGTATGATAACCGCGCTAGTAAAACTGAGGCAAGGAAAATGCTCGACACAAAACAGCGGAGTAGAGATCCCAACAGATAACTGGCTGGCAAAGCAAAATCTAGACAGGAACTTTACCGTGGGAAGGATCAAAGCACTAAGTGAAGTAGTAGATAATTTCCCTGGTAGAGAACCCAAAAAGATACGCCACTGCTTCGGCATTAAGATGACCAACGAATAAGTCGCTTTTCCTCCGATGCAATCCAGTGGATAAACTGGAAAATTTTCCGTCGAATGCTTTGATCTAAATGTCTTTCTGCTTAATGCATTAACAACTATGGAACAATTTCATCATCGGGTTCCTAAATGTAAATCCCTTGGTGCTCCAAATGACAACCGGATCTTCTTTGTTCAAATTAACGGCATCAATGAGAAATTCAGAAAGCTGATCGCGCATTATAAGAAGCAGGATATTTGAAAGCAATCTTGCAGGTGCACCGATGCGTCGTTAAATTCAAGCACATCCTGTTGATGCGGAGCAGAAATAAAAAGCGCACAGCCCTACAAGCAACACGTAAACTTTAAGAACGCGTGACGCTAATGCGGCGTTGAAACAGCAACCTCTTCCTTGTCAATGAACTGGCCGATGAAAAAGGTCATTATTCCAGTCGCCATCTGGGAATCAAATAGTTCGTTGTTTGTCGCCTCCATGAATCTGGGACATAATCCTATAAATACACACATTGTTCTAAAGAAGACTGCGGATGGCCGGAGGCCAAAACTCATAAACAACTTCAAGGCCAAAGTGTGAAAAAGTAGGGAAGCCTTTGGGCCAGATTTAGGGGTTGTTGCGAGAGGCGAAAAGTGAGAAAATCTCTACCAACGCTAAGCAAACGAACGCAGTGCCCTAGTGTGAAAACGGGGATGGTAAAGGCGTTTGGCCGAACGTCGTGACAGAGAAGGGGAACAGTTTAAACCTCACGATCGGAACTGCTTAGCTAACGTAAGGTAATGCGATGAGATACAGGGCCCAAAATGTGCACGCCAAACCCGCATTGAAACGCCTCGTAAGGTTTCCGAAACAAATAAATAGTGCTTATCCTTGGTGTAAATAGAGTATTGAGCACCGTGCAGTCCAACTTCTGCATATCGACGGCATATCACTAAAAGAATCCTCTATCTAGAATTAATATTTCTAGTATTAATATCACTAGACAATTAAATATCTTCGACCGCCTTTCATTCTAAACGGCGATCGCATCTTCCATCCACTATTAAACTAGAAGCGCTTGACACGCCGTTACTTCTTTTGTAATATCTTTACCATCTTTTGATCGACCCACATTATAGATGAATGAACAACTTCCTTTATCATTCCTCAACAAAACTGCGGCCAAAGTCTGTAGGGTGACAACTACAGACAATTCACCATACTCCTATAATCACCAGATTAATCGAAAATGTAGTTAAAAGGTCAAGATGAAATATATCAATTCAACGGAGTAACTAAACGTGTCCTGCCATGACTTCCTTTACAAGCGATCGTACCTAACCTCCAAGCTGCATTATTTAAACTTTATATCTGACACCATTTTATATGCAATCTTGATTATATTCTTGGAGCTTTATGACCACAAAGCTCGCCTGACTGATGTTCACCGCTAGTAAAGCCGGAACAATACAGTACATTGATCAACGCACTGGATCAATAAGGTCACTAGGTTGAGTAGCAGAAATCAAGTAAATACAATTCCGAACGTGCTCCAGACAAATGGTATTTGCGGGTTGAGAGAACGCTATCGATTAATTAATAAAGGTTTAACCTGTTTGCAGTATTTCAAATGGAGTCACCTGGAATGTGCACGTTGGTCCCAAAAACAGTTACGAGAGCGGAAAAGATCGTAAGATGTCCACTGATTCTGTACTGAGTGTTGGAGCATCCCATTCGATAAATGTTTTTTTTTATCCTACTCCAAAAGTGCGACCGGTTAACTGCAGAATCCAAAGAACGGATAACCGATAAGGTTACTACATTAAATGCGTGGCCTCTAAGCAAATAAATGCTGCTCCATTTGCCTTCCCCGAATTGCCATCAGCTACGTCCACATCGCCGTTTTCTCCTAAACCTTTGGCAGAATGAATGGCGAAATGTGACCGTGGCTAGGAGGGTCAAGGAATACTTGTGGCAACGAAAGTCTGACACAATCCGAGACGTCTGGTTACGTTAATTTCACTAGGCTTGACAACTGTCATTAGCAGGAAAGATGCAGTCCAGTACCTACACTCGGCACCTGCAGCTCTAAGGTTTGTTGTCATGCCAAATTCCCACGGGACTTCGGGCACACGTGCGGAGATTGTTGCAACCTGGTCAACCTGCAGGCCTCCGTTTCGGGTCCCTTCGGTTATAAACACAGTCAATGTGAATAACGAAACAAACAATAAGCTGTCCCTATTAGTCACTTGGTCAGGCAAACGTTTAGCCTATTTATTAGCCCAAAGAAACTGGGATCTAACAATGGTGCCATGACCGCTGTGTGTTCCAATGTCCCCAATCCTCCGCCAACGGATTTCGTGGTAAGTTAGCTAAAAAAGCAAGACCATTGGAACTGATTTTGTGTGCCGATGAGTTTGAAAGCCAAACCCATAAACGGATTGCCCGTCATCCGAAGTCTACAAACGATGGAGAACCCATACTTCTTCGAGTAACACTTGAGTCTTCAATTAATGTAACAAGGATTTAATTATCAGCAAGTGTGCACCGACACAGCTTCTATGGGATAAGCATATACCAATAAGTCCCTTAGAGAGAGCGACAATCTAAACGAAACAACAAAGTGGTACATCACAAGCAAGATCGCTTAAACACAATTCTATACATGGCGTGCCAGAGCTCCGTTTGAATGATATTTGGAGGCCGAAAAGCACGATTAAGCGCAATGGTGGTTTATTCGTGAAGCAATGTCCTTGGATAATGTTGTGGCACTAGCACAAAGCAGGATAATTCTCTCATTAAATTATAGAGGATGCGGCCCAAGAATCATAAAACTTGTGATTCAGTCAGAACAACCAGCAACGGATATTTTAGATCGATGGAAAAGAAATCGGACAAGCTTTCCTTCTGAACTTTGGGTAAAGGTTGCAGATACTTTGCAAACTTCAGTTAACAAAGCATTTAAAACAGTAAACGTACCGGCGATGATACAGAAGCTTCAATTGACTGCTTCTTTATTCGACTCTGACATAGGGGCAAAAGAAGTTAGGAACGCACATTAGCTGAAACAAGTTAAAGACGAGGTATCAGTATCCCAACAAAACAACGAGTAAATACTGACCCCTACCAATCGACTTTCTCCCACAACTGACCACTTTAGCCCTCTGTGGCTTCATAGAGACCGAGAAACAAGTGTGCTTGTATACGAATGCTCACTGTCTTTTCAATCAACTAGTCGAATTGAATGATCGCCAAGTTTCTGAGTCCTATGATATCATCGGTGTCACTGAATCTTAGTTGCACTCTGGAATGACGAACGCTGAATGTTTTCTACATGGTATACCGCTCACCTGGAAACATAAACTTACAAATGGATGAAGGGTAATTTTGTATTAACGAAGCGACTCACAGTGCGAAGCCGTGTGGGATTGAGACTCGCAGCGCCCCGATTCTCGTCGGTGTCACCTGCAATTAGAAGACAGAGACACTTGCAGTATTTCTTTGGTGTACTGCCTCACAAACTCTACCCCCGTAACCAACTGCTACTTTGCGACTGCTTTAAGACGCATCCTAAAAATAAGTCACAGTCATATCCATATCATGGGTGGTTTAAACGTACATTGCTTAGAAACCCCTGCAATGATCGGAGAACGATCCCAAGCCAATATTTATGAGCTCGTTACCATTGACTCGCTTTAAAGTCACGTCACTTTGGGCACTCGGTTCTGATCAAGTAACATACTATCTGTGCAGGATCCTGTGCTTGTCACCGAAGAACCTTTATTGATGTGTTGGCTTTAAACTGTTTGTTGATGCGCAGTGGTTATGCAGTCATCAGTTTCAATTTAGTTTGCTATGCGGAATATCGGAATGCGAACTGAGACTGTGCGAACCATCGTGAGCTACGAAAGATCAACCCAACTTCTCAGCGTTACAAGCTGGTCGTTCCTTTCCGAATAACGTCCGGAAGTCGCGTGGCTCGAGTTCGTCAACAAATTCAGTCGGCGGGTTACAGATGCTTCAGAGTTAAGAGTTTGCAGTGGGAATAGAACAGTTTCCTTCGTTAGGAGCAGAACTCGAAGATGGTCGGCAGTACGGAACGCAGGATTGCGTGTGTACCGAGAAAACCCAACATCAGATACTTGAGACAATTACATACTACAATGTAACCACTGCCCACAGCTGCTCAGAGAAGACAAAGCCGTCTATCAGCATAACATCACAAAAACCTCCAGTACTATCCATTAACTGCTGTACATGCATGTCAGTAGCCTACGAAAGGTAAGGCAAGGATTTTCTCCACTCAGGAACGGCTATGGAAGAAGCATACGCATGGCACATGCAATCTTCTTCCACGTTTCAGAAGGCCTTGACATCAATTATTTAGCCAACTTTTTGTCTGCCTGCCAGGGATAACCCGCATCTATTTTACCGCTAAAACTGTATTGCAGAAGCTGAAGATTTGCGCAACAAAGCTACACGGGTGTCAAAATCACTCATCCAAAGGCACTAGGATCAGTATCAAGTCAACTGGCGGGGCTTTTGGCTTAGTTTCTGAAGTCCTGTTTAGACCCGCACCAAGCTCCCGCTATGTGAAAGCTTAGAATAATAAGTTAGACACACAAAAGCGGAAGCAGTACTTAGCAATCCAACTACCATCCAGCATATCTTCTCCCCATACTCTCTATGGTCACGGAATCCATCGTTACCGATACACTGGTATGTTATCTAGAAACCTGTAACCGTATTACTCCAGAACAGTACGGCTTCCATGGACAGCGATTGTACACAACAAGTTTACTAATCACATGCAGTAGTTGGACAGAGTCAGCTGACGCTGGAGATGTTAATGTGATCCACCTGGATTTTTTGAAAACATGCGGTCATCTTGATCATCGGATACTCCTTTACACGCACCAGCATTGCGAGATCGGTGGCACTCTTTTAAGCTGGATTGTCAACATTCTCCTTCAACGACAATTAGTGTTCAGAATTAGGAGCTGGTTGTCGGACTCCAAACAATTTAAGTGTTTGGCGCATCTAAGCTCAGTTCTAGCGCCAAGAAATTTTTGGAGTTTATTAACGATCGCACACAAGCAATCGCTTCAAACTTCCTACTATTTGCTGACAATAGCAAGATCTGGATTCAGGTGAACTCTGACCAGCATCTGCTTCAGATTGCCATGTACACTGTATATCAGTTATCAACCAGAATTGTACTGCAGTTTAACGTAAGTGAATGCAAGGTACTCTCTAAACACATCAAAGGAATTACTCATACCTGCTCGGAACGAAGGTGCCGCAACAACCATCTGTCGAACGTTATTTGGATGTACTAGTTCAAGAGGACTTAGGTTGTTGTAGACAATCCGAAACGCCTAGAAGGCTGAGAACCAACATCACAGGCTGTTGCGAGAGGCGTTCGGACAAATAAGCAACTTTATTTTCGACAAATGCTCAATGCTTATGTTCCCCTCAAATTCGAATGCGCAATACAAGCCTAGTATCCATGGCTAAAACACGACCATAATGCACTGGAGCAGCCTCAATATCCGGCATCCACAAATTTAATTGGAATTCGCACTCTTTCATAATAGCAGATGCTGCAACGATTGGAGATATACAACGGACGGGATCGCAGACTACGAGGTGACCTGATTATGGCGTACTTGATTCTGCGAGACCCACATCATGTGTGCCGTTCCTTAATGAAACTCAGAGGCAACACGAAACTGGGATCACTCACCGAAACTCGCAGAACAGCATAGCCGTCCGGCGTACCTTCTTTCTTTCTTTTCCATCCGTCCATATCACCCGTGGAATGCTCTCCCTTACTCGGTCGTCTCTGCCCTGAGAGTGACAACAGTTAAAAGACAGACGGAGGACGCAATCATCTAGTTACGATTTGTTACTTAACACTACGTCTCCACCCTACTCCTTGAGTCTAAATTGGATCAAGTTGTTGTTAACTGTGGGCGCCGGGTATCTACTCGGATGCGGTCAAGATCCTACGCAGTCCCCTTACCAGCGAAGGCTGAAGCTGCTGTAAGATTCAGAGGAGGCTACCGAATGCTACGCAACCATCTTATATTTGCGTACCAAATATTGAGTGACTCCAAACATGTATAACGGAATTTGCTGAACCAGCGAATACACCAATCTCACAGGTAACTTTTTGAAACTGGGTGCACAATATAGCCGACTGGAGTATCGAAGGAGTTATTTTCCTCTTCGGGTTTGCCAACCGTGGAACCCAATTCCATACTCAGTTGTATCCTTCCCCACACGGGACATTTCAAAATGTCATTGGATGTTGCTCTTAGCTCCCAGAGCTTTGTTACCTAATATGTGCTCTCGTGGATTACAGTAACCTTGCCATTACACCGGATTTCTATGTCACATGGAACCATAGTTTAAGTTTCTCACCCTTTACATCCTTATTCACTGCATCCCTTGTAGTTCTGTATGCTTACATTCGATTTTGTACACTAACTTTTCTTATCAACTCAATTATCTCTGTAGACGGTCGGTAGATGACTTACATACCGTTGGATTTCATTCTATTCACCCACACCATCCTACAGAGTTTGCCCGATACTTAATTTCTACCCTTTATAAATCATTGTTCATTGTCCTTTAGTATTGCCCCTCTTTTATAATGTCGCTATGGTAAAATCACTCCAAGTAGAAGGGATTACCCATTCCTTCCTAACCTCTTCAAACAGGGAGGATGGTGCTATGCAGCGAACACCAACACCATCCCTAAACATAGCCGGGTCAAGTGAATCCGGACCTGTAGATCACAAAACAACTAAAGGCAGTGATCCACTTTCGGGTACCGGTTTTCCATGGGGCTATGTCTCAATCATCACCACCTAAGCAAGAGAAGACCAAGAAGCAGACGCTCAACTAAACTGCTGTTGAAAGTGCTCCGCCCAACCAACCAACCGACCGGTGTTCATTATTGTGAGTCAGGACACCCGCACTGTCGCTGATTTGTTCACTGACGTTGGGTTTCCTGAGAAACGTAGTCCAGATCAGTCGGAAGAGCTTGAGATAATTATATACTGCTCCCATCCCATCCAATTCTTGAGCTCCACTGATCCACCATGATTCCTTGGCAGCTCGTGAGTACGGTTTATTTGACACCTAAAAGTCCGTCGGTTTACTTTGTGCTAATCAATACTTGGGTTAACCAGTGACCGGTGCAGTGACGATTGGGAGCGAAGATTGATAGCAAGCAGAAATTTCTACAGCCTGCATGCCGACCGAGGTTCTGTTCAATAGATCAATAGTTCAGTCGTGTATGATTGGAAGAAAGCAATACATTCACAAATGCCACGCGAGTGTAAATGCAAAAGAAATGAAAAGCAAAGTATATCGACGTTGAACTTAACGTATCGACAGTCTAGACGTTGCACTTTTTCATAAGGTTTGTATAGTTAATCCCTTAGATCAAAGTCTAATAGTTATTCAAATATCGTTATGTTTGATGTGTTCACCACAAGAGTTAGTAGTGCATTCCAGTGGATACAGATTCTGAGGGAGCAAAAATGCTACGGCAATCTAAACGAGATTGTGGCGTTACTAGCTTCAGGTAATGGCCACGACATAATTTGTAGAGGGCTAGTGTCAGCTGTCAGTGTTCCTGAGAACACACCGATTAAACGAAAGCACATTAGGTAACTTGTACCGGATAGTCTACGTGTTACCTTGGTGAATCTTTTTTGAGGCTGCTCCAACAGACAAATATTTTGTTTCAATCATGACGCCAGGCTGAAAACACATATCCAGTTGGGGACGAATATACGACTAAATAAGCAAGGGTACCAGACGTCGCTAAAAGGTACCCAAAGATCGCCTTGAAAACCTTAGGTTCATGTTAGCCACATTTGCTACTTTTAAACTTTAGACGAACTGCTAAGACGTTCTTGTACAAAGGTATCTAGTCTCTCTCTAACCAAGTTTCGTGAAACGCAGTCCACCGAAAGTTATATGTTGATGAAGCTCCTATGCAAGTGTTACTGCCGAGAGCAGTGGGATCTGGTTTATTTCTCTCCATTTATTAATCTCATCCAGATCGTTCTGCAGATATGTACGGTCGGATGTTGAGCGATTTGCTTTATTTATTTTGGCATAAAGTGCAGATATTTGCATCGCGGATAGGATGTGTGATTGGAGGTCATTCATGTAGACGAGGACGGATCCATACGGTACACCACGGGAGACGTGCAGGATTTCGGAATCAGTGTCAGCCATCTCTACCTTGATCGCTCTGTTGTGCAGTTAACGTTCCTACAACGTGAGCATGGAATCTCTGATACCGTACTCACCATGTTTTCGGAGGAGAATTAAATGAAAAACTCGAAAGCTGTCGAAAAGTCTAAGAACATCACATGTATGAGAATTACTTCTCTATCCGCCCTAGTCTATGAGGCCCGAATAGGAAGCAAATTAGTGAGACAAGATCGTCTGCTCCTAATATCATGTTTGACATTGGAAAATATTTGCGGAGTCAAAATACCGAATCAGTTCATCTGCAAATTTGACTTCCAAAGGAATGTAAGCAAGCGCGATTGCAGATCTTTCAGCAACTCACATCAGGCAAATACGTTTATAAGAATAACCTGGTTAAGCATAAGTTAATGAAAACTGCAACGAGAGTAGTAGTCAGAACGGATGTTAAATTGATCAGGCCAAGTAATATCGCCAGTGTCATGTGAGGTTCTTCGCAGTCAGTTTTCAGTGTTGTCGATGAAAACTGACCTTATTTGACCCCACTTCACCGAGCTCGCTGACCTTTACGCGAAGCAAACTGGGTCAGCCGGGTAATGATGCCGCCCTCGGTCTCATCAGTGTTTCATGCGGACAAATTTTCAACACGGCCACGGCAACGTGAGAGATGCAATAGCATTCTCTGTTTGCAAAGTTCCGGTTGTCTTAACTTGATCGCTATCGGTTTCGCAATCTTTAGAAGGCGTCTCCTAAGCCACATTGGACATCGTTTTCGCAACGTGTAGAAGATGTTGAAGGCATTGTTGGTCAGAATTTTGTGTCCAGTTTGCACCAGATGTTAAAGGATGGAAATTTTGATAGTTCCGGCGGTGCATCTCCGTAGAGACGAGGGACGGTGCTCAGTTATCCTTGTCGACTGACACCTGATATGTCCGAGGTACAAGTGCAAGTAAATTGCTATGCCACGTACGATTCAGATTTGGCCAGCAATCTGTCTTTGAGGCGCTAAGTAATAAATAGAGTAGTCTCAACAAGAACATGTGGATTTGCGGCTGGGTAGGTTCTTATCACTGCAGTGGAAAGCCTGCTATTCAACAGATCCAAAGCGATGTCACCCTTAAAAGGAAGGATGAGAAACACATACTTTGCAGAAACTGTGATGACGGACTCATTGTGCTTGATTTTTAATAACAGAAGAGCGATAACCGTTTGAGAGCAGTGTTTTAAATACGCGTTCTTTCCCCTCTGCTAGCTTCTCCGGGCTGCAGCTTTTGGAGGCTCATTTATACATGCAGCGGACTAAGTTACGTTTGTATATCAGAGACCAGAAGCTCAGAAAATGCGCGTATTATTCAACTCACGAATCCTTCCTGTAAAAGCTTCTGGTAAGAAAGTGGTCTCCTCGTCTCACCAGTAGTATGTCCAGGAACGACAGCTTTCCTTCTATTTCGATTTCTTCAGTAAACCTAAATGATGGTTGTGCACCGTTGAGTTGATTGAGTAAATCAAATATATCAGCGCTCAAATCAAAGAGAACAAACGTTTCATCTCTATAGCTGCAATAGAAATCCACTGACGAAACAACAAGTTGGATAGGATCACGTGCAAACTTTGCGAGGAAGAAGTCTTCGAGAAGAGGTTCTAGGGGCGAACCTTTTGCAAGTCCGTCCATCTGCCGACAATAGATTCCGGTAAACAAAACTGTCTGTTGAAGGTGCATCGGTGGATTAGTTCCTTCGGTTTCGGCGCTGGAATACCGATATCCCTTTGTTTTCTGTTATGTGGTTGCAACTGAAGTTGACAACCTCTAGCAACGGGACGTTTGGGAAAAGAGATTCCACATAAATTGAGAGCATTAGTTCCCCGTATAACTTTAACTGTTCAAAAATTTCCTTGTACACCTTAGAGAGTGTATGGCGAGTTTAGTACGTACAGCTTCCAGTAAATCGACAAGCCGTTTTGTAACACATTAGAAAGTGGAAACCGATGTATCAATTATAGTCCGTAAAGGGGCCTACGGCTTGCGTACTTTAAGTAAACCAAAAAGCCGAAGATAATCGATCAAATAAAGCTCATTTAGCACATGCAGCTGCGTTAATTCCTTCAAGACCTTCGTAACTTTTGTCCCAGCTTCTGCTGTCCCACCTTTTTTGATTGTCTGAAGCACGAACTTGCTCAAGCCTTTGCAAAATAAAGTGTAGTTTCACGACGAACTCGGATCTGTCCATTAACATCCTTCCCAAACTTTAACCTGATTTAGACAGAATGAGATGAGGTTTCGATCGTTATGCTTTAATTGCTGCTCGATGTTTCGTCGTCAGAATGTGGGAAGGCCATCTCGGGCATAGCCAAGGTAGTTTCAATAATTTCGGCCCGCTTCCATAGTAGTTTTTGAGGTAACTAAACGGATGACATCAAGTACCACGACGTTTTGCGTGGTACGGATCACTGTGATTTACTTCCACCCTTTAATATCGTACATTTGTTTTCTTTGTTATCGGCATGTCTTAATTCTGGAAATAACATGAACTTAATCGCATTTTAGGGTCAGATTTCCGCTTCCGGCTTCCTGTTCATTGCTCGTTCGAATAAATGCGGGCACTGACAGCTGAATTTAATAGAATGTGACATGCTAAGAGAACAGCTTACAGAATCTGTGCGTGACCAAATGTTACTCGCAGCAATCAAGGTTCCCACAAGTGTGATGATTAGTTTTGTGAAAGGCAGGGAGAACGTCTGTTCTGAGTGCGTAGCCTATTTCAGTCCAGTAGCTTGTCCACATTTTAACGACTGGCTAGCGGGTTCTCGGACCTTTGAACACACCACCGTCATAGGCATTTGGCTGCGTAGCAAGTTCCTGTGCTGCGGTTCCTTGTGTAAATTTTAGTGTCCTTAAGTGCAGAGAGCAAAAGTTTGGTACACAGGGCATCTTGGTATGATTTTCTGATGGAAGGAGGGGGTAACATCTTAGTTACAAACAGTGGAAGGCACTTTGTACATCTCCCGGTAATGTTAATCGAGAAAGCGCAGTGCAGTAAAGCATGATCAGCTACAACACAAGTACTCCAGTACGAGCGGCAATTCAGGGTTGAACCCCGACACCTGTAACTTATGTCAATGTGACCTAGATGGGTCAATTGCTGGCCAGATATTTGCGGACACCGTAGCATTTCGACACCCACTATAAATGGAAGCGGTGCTACTGAAAACAGTCAGTGCTCCAAGCACAGTTGCAACAGACGCCCACCGTTGTCAGTCCGGAATTGAGTAGATACCATTTAGCGCAGTTTTTGATATTGCAGGCTGCCTACTTGAACATTCATTACCACTGAAACCACAAACTGCTAACACTGCCATGCAGCATGATCAGCTCGTGGTCGAAGGTGTGCTTGGCAGCATTAGATCTGCAGTCAGTGGGGTATAAGTGGTCATCCCAAACCAAAAGCTAAAGAAACATGAGGAGAACAAAGGAGGCATCGGCTCTAGTTGGTTTTCTCTTATCCACTCTGCTGTATGTAGCAGATAAAAAGACTCTTGATAACGGGCGCGACAACCGATGCAGGAAGTGGCTGAAATTTGATGCAATATTGAAGGCTGTACGTGGAATGAAATGCTGCCAAGATGCCCAAATATAGACATCAGAAGGATTAGCGTACTCGAACAAACTCATGGCACCGAGACTGGACCTTAACGTGAAGTGACGGTTTGCGTACCCTGTGACCCATTGAGCAATGTTGGGTGGCGCTTTCAAGTGCTTTTAGAGCCATTCATGCCAGACAGATCAATGTTTTGGTGTCAAACTAACTCAGTTTCACAATCGCCCCACTGTGCCTTGCGAGAAGGCTATTTGGCCAAAAGCTCGGGGTGGAGTCCCCTAAGACAACTGCCCACTTAAGCTTTGGCAACCGGGTAGTATCAAACACACTGATAACACCATGAACTGTTCAACTGCAATATCGTTCTCAGCTGCTTTTGCTAGAGCTAGTCACTCACCTTCACACGCCACTTGTTCAGTTGTTACCCATCAGTATTATCCCTTACCAACTGACTCTTGTTTCCATGATTCTAATCCGGATGTTTTCGTCGACACCCAGAGAGCTCGCCTAATCGAACTATTTCGGCCTTGACCTTCGTTCCGTCTGGCATTCTTCAATGTACGTAGACTCATGCTGATCGGGCAGCAAGCTGGTCTTGCGCGCACCCTGGAATCCCTTGTCTTCGATGTTTGCTGTCTTTTCCAAACGCGCTTACAAGATCCTATTACAGTGATTAAGTTGTGATCTCCCACCGATCACGGAGCCATAGTTCACCTAGATCTATCTAGTGACGCAGAAGCAGCTGCGGCAAGCTTGGCTGGCGTTAGTTTAGAGTTAATTAGGAAAGTCCAGGCAGCAGTGCTGGACTGGTACCCGATTAATAGCCGACTGTATGCAGTTCAGCTTCAGATTTATGTAAGAAAGACAGATGTCCTGAGGAGAGACGCAACTTGTTTGTACTATCAGCTTACGCTCCAACTGACAGCAGTTCCGACTCCGCCAAAGACGATTTCTATCGTGAACTTCATCAGTTCTTGAGCAGATGCTGCAAATCTGACATGGTTGTCCTTGCTGGGGATCTCAGCGCATGAGTCGGTCGTCTGCTGGCATGCGAAAATCACCTCGGTGGTCACCATGTGCTATATGATAGCCGCTCAGATAATGGAAAGATACCTCACACTGTGTGAAGATAGTCCTCTTTTCTCTCGAGCACCAACTTTCAATATTCGAGGAGACGATCCGCTACTATACGACCCCATTCTGCGTCTCAATTGTGATCTCAGATTGGTCATATCATAATCAGTTTCAGATGGAAGGGTAGTGTAAAGGATTACAGATCCATCTGGCCCACTTTTCTTGACTCAGACCATGCTGTTGTCTGTGCGAACATCTGCAGGAGTTTGGGAGGGTCGTCGAAAATGAAACGCTGTAGGATAGACACAAATAAACTATCTCCTGTTTCGTTTCAGTAGAGTTATCAAGCATCCTTGATTGGTGCACCTAGCTGCGATCTATCGCAAGATACTTATGAACACTGGACGTGCATGCATAGGACCGTCATCTCTTCCGGACAGCAAGTCTGTAGTCCTACACGGCACCCTATGAGGACCTGGATCTTCAAGCTGTCTTTGGATATATTTGACCGCTGCAGGAATATCCCAGCGGAGTCAAATCATGATGAAGTGCACCGTTCTGTTAGTCGGCAGCTCAAACAAACCCTACGCATTGACCGTGAAGCCTGTTGGTCTAAGCGCGCTTCGAAAATGGCGGCAAATACGCTCTCTGACGAAACGCGCAAGCTCTTCCAGCTCAAGCGATCCACTGGCCACAGAGAAAGTCTGGTGTCAGTGTGACTACATGCGAATCGAACGGTTAACCGATTGCCAACTTACAGATGTTTGGACCGATTGGCCGAGCATTCTCATTCCCCGTTCAATTGGCCCTCACCGTCCACTTATATCCCCTGCGAACCCAGCTGCCCGCCCAACGTCGTCACACTTGATCCACCCAGTGAGGCGGAACTTTGTCTTGCGATTCGACAACTAAGAAAATACAAGGCTGCCGGCTCAGACGGACTTCTTCCTAAGGTGTGCAAATATAGTGGCTCAGTTATCAGTAGCCAAGTAACCTAATTATTCTCCAAAACCTGGCACAAAGAGAAGGTGCATTCCTCCTGGCGCGAGTAACTTATCATCCCGGTTTTTAAGAAGGTTGTTCGCACTTCGTGTACCAAGCAGCGGGCATTAATCGCATTTCGGTTGCCTCCAAGCTACTGGCATCCATCCCACTACCTAAACTATTTAGCGCGAGTCGCATTACCGGTAATAACAAGCTGGCTTCCCACCTGGCCGCAGGTGTGTGGATCAGATATTCACACTCCGCCAAATCCTAGAAAACCGCAACCTTTACCAGAGGCCTACCATCTTTGCATTCCTGGACATCTGTACCGCATTCTACTCGGTTAATCGACCTGCACTATGGCGCTGTTTGCTAAGGAATGGTGCTATCATCTTACGCGCACTGTATTTTCAAATCTCTGGCAGAGTGAGGGTGTAGAGCAGGCTTTCATCGTCCTTCGCTGTCATTAGCGGTGTACGACTATGGTGCCCTATGTTCCCGTTCCTCTTCCATTTTGTGATTGAAGACATCCTGTCAAGAGCTCTAGACGGTTGTCAAAATGTTGGTGTATAGCTGGCACCGGGTAAGCAAGACACCGACTTAAATTACGCCGATGATATCGCCTTATTTGGTGAGAACTCAGAGAACATGCTAACCATTCTAGACCACTTGATGCTTGAGGCATCTAGCTACGAAATGTGCTTTGCCTCGTCAAAGTGTAAAGTGCTGCTTCAGGATTGACACTCAACTGTTCCCGTGCTCAATATTTAAGGTACACAGCTTGAACAAATGGACAGCCTTGTTCTCCACGGCAGCTGTCTGTCTGCTGGTGGTACCAGTAGAAGGTAGATTTCCCTTCGCATCGCCAAAGTTCGGTTGGCGTTTGTTAACCAGCAGCACTTGTAGCGTAGCCTGGATATCCCCCACTTGGTAAAGGGTCGTGTTTACAATGCCACCGTTTGGACGGTGTTTCTATATGGAAGCGAGTAATGGTCAGTTCGCGTAGACGATAGGTACAGGCCTTCTGCCTTCGACAAGGGGTGCTTGAGGAGGATTGCTCGTTTGTGGTGGCAAAATTCATTTTCAGTAGTGAAGTCAGACGTCGTGTCTTGGAGAATGCGAGTATTCCCTTCAGCAAGCTGGTTTTGCTTCGCCAGTTATGATGGCTCAGTCATATCCTGCGTAGGTCAGCTGAGCGTTTGTCCTATCGCGCTCTGTTTGCTCGTGCAGGACGCAACTGGAAGAAACCACGTGGTGGTCCACCATCCACCTGGCGACAGCAACTGAAATCGTTGACTTCATCTCTTGCCACCATTGGATTCAGAGGTCTGTCTGATTGCAGGCCAAAAGACGGGGGTGCCGATGGCTGGAAACAATTCAGGATATGGGTCCTAATCGAAACTAGTGGGGATCTGTGTATCTAACTGCTTAGATTTGGATACTTAATGCTAAACGATTAACAATGAAAAAAATTAAATATGGCATATGTACAATAACAAAAAATGCTATATTGTGTTTTAGATGGCGGCACAATAGCTGAAGTGTGTTGGTCACTTTCAGTTAATATTCTATGATGCTGATACTGTGTTCAATCTGTCTTCCTTTAATGATTTCCATGGTTAGGTTTGGCTCTATGAGTATTTGATAGATTGCTGACCGTACAACAACAACAACAACAACAACAACAACTACTACTACTACTACTACTACTACGACTACTACTACTACTACTACTACTGTGGCTCAAACTGCTATGCACAAAGCAGCGTAAAGTTGTATCGATTCGGTTTTAAGGAATTTGCCGCCATCCCATATCCAACGCTCAACTTGGAGAACTAGAAGAGTGAATGTGTCCGACGAGTAACCGCTGATCAACCTGGTAGGACTGGTTCTCAAGGGACCCGGGTGCATCGACTGCTATAGCTCAAGGGGTCGAAGTAATGCACAAACGGTCGCACTATGTTAAGGGCCAATCACTGCGATGGCCCGAATACCGTGATCAATTTCTTGATGTTTCTAATCGTATTTGACCGTAGTCGCCTTGGAAGAAGGTTTAGCACAGCTGTAGTCAAGCCTTGAATATGTAGACGTAAAATCATTGTGCGCAGTTACCTGATGGTGCAAGAGGACACTACTATGTAGATCTAACTGATGGAAGTCCCGATCGTTCACTTCGCTCTGTTGAAGGCAAGCGTTGATAACACAGGAGGAAGGAAGGTGTGAACAGCCCCAAGAGCAGGTAACTAGCTGCTTAACCATACCAACCATATTCGCCTAGCTTTAAATTCCCCCAAAAGTACGAGGCCGTGTGCAGTGGAAGTCAACGCAACAAGTCACAATTTATCTCGCTTCAACTTTAGCTAGCATAGGTTTGTACTCAATCAAAACGGTCCATGATCCTGGCACGCCGTTGGCATTAATACCGCTGAGACGTCCGCAAAGTGTACTTTTATGCAAACCCAATCATCTATCACATTGGTAAACATTGGTAAGTTGGTTTTATTGCAAGAATTTCTGATGGACAAATGAGCAATCGCGTTATCTAGGGCGAAAGAGCTGCATAGGTGCGTTACCATCTTTTCATACCAAAAATATTGAACTCTTCTATCTTCTTTGTAGCATTATCTGCAGTTCACTTGTTCTACACTTCGTTGCCATTAAGGCCGATATTTGTGAAGTAGTGGATAAAGTTACAATCCATAATCAAGCAATGTATATTATTGTATGTGGTTGGAGGTCAGAAAACTGTGCGCAGCAACATTTATTAGCTACATCATCATCATCATTATACACATCAGCTAGAGGTGGAAAAACACCTCCGCTATTGTGCCGCAATACATGAAGGAAATACATAAATACATACAATACAATACACAAAGGAGAAGTAGATACAACAGTTGCATGCCAGCCGAGCTACCAGCAACGGATAGGCATCGTTCCGGTAAGCTTCCAGCTAGCTACTAGGCAAAAAGAAAAAAATATTATGTTTTACCCTAGGAAATGAGATCGTAGATGGATGGGGAGGCTAAAAGGGATGGGGAGGGACAAAGAAACTCACAGCAAGAACGCCACTGAGGTCGCCTCCTTGCCATGTCAGCAAGTGTATCCAGCCAAACGTGTTTACCGTCTTTTGGACCCCAACCAGGGAGCCGTGAAGCTCCAACCGAGGCTAGCTCCGAGGTGAGGGACTTCATTCCCCTGGACCAAGTCATCGCTTGGCCACCTCTCCTCTTCTTCCACCCACATCCCCGGTGAGCAAACAACGCACGTCGAGGGAGTCGGTGGGCTGGCATGCGCAACACGTGGCCGAGCCATCGGAGCCTGGTGAGTGAAATGACGGTGCTGAGCGGTTCAGTCCCTTTTCCTAGGCCGTAAACAAGGCGTCGAACACGCTCGTTACTCACGCGGTGTTCCCACCAGATGTGAGCCAAACTGCGAAGGCACCGATGGTCAAAAGTAAGTAGCCTCTTCATGTCCGCCGATCTTAGGGGCCAGGTTTCGCAACCGTACAGTAAGGTCGAACGTACCGCTGCATTTTACACTCTACCCTTCAGGGCGAGAGTGATGTCGCGCCGCCGCCAAAGGTGGCGAAGGTTAGCAAAAGCACTTCGAGCTTTCGCTATACGGTTCGTGATCTCGTCTTCGATCCCAAGGGCGCTGATACAACTTCCCAGGTAATTGAATTTCTGAACGACTTCTAGCTGATCCCCACCAAGGGTCAGCGCAGGTGGCGATCCCTGCCAATCTTGGAGGAGCGCTTTGCACTTCGATGGTGCAAAGCAAAGCCCGAAGCGGCTGACAGCCAGTGCTAATCTGTCTAGCGCGGCTTGGCACGTCTGGGAGCTGTCACAGATGAGGGCAATGTCGTCAGCATACTCCAAGTCAAGAAGTCGTTCTCCTGGGAGTAGCTCCACACCTTCCAAGTCATGTCCTGTAAATGCAAACTCCATAACTTCGTCAATAGCGAAGTTGAAGAGGAAAGGTGACAGCGGGCATCCTTGTCTCACACCGCTGGAGATATTAAAGGGTGGCGACAGCTTGCCGTAAGCCCTCACTCTGCCCGTGCTACGCAAATATAATGCTTGGATAATATTTACATATTTCTCGGGCACACCTTTCCTGAGTAGACAATTCCAAAGGGCACATCGATCAACCGAATCAAAGGCACCTTTGATGTCGAGGAACACGACTAGGATGGGCCGCCAATATGTGTGGCGGTGCTCCAACAACTGACGCAAAGTGAAGATGTGGTCGATGCAGCAAAGACCTCGACGAAACCCGGCTTGCTCTTCACGAATCTGGCTTTCACGAGCGCCAGTCAGTCTGTGAAGAATTATGGAGGCGAGTAATTTGGTGGCGATGGAGATCAGACTGATTCCTCTATGGTTGCCGCATTCTGAGCGCGAGCCGCCTTTGAAGATGGGAACAATAACGGAGCGGCTCCAGTCGGTTGGGACAGTCTCCTGCTCCCACAGTTTCACTAGTAATTCATGCAAAGCATCCACAAGAGCAGGGCCTCCGAATTTGAAGAGAGCTGGAGGAAGATCATCTGGTCCATCGGCTTTGTTCAACTTCAACAGTCCGATCTCACGTTCGACTTCTGAGCGAGAGGGTGGATCCAAAGGGACAGCCCACGGAGCAGGGCGATCAGTGACCGGCAAATCGGACAATTCTAGCCGATTAAATTGCTTTTCAAAATGCTCAGCCCAACGCTCCAAACGTTTTGACAAATTGTGGATAGGCTGTCCACTCTCATCACAAATTGTTTCACTAACACCAGGTCTCCTGCTGCCCGTTTCCCGTATCAGACGGAATAACTTACGATGGTTGCCAAGTGCAGCGGCCACTTCCATCTCTGACGCACGATGAGACCACCAAGATTCGCGGTCTCTCTTCAGGCTAACACGGAGTTTTGCCCGGAGCTCTTTGCGAGTTTCATTGTGTTCGCTTCCAGCCTGGATATGCCGGTGAGCGTCGATAAGTTCCAGAGACCGAGAAGAGACCCAATGTCCATGTGGGCTTTTAGACATACCACATGAGGATTTGCCCGCTGCTAGTAAGGTCTGGCGAACATGTGACCAGTGACCATTAATTGTCTCCAGTGAGCGAGTACTCAACTCGCATGTCAGCGTACATCGATACGCATTCAGAACAGCTGGCTTTGTCATTTGGCTGGTGTCAATGCGCTCACAGCGTCGTCGTGGGCGTCCGCCAAAACGCATCCGCATGTCAGCACATACAAGTGCATGATAGGTGTCCACACATGTGCTCCAAATCGAGCGACAATTCTGGGTGCAGCCTCTCCAGCGGTAACTAATAGCAATGTGATCGATCTGCGTCCAAGGCTGGTTCGAGGCTGGTGGGCGCCAAGTCACCCTCCGGCGGGTGCTGTGTCGGGAATTAGTGCTCGCAAGAAATAAGCGAGCATCTTCACACAAATGAAGTAACCGCTCACCGTTATCATTACGGGAGCCTACACCGTGCTGACCGCCCAGATGCATTTCATCAGTGGACAACTTTCCAACTTGTGCGTTCATATCCCCCGCCAGAACAACAGTGTGCGTGCTTTTTCTGTGGCGAAGGAGCTGGGTCAGTTGGCGGTAGAAGTCGTTCTTTACCGAATCATCGCTACAGTTTGTGGGCGCGTAGGCAGCGATGATGAATAGACATCTATTATTCCCGCGCGACTTCGAAGCTTTAGAGGAGCCAGCCAATCGGACCGCACACATCCGGCTACTGATTGGAATCCAATCAACCAGAGCAGCTTCAGCCCGGGGACTCAGAGCAATGCCAACACCAGCTTGGCCGGTGCTCGAAGCTGCATCGTCACCGGATAGGTGCAATGAGAAAATACTGTTTGCGCCACCTGAAGGGGATCGCAGAGTGAGCACAGAGCTCGAGTCTTGCAGGCGGGTCTCTGATAAGCAGCAGATATCGATCGAGAGGGTCTCCAATGTTCGGGCAAGTGCTGCATGTTGACCGATCTGTAGTAGTGTGCGTACATTAAGGCATGCTAATCTGAAGGAAAATCGAGGGCTCCAAATGGAAGCCGATGAACTGGAATGGACCGCTTGGTTGGACATGGGCTTGTCGACAGGAGAGGAGTGACGCTTCGCGTTCACATGTGAGTTGAAACTAGAAGATAAATGCCTAGCAAAGCATGTTGGGGGAGGGCCAAGAATCGGGGGGTTGAAAACTGGGGGGATATAAGTGAAGTTGGAAGGGGACGGTAAGAGTGAAAAAGCGTAAGATGGGGAATAAGAAGACGGGAAGGCTTGAGCAGTAGCATCCAAACCCCTATCCACCCTGCTCGATGCAGCAGATAGGGCACCGTTGATTATCCTCTGCGGTGGCCAGAGCATCAGCAATTTGTTTGAAGTGTGATTCATTGTTGTGATAGCCGAAATTCATCAACCGTTAACAAAGAGTTTGGCATACACGACAGAACGCCAAAGCCAGCTTTAATTTATTTAGCTCAGCGCTAGACGATCCTCAGGCTCAACAAACTTGCTGTGGTTCTGGCTGTGACAATGGACAAAGCATCTCACAACTGTGTAACTGAAGCTAGACAGCCACTTGTGAGTTGACCAGGATTCGAAATGCCGGATCACGTGCCTCATCGATCCGGAGTTACATACCTTGCCTGTCAGCGGATCATGGCTGTAGGGAAAGCACGGCCTCAAGGCCAACTTAATGCGGGCGAATATCTACTAAATTACACCCTCAAGGAACTCGAAGGCAATATGTTTAAGATCAAGAGCAATTACATGAAAGAGCTGGGTGATAGCGTTTCCAACATAGCAATTGTTGCTACAGAGGAAGAATTTAGTAGGAGGGTCCTGCAAGAAAAATTGAAATTAATTTCGGAAAATTCAACTCTACTGGAATCAGCACGGACAGAGCTTGAACTTATTCGCCACGCAGTTGCTTATAGGAAAATATTGGAAGGTAACATTACAAAAACGCTGATGCGCTTTGAGCGTCTAAAAGAGGAGCACCAATGGTTGTGTAACGAATTACAATATTTAGAACAAAAGACCGAACAAGAAGAGAAGCAGAGTAAAACACTAAGACGTAAAATTGCTCACACAGCATTCGTCTACAATCAGCGTAGAAGTTGGAATGAATACAGTTTGCCGATGGAATGGTGCGGACTGTCAAGTGCGACGGAATCACCTCAGAACCATGGTGTACAAGTTGAGGATTTACTGGCTCGAATGCACCCAAAATTGCCATACATCTGTAGGATTAATACAGCTTTGAAACATTCGCTGACTGATACGCTGGATGGGAACCACGAGAACAATGAAAGCTTGAAGGAGGGTGGAAACAATGAACAAATCAAGAATTATTCACAAGATTCTATGTCCGGGGAGTCAGAACATTTGACAGAAGGCTCTGAGAGCAACTCCACCGTTAAAACAAAGAAAATTACTGACAGGAATTCTTCCAACAGTGCAAAGCTTTCTTTGTTGGAGCTAAAACACTTGATGCTGGACGATAATGCCAAAGAGACCAAAAAGGTCACCATGAGTAGTCCGGTACAAAGAAAGTCGAAAGTAAGCACAGGACGTGGAAAATCACCGAAAGTGAATATCGATATGCACACGGAATGGCAGCTGAGTGATCTTGACAAAGAAACTATCAAACAATGCATGAAAACCCTAAAACTTAAGGCCCCTACAAAAGAATGTCCTGTAATTGATAATGAAGGGACTTTAGAAGAGCAAGTGGATGAGTTCGTCCGTTCAAACGAGCGATCTCAAAGGTTAAACTGCTTTATGGAACTAGTTAATCAGTTTAACTATCGTGAGACGCGCAGCCCAGGTATCGGCCTATGTTGGTTAGCGGTTTTATCCCTCAAGAGATTTGAGAAAGAATTGAGAAATGGCAAGACGGCTGTGCGAAAACGAACTTCCATAAGGTTGAGGTCATCTAAGCGCCCCCCAACGCCATCTGACAGGGTTGGAGTAGTAAACAGTGTAGAGCATCAACAGGTTGTCGAGGATTTGTGCCGTCTACTCAGTTTTCTCAGTTGCTTTTACAAATCTAAAAACGAATTTAGTAAAGCCGCTGAATGCTTGAGGGAGTTTATCAAACTTAGGCGCCTTACCCGGACTTGGAAGCAAGTAGCCGTAGCGCAAGCCTTGCACAATTTGTCCTGCTTACAGTCTCTCTTGAAAGATTGTGATTCAGCTATAATAAATGCAAGGAAAGCGCTACAGCTTAGACGTGATCTGCTGGCCTCTGATCCCAATGCCATCGATCTAACAGGATCTCAGCTTGCAGTCGCAAGACAGCTTACCCATATGGCCCTCTTGTTAATGAACAAGCAACAAGCGGAACAAAAGCGTCTCCGGTACCATCGTTTTCCTTTCAGGGACGTGGCGGATGTACCAGTTTTGCTCAATGAATCCATTGGAATTATAACCAGCCTCATGATTGTGTATGCGAATAGTTTATCGCTGATCAATGATGACCTGGACATGAGCACCACGGACGTGTCTCCGTCGACTGTCGGTGACAGCGGAGAGTCGAAGATTGCGCAAATTAGACTGAATCCCATAGATGAGTGCTTGATGGTTTCACGCAACGCCCTCTCAATCTACTACATATGCACTAAAAAATGGAATAAGGCACAGCGTGTACTGCAGCAAAACTTGTCACATATGGATCGTGTGATGCCGGACGAAAGATTTTTGTACGTAGGCAAGGGTTATCGAGTTCCAGCAAAGCTGATAAAACTGACGTGCTTGAAGTGTATTTTTCATGTTTTGAAAGTTACTGAACAAGGGGCAAAACAACCAGACCTGCTGCAGCGCATTGTCAATTTGGACCCCTATTATCGGCAGACTGATGAAATGGGTGAAGATGACATGATTCGGATGTGCCAAAATTCCATATTTGGTTAGATTTACTAGGTTTTTGTGACTGTAGTGTTTTTGTTTCATATTTACCATAATGTTTTTAAGATTATCCGGTACCAAACTATTTGTTTTAGTCTGTCTTTCGGTCATTAACTTTAGTCTTTGCAGAATTCTTGCCCTTAATTTTGGTATTATTTGTTTGGCTGCAATAGCTACTGTTTTAAACAAAAATCCGTTTTCTTTCAAGGCCGGGACACCCAGGATTGTCTGAATCCTAGATGCCTTTAAATCTGGGTTAAAACAGTAAAAAGTACATGTGAAAAGCTCGTGAATTTGCTAACTATAAACTTAAAGTTTAGGGGGAATAACGCTGCTGCATTTTTGCAAGAACTACATTTTGAGCGTCTATGGTCAGACACGTAGTGGCCTCTTAAGTAGTCCGCCAAGTATGTTTTTTCACTTCCTATGTATTTGGAAAAAATTTTCACAAAAATCCGCGGGCCTACGATAGCATCAACGACAGCAGTACATCAGTCATTTGAAGCGATACTTCGCTACCGATTTGTTACCCTGACCTATAAAAAGACGCAGAATAATAGGGAGAGAAGGGAAACCTCACATAAAAGCTTACTGACTAAAGCAAACCCTAAGGGCCAAGGCCATTGCACCTTGACAAAATTATAACGTCACCAACAGATTCCTATCTTACAACGAAAAGTCAGAGCTCCTTACCTAAGCCCATACAACTCAATTGTCTTATGTGTCAAGTCTCATCTCTTTGGCCGTTATTGTTTTTTATGTGCTTTAATGACGTCGCACAGGAAATCGCTTCAGATTTCCCACAGTTTGCCGAGGCTATCAATATATGGCGTAGAATTCATGTGAATGCTGACCAGCATCTGCTTCGACCTGACCTACAGTGTTTGATCGGACTTCTACCGAAATTAAACGTGAACAAATGAAAGGTACTCTCCAGACAACACCAGATTGCCTACTCCTGCATGCTAAGAACTCAAGTACGGAGGCGAACTCCCGTTGAATTCGATTTGGGCGTACTGTTACAGAATGATTAAGGCTATCCCACACAAACCGAACAGTAATCGTAAGCTGATAACCAACACGCCGGTCTATTTAGACAGGTGTTCGAACAAATAAACAGCTCTATTTGCTGACAGATGCACAGTTTTTGCTGTTCCTCTCCTAGCCGAATAAGCAATTCAAGCCCGCGACCACGGCTAAAACACGATCTCCTAGCATTGGAACAGTCTCAAGGTCGGACTTGCAGATATATCATTGAATAGCTAAATCTCTCATGATAACAAAGTGGAAGGTAACGCCATTCACAAGGCAACTTGGTACTGGCGTACTTGCTTGTACACAACTCCAAACACATGTGCCGCTCTTTAGTGCAACTCAGCAGCAATTTAAACTTGGGAGTTCGCTCGTTGAAACTTGCAGAACACTACAGCCGTCTGGAGTGCCATAGGAATTTCTTTTGCGCTCCTGTATCTGCACCGGGACGGTTGGACGGCGCGCTCAGCTACTTACGCTTTGTTACTTAGAGCTTTCTTTCCGTCCTACATTTTGCAAGTAAAGTGGATTTATTACATGCCACCCATTGATGAAATGAAGCCACATAGATTGCAAGGTTGCGGCATTACAAACGAAAATCTATTTCTATTAACAGTAAAAATTTTACGTTCTTCATATTCCTTTTTCGATAACCTCGCCAGACCGCCTACTTTTGTTTGCAAATCGTTGCTTCTTAACCCCTATACAGTCAATGTCAATTGTTTAATATTCATAGACGGTTGACTCAAGGGTGTTATGCAAACCAACCTCGTGTGGTTGAGGTCCCCATACCACCAATCATGCAAAATCGAACACCAGCAGTCACAACAAGGATACGCCTGTTTACGTGTCTAAGACTTGCGTTTTTGGACACTCATCTTTTATTTCGTAGCTCTCGTTCTTTTGTATTCAACATAACTAGCGCCAATGAGGTCAATTCTCATAGTCATTGGGACTTATCCTGCTGACCGGTGCCTTTACTTAATGGTATCATTAATAGTGAAAGCATACTACTTGGTAGTCATCTTTCATCCACAAAGCAATCCAGTAGGTATATAGGGTAATTCCTTACCACTATCTTGACTCACATATCAACCTACTAGTTTAGCATAACAACTCGCTGTGTAGTCATACCAAGCCGTGACGTATTAAACTAAGTTCATTTGTAAGTAGTAGGGGATTTATTAGGTTTTTGTGTAGATTCGTCGCAGTTAGACACAGACAGACCACCACCACCAATCCAGGAAAGCACTAGACGGCCGTTTCGTCCTATTGGGACTCTTCAGTAGCGCGTACCCGCCGAATCCTGCCGGATTCGAACCCACGACCTTACTCTTGCGAGTCAGCGACTTACGTCACTGAGCCAAGGGCGACGGCAGCGGACCAACATGACTGATATCTAACTGCGATATAGCGCGGCTCATCTTCCACTGTCTTGCATGTGATGAATGTGCAGAGGACAGGGCCGGCCCCAGAGCAACGACTTCCTTTGCATGCCGCCACTAATCGAGGTGACATGTAAGCTGCTAAGGCGACTACTGATTATTTGTAAGTAGCAGAGGGATTTATTATAAAGTATTATTGTTATCATTATTGGGGGGCCAGCCCTGTCCTCTGCACATGCATAACATGCAAGACAGTGGAGGATGAGCCGCGCTATATCGCAGTTAGATATCAGCCATAGCGGTCCGCTGCCATCGCCCGTGACTCAGTGGCATAAGTCGCTGACTCGCAATAGTAAGGTCTTGGGTTCGAATCCAGCAGGATTCGGTGGGTGGGCGCTACTGACGAGCAGCAATAGGACGAAACGGCCGTCTAGCGCTTTCCTGGATTGGTGGTGGCTGTCTGTCTGTGTCTAACTGCGACGAATCTACACAAAAAAAACTAAAGTTCATAGCTTACGTGTACATTGTATAATACAATTTAGATTTTGGCTGTCGCCCAGGTACTCATATGGATGGTATTATGTACAGTATTTCAGTCAACTTCTCCCACTGGAGGATGTGACCCACATTACTTAGAAGTTACAGTAGCCAATTTCGGCAAATGAAATTCTGGATAGCCAATTTGCAAACAAATTATTAATTTTATGCGATGTAGCGCAGGGAACATACCAGTTAACATGGACCAGGTGCTAGCTGACAAAGGACCTATGGTCAATGTATTAAAAATGGGCATTACGAGGGGTGGTTAAAAAGAAATCAAACATTTGAAATAGCTTGGCAACTGGCAGTTGGAGCTCGCTGCGGCTACTGAGTGCCTATGGTTGCTTGCATAGAAAAAATCCATTTACCGCATTTCTCTCTGATTGTTAACTGAGAAGCTACAGCCACTGAAGTGAGCACGTGCATAAGGTGTTCGTCGGATAAAGGCCATAGATACAATGAAAGAGCTTGAAGGACAAGGCGTGTGTGTAAAATTATGCTAGAAACTTGACGAAACTTGTATAGAGACATTTCAATTTTTTAGCCCATCATAAAGAGGGGACTGTATGAGTCGCACGCAGTGCTATTAATGGCATAAGTATTTCGAACACAGTAGAAGGTCGGTACTTGAAGATGCCAAGTCTGGACGACCTTCCACTGCAACAGACGATGGCCATGTTGAGAGAGTCTTTTCTGTGATCGGTGGAAATCGTCGTTAAACTCTTTAAGAAGTTACTGACGAAGTAGCCAACAGCGTTGTATCACGCCAGCAAATACCAGCGCGCTTACGGGAGACTGTGCATAGGAAGATACTTGAACTGTGAGTAAACAAAACTTGGATGTTGCATCTAGACACTGCGCCTGCTCACGTATCGCCCTCTGTCCGCAGCTATGGTGCATAACATCACACTCCAGTTGTGCCCATTAATCGTACTGAAGTTTTCGCTTCAGACTCTTCTTGGTTTTCCAAATTTAAAACCACGTTGAAAGAGCGTCATTTACAAACCATAGAGGAGATTCAAGACAATACGACAAGAGACTATCGCGCCATCCCAGAAAGTGCATTCCAGGAGGCCTTGCAAATATGGAAGCACCGTTGGGTACGCTGTATTACCAGTTGAGCGGACTAATTTGAGGTGAAAAGAGCTTCAAAGGTTGCGCGTTTAACAATGGAGATGTTACAGCAAAAATTTGGTTTCGTTTTGATTAATTAATTATTTAATTAATTCACATGATGCACTAAAGCGGGTGCTCTTTTCGTTACCTGGAAACAAAATGAATTAAGAAACGGACTCGTCAGAGTTGCACGTTATTAAAGTCCTTCGTTCTTCATTGACCTACTTAATGTTGAACGCTCCACTCAAGTCGAAACGAAAGAGTTTGTGAACCAGTCGAAACAGCTATTGGTGAGTATATCGGAATACAGTTTATCCAGTAGAAAACTTGAATCCTTTCACGAGTAGCAGGATTCGGAAGTGTAAGATCTTGTAGGATTCTACTTGGTGTGCCCACATATTTTCTATGAGCGAGAAGATCGGTGTCTGTAACACCCATCTACAATTCTGCATCAAACTGGTCCTTAAAATGGAGTCAAAACTTTAGTGGAATCCTGAGATAGATTACTGCCACAGAGTTGAGCGACCATAAAATCGCTCACAATCTCTAGTGAGTACAGTGTAGCATTTCGCTCTGCTCACATTACGCAAGCTTTGGCATACTAAACCAAAGGTGGCCAACACTCTTTCACAGAACTTCGTTCGTACTTCTCTCTAGACCGTCATCAAGAGCTTTATACATGCAGAGCATGTCCACACACTTGTATAGCCACGCCAATTGATTTCTTTGCGTGTACGAAATCGAGTGAAGTTCCACTGTGGCAGAGTACCTTCAATAAATGCATTGGAGATTGTCATCATGAATATAGTGGAAAGTGGTTGAATCAAAGGAGTATTGATGAGATGCAGGTTCTAATATGCAGAAAAGCTGGATAAGCTTCATGTCCAACGCGAGGTTACTTGTTCAGTGCTCGTCAACCATCGTTCGACCTATCACTCTGGTGGCTTATACATTCATGATGTCACTTACCTCCAATCTACAGACTTGTGTTTTCATGGTGCTCCAGTTTCACACAGTATGCCAGCAATAAAATACAAAGGAACCTGTTGATGGCTTAGGATTTCACGCAACTTGAGTGCAGTTCTAAAGAAATGTTGACCGTGCAGTCATTCTTCTCCTGATGCTATCCAAATAATAGTGGGTGTTACCGCACATCCGCCGACAGAATACTTTGAGGGCAGCCACATCATAGTAACACAGCAGCTTGGATTTCACTGCTCAACAGATTTGCTATTACCTTGAGCAAACGGGAGAGAGTAAGTGGATGCCAAAGTAGGAGTCCACCTCATCTAGCTGGACCTATCTAAAGCGTTCGATCAAGTCAACCACCGGAGTACCTTTCACAGGCCTCAAAGGCATGAAATTGGTGAGACTGAGCATGGTTAGATAAACAACTTGCTCACTTACCCTAAACTTAAGTTGAGAGTCCGCGGTTGCATTTCCTGGCCAATTGAAGTCCAATGTGTTCTTTTACAAGGATCGGTACTACGACCAAGATTATTCATAATATTCATCAAAGATCTTGCTCGGGTACTCCAGTAGTGATTCCTACTCGTTGCAAGTACGGCATGATATCTATACAGCGGGCGATCACGCGGCACTGCAGTGCGAACTCGATAATGCGTATACGTGGTCACCCGAAAATCAGACTCAATTCCATGCGGCGAAATGCGAAGTTTAGATCATAGACCATCCGCTACCCACGGAGATCGACTTGGGAACCAACGGTTGCGACGTGCTTCCCAAGAACAACAACACTGTGATGTGACGGACGTGACTTGCAACTAAATAAACTCACTGCCCCTTGCTTCAAACTGGCGAAAGATTGCATTCCATCAAGTTTATGCTGCAATTTTGGGGAGCACTGGACCCCTGTTTGACAAAGGAACAAACGAAAGACGTATGAACTAAGCAATCAGCCACCGGCTCCCAATGAGCGCGATTCCCTAAATTCGCTCGGCTGCCTTGTAGACAGGCTATTCAGCCAAAGGCTCGGGGTGGTATCCCCTAAGTCAACACCCTACTTCGGACCGGGTAACCGGGTAGTATGTCACCCACTGACAAAACCATGGACTTTGATGTGTTGTGTTAGGTTTTCTTTTACCAGTTCTGTACCTTGTTTTGAGTTCCATGGTTTCCGATGGCTCAATGTCTATTCATAAACTGTTGCAATATATATATATATATACGCTTCCCAGGAAAGCGATCTATAGATAATTGCGCAGGATGGCCACATGTAATCGAACTAGGCCGAAAAGGCACGAATATCTAGTCAGCACCGTGGGTTCTTCTGTTGTGCTTTCGGAAAGCTCGACATATCTATCGTTCTGCAATCTTGAACTTCTACGTGAAGCCTTACGCCAACGTTACGTTGATGTGATTAAGTCTACACGAAATAGAGCGGCCAAACTCTTTAGATAATTATTTCACGCCCTAGCAATACAGAATGCAAACCCAAGGATTCTGCGTCTGTGAATTGCGGATTCAGTGAGTAGGCTTTATCTTAGATTACTTTATACTGGTGAACCCAAATCACGTCCACCGTAAAATGTTGCAACTGAGGCATGAAACTAATCTGAGAAGCCACTGGCCCAAACCATTCAAGCACTACAGTCCATTTGCTTGTCAAGATAATATTTTTTCTTTCTCTGGGTCTCGAAAATGAAATGCTATACCAACTCACCTCCTTTTGGCCCTACACAAACGCCTTTTGCATTAGTTGATTTGATTTCCTCTCATTGGGAACAGGAAATAACTGGAACCAAACTATTTGCTTATTAACATTTTCACAACATAGCCGGAAGAAACCTGAATCTCTGTTCATGCGAATAGCTTGGCGAATCAATTAAATTCCATATGCCGCTGTTTTCGTCATATTTTCACTTTTGGTCATGTACTTTTTGTTATAATTGGGTCGCCACTGTTATGATTGAGGGAACGCCGCCTCTGTTCCGATTACGTAACGCCTGATAAGATTGTCGCTGGCCCGGTTGGAGCACGCCTACGATGACGACTTGTAACGCTGGCCAATCAAACGGAGTTGCGCTGACCTGACGACTCTAGCTTAGCCGGTGAGACGGAAAATTGAGCGAGCGTGTGACCGATCCTAGCCGCAAGTGTTCGGATAGACGCTGACCCCTCGGAACGGGCGCACACGAGAGGGGGATACGATAGACGCGCGCTAATGACTTAGACGCGAAGGCTGGCCAGCTAAAGACTCACACGCAATTACGTGACCCGACTGACTCCCAACTGAGGCGAAGAGAAAGAAAGGCAAGTGGTCCTCTGTAGGCTCTTTTACGACCGACAAAGGGCGATCACAGACAGTGCTATGGGTTATTAAGTTAAGGAAAACTGTCACCACGAAGAGGGGGTAGTTTGTAAATGACCATTGTCAGAAGGTGCGCAGTTTGGGCCGCGTCTCGGAGTGGCTGAGCTCTGCTGCGTTGTGGGGAGGAATTGGACCTCGCTTTCCACAGCCATTCTGCCGTTGTTCCTGGCGCGTTTTTGCGGGGATTTTTGACGGACCCGCAACACCTTCCTTTGAAGAGAGAGCGTACCGCTTCTGGCGAGGATTGACCTGGAGGGATTTCGGTGACCTCCGGATTCTTTCTGTTCGTCGGCAAGGTGGGTTTTCGAGACGCGGCGGCGATTGAGCGGCTTCGACCGTGGTCTCCCGTTGTGGAGTCATTCCAAAGGTATCCAGCAGGATGTGCAGCGGCAGGCGCGCGGGATAGCTGGCTGGCGTGGAGTTTTCTCCGTGGCGCGGACGAAGTTAATTGCGATGGCGAACCCAGGTGTCATCACCCACGGAGACGTCATGCAGCATGTCACCTCGCCTGGCCGTCACTGTTGCTTTGATCCAGCGAGGATGACCGGCTCGATAATCGCGAGAGTAGACCGGGGCTCCAACGACGAATTCTTTATGCTTGCTGTAGGCACCAGATTGAGTAGGTGGCTTCTCAGTCGGAATGAGTGCATCGTTTGTGGTGCGTAGCTTACGGCCCATCAATGCTTCAGCTGGTGACTGGCATCCTGGCGTAGCTGGATTCGGTGTGGACCGGTACGAGAGCAGGAAGGCTTGTAGACACTCATCCACGGTCCCCTCCCCGCGAGATTTCAAAAGCGCCCTCCTGAATGTGTCGACAAATCGCTCCGCTTGACCATTGGATTGGGGATGGTAAGGCGGTGAGTGGAGGTGTTCGATGCAGTGTTGGCGGCAAAAGTCTTCGAGGATTGAAGACGTGAACTGAGTACCATTTTCGGACACCAAAACCTGGGGAAGGCCATGTTGACTGAAGATTCGTTGGAGACAAACCAGAGTGGCGGATGCGGTTGGGGGGTTGACGGCGACCACTTCCGGCCATTTGGAATAGGCGTCGACCACGACCAGATAGGAAATGCCATCGATGGGACCAGCGTAATCGATGTGCACTCGAGACCACGGTTTTGCTGGCGGATGCCATTGAACTGGTGATTGGTGTGGTGGCATCTTTGAGGCTTGTTGACAATCCTGGGAAACGGGGTCGGATTGACTGGCTTCGTCGTCGGTTCGGTCGTTTGGTACTGTCAGGGAATGAACCACGTTGCAGATGGCCCGAAGAGGGAGATCGGCCAAGCCAAGGGTTTCGAGCCAGTCGAGACCAAGTACGTTGAGCTTCGCCTTTGTGATGTAGCAGATCGCGTTGAAGGTGGCGCCCCGGAATGAGACGGAGCAGTGCAGCTGCCCAGTTAGCTGCACGCGACCACCACAGGCGCTGATGGCAGATTTGGAGGTTGGTTCGTACGGTGGCTTGCCAAGGGATCGCCAGAGATCCTCGGAGATGATCGTGATGTCCGACGCAGTGTCCAACTGCAATCGGACCGACTGACCGTTGCTCAGGACGTCGATGAATTTTCTCCGATCCGCAGCGTTGATTTGGAACGTGGCCAGCAGGCTCAGGGAGCTTCCAACCGGACCAGGTTTGTTTGTGCGTCTGGGTCAGGACCTCTACTTTGGATCGCGGGTGGGGGCCAGCCCAGTTTTGGCCTCCTTGGGAGATGGAGGATGGCAGTAACCATCCCGGTGCCCCACCCTGCCACAACGTTGACAACGATGCTGACGGAAATTGCAGTCCCGGTGGAAGTGCCAGGCACCACAGAATCGGCATGCGTAGGGTGGGGACTTCGCTCGGTCGGATTGGGTTGGGCCCGCGGACGATTGCGCCCTCGGTGCTGTGACTGCTTGGACAATACCAGGTGCGGCGGCGTTCTGGATCATTTCAGAGTCGTGCTTAAAGTTGAGCAGCGTTTGACACTCCTCGGCCAGGTTTTGGAGTGTGACTGAGCCATCCTGTTGTAGCTTGGACAGGAGGCGCGTCCGGATATCGGCATCGTGTGGAGACTGGAGCCCAGAGACGAAGATCAGGCATTTGAATTGGTCCTCGGTGAGCGAGCCAAGTTGAAAACGTTGGCATTCCCGGTTGACCACGCCTGCGTACGTGATGAAGTCGTCGGCATCACGTTTGACCAGCTGCAGACATTGGTAACGAGCACTGAACAGAGAGGACTGCTCGCCAAAAATCTGTGACAACGTTCGGACCGTGTCGTCAAAGGTAACGTCCCGTGGGTTCCTCGACAAGATGAAATTGGTGTAACGCTGGTGTTCGAGGGTACCAAGTTTGCGCAGAAGCAGGCGGACCTTCCACGCGTCGTCCTGGCAAGCCAACTCAACGGTGAACAGGTCCTCGTACCGCTTGTACCAGGATTCGAACGTTACCCCGGCCTTGGCGTCGTACAGAAATTCGCTGATGCCGCTAACCACCTGGTCCACTGACTGAGAATTGGTGCTCGGACCTGCATGAAGGGAAGAACTGGAAAGCTTTTCGGTTAGCACGGACATCAATTTAAGCTGTTGCTGCAGCATCAGTTTTAAATCTGCGTATTCGTCAGTCATGGTTCGTCAACTCTGTCGCCACTGTTATAATTGGGTCGCCACTGTTATGATTGAGGGAACGCCGCCTCTGTTCCGATTACGTAACGCCTGATAAGATTGTCGCTGGCCCGGTTGGAGCACGCCTACGATGACGACTTGTAACGCTGGCCAATCAAACGGAGTTGCGCTGACCTGACGACTCTAGCTTAGCCGGTGAGACGGAAAATTGAGCGAGCGTGTGACCGATCCTAGCCGCAAGTGTTCGGATAGACGCTGACCCCTCGGAACGGGCGCACACGAGAGGGGGGTACGATAGACGCGCGCTAATGACTTAGACGCGAAGGCTGGCCAGCTAACGACTCACACGCAATTACGTGACCCGACTGACTCCCAACTGAGGCGAAGAGAAAGAAAGGCAAGTGGTCCTCTGTAGGCTCTTTTACGACCGACAAAGGGCGATCACAGACAGTGCTATGGGTTATTAAGTTAAGGAAAACTGTCACCACGAAGAGGGGGTAGTTTGTAAATGACCATTGTCAGAAGGTGCGCAGTTTGGGCCGCGTCTCGGAGTGGCTGAGCTCTGCTGCGTTGTGGAGAGGAACTGGACCTTGCTTTCCACAGCCATTCTGCCGTTGTTCCTGGCGCGTTTTTGCGGGGATTTTTGACGGACCCGCAACACTTTTTACCCCGGCCATCCTAGGAGGAGACTTGTCGAGCCATCGCATTTTACATATGTGAAATATTTTTCAATGTTCACTGGATCATGCCATTCTAATTCACAACCACCAGTGTTATGAATTCAGCGGCCTCGTTCTGAACCAGCTGAATAACTTTCTCTTAAAACATCGTCTATTTGTGTCGGTTAGTCGCTTATTCTTAGGCTCTATAATTTCCCTTTTGTATACTACAAAGCGCCGCACTCCAAAAATACTTCTTCCTGGTAATTGTTAACTGTGAGAAAGTAGGTTCACTTCAAATCTCTTACCTTTCTTCGACGATCTAAACGCATGACATGTTATCAGAACAGTGGGCGAACGCATAACCCGGGGCTTGAATGTGGTCAACAACGATTATGCACCAGCTTAACACGGCTGTATGCGAAGTTTTCACACACATCACCAGTATATCTTCGATACTGACAGTGGCCACTTCTCTGCGTGCTTACCTTTAACGGGCACGATCTTTGTGTGCAGGCACAAACTGACTTAGAATGTTGATGTACACGTAGTCTTACTGTGTATGACTTCTAGGATAGTTTGTCTCTTTCATGCTTCACCGGCCTTTAATACGTAAGTAACGCTGCAAGACGCGTGCGGTGAGAGATCGCTAGAAAACCAATAGAATCTCGATCCCACCGAGCTTGAATTTAACATTTTAGAGCAATCGAATACGTTTTGAGCATGTTCCACGATGTAGACTAAGTGAAACTGAACATTCCAGAGTTGCACAGCGGACATTATCGTTTGTTACAAAGAAGACAATGCACATTGCAAAGAGAATGGCATATTAATTTGGCTAACATCTTCCACCTGTTGGAATGTTTGCTTGACCCTTCTGACTTCGTGTCTGAACGGTGGAACTTTATCCCAAATGGCGTCAATTCTGACCACATCTTAAGGGCATTCATAAGGAGAACCGACGTAAAGCATTTGCGTTGCGTAACATAACCACAGCTCATTGGGTGACAAATAAAACGAATTACGCACACAAATTTGTCCGATTTCCGTCATAAACTAGGTAGCTGGGCTTACAACCTCTCTAATGAGAAACTCCTCTTGATTAGTCCAGCGGTGCATGCCTTGTTTCACACGTTGTGCTAGACATAACCACCCTAGGAGACTTGTCTAAACCACTTTCTTTTGATTCATTGACCACATCGTGCTGAAACTACCTCATAATGTTCATCACATTTCACAATCACTTACTATAAACTTGCGAAGATGATGAATGTTGCTCTACCGATACCTACCACAACCAGTTTAATTCACATCCATGCGTCTAACGAAAGGGAAAATTGGAACGGCGTGGTAAAATCTAAATGCTGTCCATAGTAGAACTGCTCCAAACAAACCGTTTCTTACGTATTTGCACGAGACAGTCAGATGCAGGAGAAATGTGTTTGTAACCCAAAAATGCTGGAACCGTAAGCCATTCAGTTTGTGGATGGCATCGCTTTTCACAACAGCTGATAATTCACAGTTGTGCGAAGAAGGTTCTTTTCGGTAAATTGCACCAAGCATTTCCAATTATAGAGCGATATTAGAAAACCGATTGGCTACTGAAGGTTTGATCCAAATTAGAAAGTACCATGAAATCCACACAATCCACACCGGCTTGGCATGGCCGGCCATCGATCAACCTTTTAATCAGTCGAACTAGGCCGCTCGGACAAAACACACTGTAGGTGAGGGCAGACATGTCAGCGGTGACAAATGCTGATTGCCTCTCATGTCTGAGGTGAGGAATTCTGCCGGAGTGCCTTCATGGCCAGGGTAGGACCAAAGTTTGCACCAGCATCCTTTGTTTGAACAGTTCTTGTTTCAAAACCCTGATTGCGATGGCCTCGGCTGTTGTTAACAAACGTGTCTTCAGTCCTTTAGAGTATCGTTTCGGGATGGCATGTATGACTGAATGAATCTAACTAAGACATTGATCGATAACCGGCTATCCCAAGCCAATAGATTGTGTGGATTTCACGGTACTTTCTAATTTAGACCTAGCTTTCAATAGCCAAGCGGTTTTCAAATTTCGCTCCATAATTGTAAATGCTTGGTGAAATTTACCGAAAAGAATGTTCTTCGGGTCATTGTGATCTGATTTCATGGGAATTACTCACGAGCTGAGAATTCGTTAAATAGGTAAATTTAAATTATTGATTTGGTTAATAAGTTACGAACAGCAACCTCTAGTGGTGTCGTTATTTTATTTGAAGTGAATCTCTACCAGGCCACAATTTGGCATATAAATTCAATGTGCTTCTTGCTTGTGACCCAGTAGTTGGTCAATTTTGTAGTTATCTGCTCCATAAAAATTGCCGGTGATCGGATTGATTGAGCTTTCGTGCAAAGTGAGCCCCGACACAGATTTGAGCCTCTGTGTCGCAATCCGTTAACTCTATATAAAATGTAGCTGGTGTCACTTCACAGGCGCTTACAAATCTAATGACCCTCCAAACATCTAACAAATCACTGGACGGCCGCTCCTATCTATTGTGTCTTGTCATTAGTATGTATCCACTTATCAGGGTTCGTTGATGTGGACACTGCTGACGTGCTGGTCGGAATTTTTTCATTGCTCCTGACTTTTCAAGTATTCCGATTCACATTTTTTGCACATCGG
This sequence comes from Dicrocoelium dendriticum, assembly GCA_944474145.2. Taxonomy (NCBI): domain Eukaryota; kingdom Metazoa; phylum Platyhelminthes; class Trematoda; order Plagiorchiida; family Dicrocoeliidae; genus Dicrocoelium; species Dicrocoelium dendriticum. The sequence continues at coordinate 122,588,427 of OX104065.1, forward strand.
CTTGGGTACACTCATTCAATCGGGCTCGATCAGACCTACCCATTGCGCAAACTTTCTCTAGTGTACTATTAATGGATCAACGTCCAACGCCGGTTTTCAATTCTGGCTGTTTCAGCGCTGTCGTTCGCCTACGAGTGCACCACTTTGGTACCTTCATCAAGGTTTTTGGAGTTATCGGAACGCTTATTGCTACGTCTACTTCAACAGACCTAAACCAACCCTGTCGGTAGCTGCATAAGGCGACTAGAAGCAATTACGTATTCGTACACTGCCTTGGTTGACCAAGAGCTCTCACGCCGCATTGCGAATCGCGTTCTCTCGAACGCACGCAAATCTCTTTGTCTGGCCGGATTTGTGCGTATGTGCTTGTTGGAACTTGCGACACAACGTGACGCGACGCACCACGAAGTTGACCTCAGGGTTACCTGTGCACAGAGCGGTCGATTATTGAAGGACAATCTACCCTTGGCGGAATTTGGACAACTGAGCGCTCTTACATCCGGTTGGTTTGTATCGTTGGTTGCATCTGAAACAGTGGCCTGTTTGTTGACTTGAATAGGTAAGTC
>OX104065.1:122589169-122728121 GCA_944474145.2 Dicrocoelium dendriticum
ATGTTCTTTCAAGTGACAAAGTAAGGATAGTAAGCGTTCAGGTTGTTCATTGTACCACCTCATCACACCTAAGCCTCTGCCAGCGATTGGTGTAAAAGTGGATCGATGTTCACAGTATGCCCCAGATCCTCCTGTCATGTTTTCGATAGCTCCACTCCATTCATTCTGGTTACGTAGCTGTTAACTTTTGCGATTTCCAATGCCTCAGCTGTTACCCTTTAAGATGTGGATTGATATTATCCAAGTCGATTTCATGCTGTGTCTAAAGCTTGCATTGCCACCACCAAATTGCTCAGTAGAGTCATGTATTCATGTTTTTTCTTTGATGGCTTTGACAGGCGATTCTTGTGTTCTGATAACCTGGTGCCCAGTTCTGCTGCTGCTGGAGTATTTACACTTGATCTTAGAAATTTGCGCCATGTCCTCGTCTGTTATGTCGTGCCATGTAGGCGACAGAAGTCGCTTGCCAAAGAGTCTTGGTGCAATGGTTATGAAATAACATGGGATTTTACAGAATATGCAGGCCTATGATAATAGGAATTCAATTTAAATAAACTTAGCCTGATATCGCTGCTACCAATTCTTTGGAAATCGTGTGGTGATTTTGTTGTCTCTACATACATCGGCATTGCTCCTCTACATTAGTGGATGATAATTTTTAAACTTGACCCACATCCTGCTGGACGTTAGTAAAGGGATGGGAATATGATAAAGGTCAAAAGCCTGTATAAGCAGCGCCGTAGTAGGATGAGGGTAAGCACATCCTACTCCGATATATAACTTGATGCTGACTAGAAAACAGTGTTGTTCCTTGTTATTATAACGAAAGACTGAGTGTACATTTGCATCTAGCGGACCACCGAGGATTGATGTCAAGTGCTCAAACGTGTCACTAGTCGATACTTATACTGCCTTCTTTTTCAAGAGCTTATAGCATATAGGTCAATGATTGTTTTAATATGCGTAATAATTTGTCCCGAAATCAAGTGGCCTCCTCTGCGTACTTCTGCAATAATAATTTATTTCAACCAAGGAACAATATTTAATGAAGATAACATCTATCGTTATCGATGATGCACTGCCATTGCTCAGGTAAGCTCTTGATGCCTTTCTCTTAGATCGAACCGGGTTGGATGCAACCGTTTTTGGGCCATCTCCAAATCTTACTTCGAGTTTGGTCAGCTACGTTTCAATATGGTTTCGGTCATGGAACCTCTTCTCTTATCTCTTTTATTGTGGCGAGCGAAAAAGTCAGTAATCAGTAAGACCAAGATCTGTGCAATAAGCTAGATGGATAAAGGTTTCAAAACCGAGCTGCTAACTCTTAGGATGCGTCATCTTTGACACGTGAGTCGTACGTTGTCATGCAGAAGAAGAATTTGAGCCACTCTTGGGCGCCTGGTTCGGTATTCGTCGACCATCTTTTGCAGTTGTTGGCAGTAGATATCAACAGTAATTCTGCAATTGTCAGGTAGCGGTTCCCAACACATGACACTGCGGCGACCTCGCCAGACCGACAGCATCAATTTAGCCATGTAGTACGCCCTCCAGGACTTGTATTAGCGTTCCGCCTGCCGTGATCTACTGAAGCTTCCCTCTATGGCGGACATGGAACATCCATTTTACTTCTCCAGCAATGACATCGTTTAGCTTTTGATTATTGCGTTCTCGGGGAAGCGATGAAAGGGCAAAGGAATAACGGTTCCACAGTTGCTCATCAGTCAGTTCATGTGGTACAAGTTGTTTGACTTTGGAACCCTTCCGGATTGGCGCAAAAGGCGATGAACAATGGATTTTGGACGTCGAAGTTGTGACGAAAATTTACGAACACCTTGTGTGGGATCCAAATATACAGCGTCATGGATGTTCCTGACAAAGTTGCCAGCTCGCATGGTTGACCTCAGAGGTTTGACAATTCGTCGTTCCTTATTTTGAACAGAAGGAACCAAAATTTCCCTATAATTTGACGCATCCGTGCCTAGTAGGCCATGCATGTTTCGATAAAACTGGACTACTTCGCGCCCTTGTGGGAACTCGTGCAACAAGCGTCCGCGAACAGTATGTTGATTAATTTCCAATACCGTACCCATAGGATAAATTGTTCTGATGTGCTCTTTATATAGCCATATTAAAATGCTTCGAGGAATTTCCAAAAAGCTGAAGTATGGCGTCGGAATAAAAGTCAATTGAGGTTAGGACAACCCAATAATTTGTGCGCCGCAGAGTAAAATATTTATACATAGTTTTATCCTTCAGCCAAACTTCTATTTGGGATATACCCAAAATAATGTCACAAAATAGTATCTAATGATCCAAAATGCACTCGGTTGGCTATTTATATATCAATGCTTCCATTAACAAATCCCTGTAAACCTTTCTAAAGTATACAAATTACTTTGAACACTGCTTTGCTTCAATCAAGTACTAGAGTGCATAAGGGAAAAAGCAAGGTATACAGGTGTGCGTGGTGGTTAGCGTTATACTGTGCATATAGATAAATGCACCCTTCAATTATCATAACGAAATCTACTTATATTACAGTTGACCAGAAAAAGCCACATGGCCGGCGAAATAATTAATTGGGTGTGGTTGTTCGCCGGTACAAGACTCAAAGAGGCAGATCACCAAGTAAAACATTTGTTTTTAAGTTGTAACCTCTGTGTTGCTTATGGCAGATTCACCGTTTACCACACTGACGGAAAACAAGCATACGTAAAAGTGATGCGTTCACAAAGGGAATATTGATGCCAGAGGTTCTGTAACACTGTAACGAGGGGCATAACAAGTACTCGAAGGAATCAGTTTAACGAGTGTTCGTGTAAATCTACCACATGAATGGCCGCTTCCATGTTCCGGCTGCGTTTAGCAGGTAGGTCGCCGTTTTCCAGCTGCTGCATTGAGATTAAACCGCCACCATTATCTAAGTTACTGAAACGCGATTTTCTTATATTTTAAATTACAATGTTATGCTTCTACTCTTGCTTCGAAAATTTCAGCCTTATTATTTATTCAAATGCAGCTAGTTTAAACAAAACAAGGCAATTGAACTTTCCACAAGCTGTCTGTAAAAGTTAAGAAAAAATACCCATTGGCTAACTGTGAACATGGCGTTCTGATAGCAACTCAAAACAGAAATACCACACATGTAACATCAGTCGCTTCTGGTCTTATCGGGATTATGGTGGGCCATCACGGAGATAAATGGACTCATAAATTACAAAGATATCAGTACAAGGAAGGATTTCCTAGTTTTACCGCATGTTTACGGAGCGCCATGGCAGTATTCATAATCCACTTGGGGTATATTTGTTACGCATACTTTTAAGTTAGGTTACGACACGAAGTTAAACTCCATGATCAGTTGTTAAAAAGAAAAAGAGATTCTTCACATTTTGCCCTTTTTCCAACAGTTGTATGGTTAGTTAAGAAAGAATGGCTGAAAATTTCTGGCATAAAATAAGAGTATGCAGAGTCTGAACTTCGCCCCATTCCTCGATCCTAATAAAAAACCGGCAAACATCACTTAAGCGTTGTCTTGATTTTGTGCACGCGAAGCATTCGCAATTTACCAAAATAGGGGAGTTGAGCTGATTCGGAAGGCGCCAGAAGTTAACAAAGACGACATAAAACAGCATATCCGGCTTATAGAACAATAAAATCTATCCCTTATAATAGGTGATTTATGGTTAATGTATAGGAGGTCTGTGATCTACAAGCGGTTTTATAAAATTTGATTTGATGCGCAGTTTGGTATTTGGAAACTGCTGAGACTGCAATAAACCCAAAGAAAATAAATTCGACTCCAGGAGGTATGATGAAAAACGCTATTTGGAAACCAGGTTTTCACAAGAAAATAGTGGCAGACGCAGCCGGTTTTTCTGGTTTAGCGAAATTAACGAGGCACATTAAATTCTGAATTGGGCAATTAACTTTGACATTTATGAGACCATCGGATTATGCACAATCTTTTTGTGAATCACAATATAAAAATGTGTAATGTTAAAACAAGTGTGTCATTTGAGGCATAAGTCTATACTTGAAACAATCCTGTTTGCTGGATCTGTGCAAAGAAGAACTGAGGCTGTCGACCTTTAAAGTTCATAACTTTGAATCTGGGCTTACACGTATAATTAGCAGTCGACACTCAATCACTGCTTGAACTATTGGTGCCAATTTGCACCCTGAAACCTCAAGCGTAAAATATACATGAGAGCGTCAATGTTGCAAACTTGAAGAGCATTAAATAAATAAAAAAATAAGTGGTATATTTCTCTACATTTCGAAAAGGACTTATTAATTGACCTGATTAATCTTTACGATATATTCGAGCAATTCGCTGGAGATTTACCATGATTCCAATGATTAGAAGTTTTCCAACATTTAAAATTTTGTGGAGGTACGATTAGAGTAATACGGTTGCCTACGGGACTGTGTCCTGGTGACCTGCTTTCAGGGGGGGGGGTATTCAGCCAAAGGGTTTTATCGACACACGTCTCATCTGACTATGTGCTAATATGGCTTACAACAAGAAAGCCGGTATCAACTTGTCTCCTAAGTCTGGCTGTTTTATGAAGGTAGACCGTCATCACATTGACTCATTTTTAGTCGTCATTATCTTGATGGGAATTTTGGCCTATGTTATATGCGATTATGTCATCATAAGCTTGCTTCACTTAGGGGCTTGCACTATTACATGTTAAGTACTTCCATCATACAGCCCATTTTACCATTCAACTGTTTGGTCTTGCACTTTTATTATTCGCCAGTACGTTTGTGAAACTTAGCCCTACATGCGTACACTAGATGGCTTGTTAGCTTCAATCCGTCACTTCAAGAGATTGGCCCAGTCGTGCGCAACAATGACAGAAGAGACAAAAGAAAAATTTAGGAATGAAAGTGCAGCCATGATAAATGAATGGCCTATGTCTGACGGTTGCCCGACTCAACACAAGGGTCATAGAAAACGAATAATCTCCAGAAATATGCGTTAAAATTAAAGCGTTCAAAGAAACATGGAGGCAAATCCGGCAGGTGCAAGCAATGACAAAGGAGAGTTTGATGGTTCAAATTCCATTTCCATGGCGCTGTGAGCTGTTGCACGTTTCGGCGTTGTTGGTTACAAGAAACAACTAAAAATAGTTAGTAATGTAAATCGTATGTGAAGAGTGGAGATAAAAAGGTTGATAAATTTCCACGCTGGTCGCTTTGGAGTTTGGTTGTGGCGGATATCACTAATCCTGATGCACAATCATCTAAAGTTATCACCAAATGAGTGTTGCTATGATAAACAACAGAATAAAAATTTAAATGAATGTATGAGTCGGGCTGGGTGACAACTACGTTGCATGATCTGTGTTAACTGGTTCCTGGTGCTCTAAAACATAGAAGCTTGATGGTTCTCCATCGTTCAACCAGTTTAGCTGCATTCGGCATGTGGATAAATTCATTTCGCCCACTTTTGTACTGACCAAAAGAATTATTTGCTCTTACCGAACGTGGCAATCGGTTCCATAGCACGTTTGCATAGTGGGTCGCTTAAATAATATATTAGGCAAACAAATATATTAGGTATTTTATGACGGAACGTTCAAACTGGTGCTTATCAGTGCCCGTTCTGTAATGCATAAAATGCCCTTAGTCCGCTGCTTCGTCGCCGTTCATCAACCCCATCTCTTTTCTATTACCGAATAGGGGTATACGATTGAGACTACGGACCATATTGTCGCGATTTGGGGAATCTCATCTTTGCAACACGATCGTCATATCATGGAATATGGTGTTATCCTATACTCTCACAAGGAATTACAAGGCGAACCAATGAATGATCCTGAGACGCTGGTCACCGATTCGTTTTGGTGCCATTTGCATCTTAGACACAACGACAACTGCTTCGTGGCAGTTGTATTTCGTTCTCATCGTCAGTCCAGAGCAGGATACCAGCCTATTATCATCATTGAAGAGATGCTTACTCCCAACATACCGCCAGAGTTGTATCTCCGGCGATTACAACGTGCATGAGCTGGAAGTGTCTGCATCACGCAGCAAATCATACAAGTCCGAACTACAAGACCTTACCGCAAGCATTAAATTCTAGAATCACATCAACACATTTACCTGATAGAGAGCTGGTAACAAACAATCGGAACTTGACCCCTTAATTATAAATGAGGAATTCATGGTCGACAGGCCATCTATAGACATCCCGCGAAGGTTAAGCGATCATGCCACCATACATTATAACTATGTGTGTCACGCTGAATATCCTGCTTAATACGCGGAAATAATATCTCGTACTAGACACTACACTATGCTGAATGACTTAGTTGAGAATTCCGATTAGGGATTCTTGAAAGGTAGCTCTCTTGACAGTGCCTAGATTCAGTTTACTGGACTCTTCGTTAATCCATTCTTAACTGCCTCAGATACGAAGAAGTTTCGCACCACTATTCGCTCGTCTTTTATCAGAAGTAGAACACACAAGCACAGGTCACTAAGGAATGCAACTTGTCACATTTACGGAACTCTTCCTGGTCCCGAAACCTGGAAAGATTTCGTGACCCAGCACAATCATTTTGATATGCTTGTCCGTGAGGACAAACTGACTCACCAACAACGTTTAGGTTGTAAATTTGCCAACAACAAAAAGCTCCTATATAAACATGTTAACACAATTCGCAAAGTGAAGCACCATATTCCCCCACTCAACAATGCAGTCGGAGTGGCACAGAGTGTTGAAGTAGCAGCCAACGCGTTACGAAAACAGCATGCCCCAACTTTCCAACGAGACTTCCGCTACTGTTACTTACCCACAACCTTAGCAACAATTTCCACATTAACTAACATCGATTTTACTGCCGCAGCTGCGTTGAAGAAACTGCTCTCACTACGCACCAACAGTTCGCCCGAAATGGAAGACATTCAACCGAGTGCGCTTAACGGAGCAGCAACAACGCTGGCCGGGCCATTATCTCTAATCTTCCAAACGTGCTTGTGTAAACAAATTGTGTCCACAATGGAAAAAATGATATACTCACTCCGGTCATCAAAAGCCGCAATCGTTCGAAAACTGGTGACTATCGCCTAGTGGTCCTTCTCCCCGTACTCATCTGTGTTGGAGGCATTAGCAGACTATCTAGAACACCGCAACATCATAGCACCCGAGCAACACGGTTTCAGCCAACACCGTTCATGCGCTAACAAACTACCGATTGCGTGCAGTAGTTGGACGGAAGCGATTGATAAAAGTAAAGGGACAGACGTCATTTACCTCGACTTCTCCAAAGCCTTCGACCAACCGGACCACCGCATTGGGCTTCACAGGCTCAACAGTTATGGAGTTGCTGATCATGTCCTTGCGCGGATCAGGAGCTTCTTTCAGGATCGGCAAATCCAGATCAGAGTAGAACGTGCGCTGTCCGACTAGATTTATGTCGAATATGGAGTTTCACAAGGATCAGTCTGGGGTCACGTTTATATCTCGTGTTCATCAAAGAAATAACGAATTTGATTGCCTTAGATTTCTTACTGTTCGCTGATGAGGTTAAGATGTAGCGGATGGTCGCCGACCCAGGCTATAACATTGCACTTCAGCGAGACCTGACAGAGCGTATATGTGGTCACTCCACAATTTGCTCAAGGTCTATTCGGAGATGCATAAGGTGCTTCACATTCGCCATCACCAAAATGTCAAATACAAGCTTGGAAACCATGTCCTACAAGCAGTTACACAGGGACGCGACACTGGGGTACTAATCCAGGCTGATCTTGACTGCTCAGGACAATCATAGATGGAGTCAAATACTGGAAGCCAACACGATGGCACGCTGCGGAGGGCATTCGGGCGGTTTGATTCCTCTCTCTGTTCGCAGTTGCTTAACACTTACCTGCGGCCTCATGTGGAATACGCAATCCAGGCCTGGCACGCCTGGCACAAGCAAGACCTTGCAGCACTCGAGAATCCACAGTGACCAAGCACGAAGCACGTCAAATGGTTGTTCCATTTGCCTTATCAACTTAGACTGAGGAAGCTAAAATTATACAGCAGCCAGTACCGGCGTCTACCTGGAGAGCTTATTATAGCCTACCAGATTCTGAGGAACCCCAACCACGTTTGCCGCCATTACCTACAACTCAGCTAAAACACGAATTTGAATGACCACAAGTTCAGTTTGTCCAAGCAATAAAGTCGGGTTGAATGTCGACGGAACTTTGACTCCCTTCGTGTGTGCCAACCATGGAATGCCCTTACAACTTGCATTGTTTCCGCCCTGTGTTTATAAAATGCCTTGACGTTGTCCAAACACACCTATGTTACGTGATATAGCCTGTGTGTCTCGACAAACGATGTAATGCGACGAAAGTTGCACATCCAGAATTAACCTACACGACTGAGAGTGGCCAGTTCTGCGTGCCTCTGTGTGAACACTTTGGCGTGTCAACCAAAACGATTTTCAGTTTATCACTTTGTTTTCTTTTCACCATGTTGTGGTTCTCATCCTGTCTATCCTATGAGACATGCTAAGTATCCAATTTCTTGCCCGTAAAGCACCATTGTTTCCCTGTTCGATTGCTATACAAAGTTATTATTTTCTTTCGAATGTATGTGGTTGTATCATTTACTGTATAAATAACTTGAGTGCTTCACAATGCAGTGAAGGCAATTCTCATTTGGATAGCAGTATACTTGGGTAATAATAGAACATTGGTCGTTTGTATTCTTTTCCAGCTGAACACTTGTGCCGTTGAAAAGGGATTGCTTCAGAATGCGACGAGACTTGTCCGCATTTCCTATTCACTTAGAGGTAGTTGGAGGAGACTTCAAATTACCAAACATTTCATGGATGAAGTACAAACGTACAGGAAAACAAGATAAACGCTTGCATTGCCTGTTTCGGGGGAGATGAGACATAGCATGTAACGTTTCGCACATGGTTGCATACTAAACTCGGCCTCATATGCAATGTTGGACCAATCGTTTCGGTTAATGGCGTATTGGACTGTCTAAACGGTATTGATTCTAATGTTGCCAGTTGCAGAAAGAACATATACACCCAAAGCCCCTTTGAGGCAACTGTGTAATTTTGGTAGAATAAACAAGCAAAACTTTGTTACTCTTGTGCATACTTCTTACTGGACCGATTTTTCCTGTCTTCTAAAGCATTTTATGAGAATATTCATCGATGCATCTAAATACTATCGCCTGCTCTAGCTCACAGTCAAATAATTCACAACCGCAAGAGAATAGCAAGAAAGCAAGATTACAGCTTTTTTGCAGTGTCAACAAACTACTGACTTTACACTTTTATTCATGCTTCAAAGACTGTCGATAAAAATATGAGTACCTAAGAAATCTTTGTCTCAAGAAAGAAGGTTTTGAAATCATTTGATGTGCCAATCCAGTAGTTGAAATTACACGATTACTTAAACAGCGGAATCGCACACAACGTAACCCACCACTACATCTTATTACGCTTGAGGGTATCCTTATCGATGATATTGTAGTTGTATCTTAAGCTTTTAACAATTACTTTTCCTTTTTTCTATTACTGTGAATGGTATACTTTGGGATCACACCACACAATGCTGTGGACCAAGTATCTCTCAAGTAGATTTCGGTACTGGTTCTATCAATCGTCAAATTAACCCTCAATGACCACATTTCATCCAGATCCAGATGGAATCCCTTCAGTACATTTAAAGTCTGGTGGAAGTGATATCCCCTGCATACTACTGAACTTGTTAACTACGACAAAAACAACTGGGTTTTATCCCGATCAGTGGAAACTGACGATAATGAGCCCCCACCACAAAACCGGTTCTAGACAAAAGGCTAAAAACTGTCGGCAGCTAAACAATATTGCTATAATTTCCAAAATCATGGAGCACTTAAGTAAAATGGAAATCGTTAAATCCCTAACATCAAATGACCTTTTGTCACATATGCAGTACGGGTTTCTTCAAAAGTCTTCACGTGTTACTTGCTGGCTAGAATGATCACTAAGTTAAGTCGCCGGATTCTGGTAAGGCCTGTATCGTACTTCCCTTGGGCCTACAAAATACCGTCGACAGAGTTGCACACAGAAGGCTTATAAATAAACTTCGCCTTAGTGGAATCGCAAGCTCCCTACTATCCTGGTTAGAAGCTTACCTCACTGGTAGAAAGCAAACTGTCAAGATTGATGAAAATCTGTCGGAGACAGAAGGTATTACTTGTGGCTTGCTATAAGGTAGTGTATACGTTCCTCTTCATTTTGCTTTATGTAAATGATCTTTTCCCTACAATTAGGCATAGTAGAGCTTATTTGTTATCAAAAGATGTAAAATTCTGTATGCTACTAATTCTCATTCTCTGTCTTATATATCCGCGATCCAAATTAAATTAGCTTCACTGGAAGACTGGTGTGTCGGCTCTTCCATGAAACGTTCAACATGTAAAAGCAGCAATTTGCGCTCTGGATGCTTGGTTTCACCTGAATGTATGTTTTTGTATGGAATCCTACACCCTGTATGCGAAGCAATATGTGACTTAGGTCTCCGTTATTCCTTTTCGTTGAATTTCATACAACGATTCGAATATATGGTGGCTAAAACACGACAGTCTATTGTAATTTTAGGCCGATTGTATATAACAATCAATGTTAAGCTCCTGTCCTTCCAACTGTACGCCAGACCATTATTAGAATATTGTGCTACCAATTTTAGTAGCATTAGAAGATGTGACACGAGTGCAATGAACAATGAACAATGAATTTATACGGGTTAAGAAGCGTTGCTTTACAAGTCCCGTTGGATAGCTGGTGGGGATATCAACATAACAATAATGATGATAAGGATAGTAAAATAGTTAATACTTTAAATATGAAAATAAGGACTTATCGTTTGCTCTGCTGTAGTCCTGCGATCCTCTTAGATTCACAGCACCCACAGTTAACAACAAATAATTCCATGGTAAACTCCAGGTGTAGGATGGAGACGTAGTGTTAAGTAACAAATTGTAATTGGATGAGTGCATCGTCCAACCGTCTTTTAAATACAGTTAGTGTCGGTGCAGAGACGACCGATTCTGGGAAAGCATTCCACGGGTGACAGACACGAATGGAAAAGAAATTTCTGCGGCACTCCAGACGACTGTATTGTTCTGCGAGTTTTAATGAGTGGCCCCTCAGGTTTGCATCGCTGCTGAGTTGCAGTTAAAGGGTGGCACACATGATGTGGGTCTCGCAGAATCAAGTATGTCATAATCAGGTCACCTCGTAGTCTGCGATAGGTTCCACTGAACACCCCCAATCGTTCCAGCCTCTCCTGATGGGAAAGGTTGCGCATTCCAGTTACTTTCTTAGATGCCCGGTGTAGTGGCTGCTACAGTGCATTAAGGTCGTGTTACAGCCATGAATGCCAGGCTTGAATTGCGTATTCGACATGGGGGCGAACATACCCACTGAGCATTTGTCGAAATATGGAGCTGTTTATTTGTCCACACACCCGTCGCAACAGCCCGACGTTTTGGTTCCCGGTCTTCGAGGCCTTTTCGGATTGCCTGGAACAACCCAAGTCAATTTGAACCAGCAAGGCCAAGTCACGTTCGAGAGTTGATTGTTGTAGTATATTCGTTCCGAGTCGGTATGAGTAGCTGCTCTGATGTCGGATGGTAAGCACCTTGCATTTACTAGCGTTGAAATGCAGTGCGTTTTGGGTCGACCATTGGTACACCGTATCTAGGTCACTGTGAAGCACATGTTGGTCGGCGTTCGCCTGGATCCTGCGCCAGATATTGATCTCGCCGGTAAACATTAGGAAGTTTGAAGCGATTCCCTGTGCAAGGTCATTAATAAACACCAAAAACAAACGTGGACCTAGAACTGAGAATTATAGCACACCGCACTCAACTTGTATGGGGTCTGATAAAGAGCTCCGAACTCTGACCACTAATTGCCGTTGAAGTAGAAAGTTGGCGATGCAGCTTAAAAGAGGGTTTCCCATCCCGTAATGCTGAAGCTTGTAGAGTAGCATCCGATGGTCTAGACGATCGAAGGCCTTGGAAAAATCCAGGTAGATCACATCAACACCTCCAGCGTCAGCTGCCTCGGTCCAACTACTACGTGCAATTAGTAAATTAGTTGTACATGACTGCTGACCGTGCTGTTCAGGGGTGATGAGGTTGCAGTTTTCCAGATAGCACACCAGTGCATCGGCAGCTATGGATTCTATGACCTTGGAGAGTATAGGAAGAAGGGATAGTGGGCGGTGGTTGGAGGGATTAGTTCTACTTCCCCCTTTGTGAATCGGGCTTATTATTCCAAACTTCCACATAGCGGGAATTTAGTTCTGGTCTAATCAGCGCTGGAAACACTGAGCTAAAGGTCCTACCAGTTGGTTTGCTGCTGCTTCCAGTGCCTCAGGACGAATGGTGTCGACACCTGGCGAGCTGTGTTTGCGTAGAGACGTCAGCTATTCCAACACAGCCTGCGAGTTAAAAGTGATGTGGGTTAGTCATGGCAAGGAGAATACTAAGCTTGGTAGATCGCCTGGTGGTAAGAGCATTTGAAACATGGCAGCGTATTGCATCTGCAGCGCGTTTGCTGCTTCCACAGCAGTTCTTGTTGGACCGTCAGCTGTCCTGAGTGAAGAAAATAATTGCCACAAAAATCGTTGGCGATTGACGTGCTTGTACAGTAGTTTGTGGTTAGCATTAAAGGTTTTTTGCGATACTCTGCTGATACGCGGCTTTGTCTTCCCTTAACAGTTGAGTGCAGTGGTTACGTTGGGCTACGTAATTGTCTAAAGTTTCTTGTGCTGCAGCTTCCCTGTACACTCGCCATGCTGCGTTGCGTGCTGTCATCCATTTTCGAGTTCTGCTCCTAACGAAAGAAACTGATTTACACTTATAGCAAACATTTATCTCTGAGGCCTCTGCAATCGACTGACTGAATTTTTTGACGAAATCGAGCCAGGAGACTTCCGGGGGTTCTTCTTCGAGGAAAGACCAAGTTTTAGCGCTGACGAGCTGGTTCGCACAGTATCATCGTTCTCATTCAGATATTCTGCATAGCAGACGAATTTGAAACCGATCACTGCGTGATCACTGCGACCAAGCGGGCAGTCTAAAACCAACACATCAATCATATGCTCCTCGTTAGTAAGCATAAGTGCCAGCACAGAGGACCTGTTACCAGTTCTGAACCGCGTGGACCAAGTGGTGTGACTGTAAAGAGGAACAGTTGTTACTAGATCTTGTAGATTGGCTTTGAATTGTTCTCAGACCGTGGCGAGAGTTTCTAAACAGTGTACATTGAAATCACCCATGGTAAGAATGTGAGTGTACATTTGTTGTAAACTGCATCTAAAACCAACCACTAGGTGGTGGTCGGTTTGGGGTGTGGAGTTAGGGGCGCGGTACACCAAGACCATAAGGCAAGCGTCCCTGTCTTTTAAATGCAACCGGCACAAAAGATAGTCGGGGAACTGCGAGTCAGAATCCTCCACGGCTTTGCACTGTAAGTCGTTTCGGTAGTACAGGATTGCCCCTCCTCCTTTTGTGAGCCTGTCGTTCCGGATCAGCGACATGCCCGGTAACGAAACTTCCGCGCCCGTCATTCACGTGTGCTACCACGTCTTGGAGATACGAATGATATAATATGACCCGGAAGCTTGGCAATTTTTCAGTTCGGCCAATTTTTTAGAAAGACCCTGGTCACTTGTATACAAGCATGCCAGTTTCTCGGAATCTAGGAGCCCACAGATGGGTGAAGCGGTCACGTGTGGGAGAATGCCGACCGATGAGAGGTCGGCAGTTACTAGTTTTTTGATGGGATAATGATACCTCGTTTGCAAATTGATTCGGCCAAGGTGCGTCCTAACCTTTGTTTAGACCTACGTCAGAGTCATTTAAAGCAGCAGTAAAGTTACGCTTCTGTACATTCATCGGTATGCCTGCTGTTGCAGTTGCTATAATATTTGAGCTGTGCAAAGAGTTTGCAACATTTAACCGAATTTCATTTGGAAGATATCTCCGATTTCGCCGCCATCGATCTAAAACATCGTTTGCTTGTTGCTTTAACTGAACCACAAGTTTTAGGGTTCAAGGGCCGCATCCTCTAAAATTTGGTGAGAGGTATCCCAGTGAGCGATAGTGCCACAGTATTATCTAAAGAAAGTGTTTCACGAATGAACCTCCACTGCTCTAAATCGTGCTCCCGATCTCTTGAACATCGTTAGAAGGATGTTCTGGCACGCCATGTATGGAGATTGTGTTTACGCGGTCTTGCTCGCTGTGCCTCTCTTTGGAGTTGCTTTTTGCTTGTCCCGCACTCTAAGAAACATCAGGATAGATGCGCATGCCACAGGAGACGTGTTTTAGCGCGCTTGCGGAGGGCAAAACGTTTTCTACGTCAGTGGAGGATTCTAGTGTTACTCGAATAAGTCTGGGTTCTCCATAGTGTGGCGAGTTCGGATGACGAGTAATTCGTAATAAGTTTATGGGCTTGGCTTTGATACTCATCTGCATACACAATGAGTTCCATTGGTCTTGGTCGTCTGATAACTTATCCCGCAATGTGATGGCGGTAGATTCAGGGACATTTGAGCATACAACAGTCCGGGCACTGTTGTTGGATCCCTTTTTCGTCGATATACAAGTTATGGTATTCGTTTGTCCTGAACTGCTAACAAGTGTTGACTGTTTGATGTTTCTTCCTCTATTCCCGTTAACGGTGTTTACTATTTAAGAGGCCGCAACGGCGGCCTCTCGATGGACCTTTGCAGCAATCTCTGCATAGGTAACTAATGTTCTGGGAGGCTTAGTCTCGACAAGAGATATTTGAGCTACAGGTACCGAGGGTTGGTGTACGGCTGCTTCATCCTTGTTAATGCTAGATGTCAGGTCTAGTGGAATTTACTTAACCAGACGTTTTGAGTTGTGCCTGATTTTCGTTGCCGTGAGAACTGTTTGACTCTCGTAGGTACGGTCTGTTTTCGCCCGGCGTTCTACCAAAGTTGGAGAAGACAACGGAGATGGAGGCGTGGCTGATTGCGGTTCAGGGGAAGCAGATTGTTCAGCATTCCGTTGCTCAGAAGCCGCTACGCTTCTGTGATACATACTCGCTTCCATTGAAATAATCTTATCGTTTATCCTCTGCTCTGCTTCTGCGGTTAACCGGTCGCATTTCTGAGCTAGGATAAGCAAGCACTTAACGAGGGGGATGGCGGAACACGCAGTACAGAACCAAAATGCATCTTGGGAGCTATTTCGCTCCTGTACCTGTTGTTGGGACGCATTCGCACATTTCGTATGATACCATTCCAAACAGTGCGAACAAGCCAGACCGATTTTTACTACTCGATGACATTCTCCTAACCCGCAAATGCCTTTCGCTTGGAGCCTCTTCGGTTTCGCATTTCTGCCATTCAATTTGATGTCGTTACCTGACCCAGTGGGTTGATTAGCTTTCTGCACTTTTACAGATTTGAGAGCGGCGCACGTCGGTCAGGCGAGCGTGGTGGTTGCAAGGTCAAATGAGCGGTCGGCGTGGTCGCGCGGTCCGTGTGATGGGTTATGCAGGCGCACTGGCTGACAAGGTCACAAGGAATGGCGAGTGACTGGAACCTGAACAGAGCCCTGAACACAGATTGACAGATCACAGATTCTTTCACAGCTGTGTTGAGAAACACTGGATCGGAATAAGCTTAGGCTTTTCGGCCTGCCTCGAGAATTCTGCATCGAATGGTGTCACACAGAAAGGCAATCGGCTCAAAATGATTGAATTAACCGCTTGCGCTTACTCACAGATGCCAGTGAAAACGGTTAGTGATGGCACAGCCTCTAATCGTGGTAGATATTTCCACGTATGATGGATCACTGTGTAGGACTGGTGCATCCGGTTCGAATGAGCGTACAGTGACAAAGCTGCGAGAAGATGGAGACAAGATAGAGGGGAATAATCCATATGAACTAGGAGCACGCACGTCACGCGTGTGTGGGAATTACCTTGGCAACAGTAACAACGCAATGATTGATTACAAACCGAATCCTCGGCTGCACTTCCAAGCTCAGTTATAAAGAAAGATGGCATTTGTTAATGGAACCGCTATTGTTTGGGAGATTAAGGCTATATTATTGTTTATCATTAAAAATTGTCCCTCGACTGACATACACTAGTTACCATCAGCCACTGTTCCAAGCATCTTCACCGTATAACCAAAGAAACAAAGACAATATAGAGCAACCCTGTTACCGCACACGTCTACGGTGCAGCATCTTTGCACAGAAATATTCCACGCTATGGAATAGAGTGTCTCAAGCCATCAGTAGTTCACCTTCTCTCCAAACATTTAAAATGCAACTAAAAGAGTACTTAACTGTTAATTAAGTTAAATAACTGGGTTGCGTCAGCTACACGGAAAATGGGTGTATGAGAATGGACCTGATAACATTTAAGCACTTCCGAAATTTGAAACACAAAAGTATAGCTACAGATGGGGAGAAATACTTGTCGATACAACGTGAAATACAGTGTTATTATGTGTTTGTTTGCTAGATAGCTTAGTTTGTCTCTCATTGGTTTCTGCTTTTTTCATATTGACACATGGATGGATTGGATAAATGAGATCTGTTTCTGATATTTCGGTAGTGTATACTATAGTCTATTAATAGTCTATTTATCGTGTTACTCAGCTTGATGGCCTGTGGGTGACCCATGAATACAGGGGCACATCGAAGAGTTGAATAGTTAGGATTAATCTAGATTTTTTTCTGTATATTGCCCCTTAAAATGCTCTTGCTTAGCCTGTAGAACAAGCATTGACATTTGAAAACGTTCGCACATTTGACGGTTAGCTAAGCAAGCTTTTTCCTTAGCCTTCATATAGTTCTTCCTTTCCACTACACAGCTAGGTGAAAGGCATAAGTGCTTGTAAGACCTGGACCTACTGAAATGGTGAACTATTGATTTCTTGCAACCAACCCATGCATTTTAAGTATGCAATTCTATTTACCCAGTTTTGTCACATATTATCACTTGTGTGAGGGATGTCCTTAATTCTAATTGATTTATGTTCCATGGTGAACGCAGTTCATAGTTTAACCGTTTGCCGTGTTATCATGTCTGCGCAAACCATTTATAAATTATTTTTATATACCAAAGTTTTGAACATTTTACCTATATTTACCATGTACATATTGTCACTCACCTCTTGAAAGTGTTATTTTGCTTTTTTTACCCAACCATCAGCCTAAACCTATATCTGAAAGATTTGCAATTCTCTTGGGTCCCGATGAATTTTGAAACGAAATCAATGGCGCAAGAATCAATGGAATAGGACTAACAAAGGTTTTATGTAGCGGTTTGTAAAATCATTCTGCATTTACCTTGTACCTTATGGTGGGACCAGCTTAGCTGGACAGCGCGTCACCTAGTTTAGAATATACCAAGTTTAAATTCTAGGGAATAGCAGGATTTTCAAACCGACTAAGTTGACATTTTGCAAATCACGGTATTATTATGACGGTTTAAAATGTTTTGATTTCACTGTATGTGCACCGTACTTTTAGTCGTATTGTTGCAATTAATGAGGGTAAACTTCATATTCCTATTTAAGCGAGTCGTAATCCAAACCGTGACTTACCACTTTGGCAACAAATATATCTTGTGCGCTAACTGCCCCTAACACTGTGCCGCACGACCAGTCACGTGCCTAATTGCATTTTTGTATAAACGCAGTAGAATTGCGAATCAAACCCAATACCTTTCGGATGTCAGCAGAAATATCTACACCTAAGACATCAATTGCCTATGAATAACTCATATCAAAGCGATTGATGAAAATGTTTGAGTTTTTTTAGGCTCCGTGTGCAAATGAATTGCAACATGCAGTCTCACTGTGGATTATAATTCACTTCGTGGTTAACATCGGTCTCTATGCTCATTGTGATCACAGCTGCAGCAATTGTACAGGCCACCACCGGTTTAATGCGGAGTTGCTCTCATCAAGCGGAAATTTCGGGGCTGTGACTGAAACCCGGGGATTTTGGATGTCCGCCGAATACTTTACCCAGAAACCACTGATTCGCAGTGAGCAACACCTGTCAATTTCAACAGCATTTCGTATATTTAGTATATAGCCAAAAAGCAGAAAATAACTGTCAATAAAGCTTGATAGTTTTGATCGAAAACCAACATAAACATAATAGAAATACCATTCCGCTTGTGGAAACCGTACCTTAATGTGATGTATGGTGCTTCAAATACAGCATCACCTCAGAAGTCAGCCACCTGTCTATGTGGACCGTCTTTTCGTAGCTTGAACGTTAACTATGGAAACCTTATGTGCTAGACCACACTATGCTGATCACCTGGGTGATTCGTATGCTGGCCAACCGGTTTAGAATAACCATCATTAAACTAACGTTGATCACATGACCATGTACGTGCATGCAGTGCAACTTTCGCCGAACATCTTTCTTGTACAGGTCGCAGGATTTTGTAATCTAGTAAATTCGCCAAAATTACGATCACTGTAATTTACGGATTCGCAGATTTCTGCGCATACAGCGTGTGCTCTGTTTTATACTAGATACACACTGCTCGGTGTCTACACACCGACGTTGACGTGTTTTGTGTTAACCTCCCTCTCGCCCTCTTACATATAGAGGCACTGGCACTCTTACACTTTGCAGCATGTGCCCATTCACTGAGCCTATTGTAAAGAGAAGGACGCGATAATGAAACACAAT
The DNA here is from genome assembly GCA_944474145.2 of Dicrocoelium dendriticum. NCBI lineage: Eukaryota > Metazoa > Platyhelminthes > Trematoda > Plagiorchiida > Dicrocoeliidae > Dicrocoelium > Dicrocoelium dendriticum. Next base: position 122,607,897 of record OX104065.1, read on the forward strand.
CTTTATTGGTGCGATCGTAAACATATGATCATTCACTCATGTGAACCTTAATGAGTCCCTTTTAACCGTCGAATAATCAGTCCCAGGTTAATCTGTATGTGCCCTACTGACGAGGTTCAGTAGGTCGAAACTACAGCCTAGAGCTTTTCAAGGAGTGTGGAAGACAACCTAGTCTGGAAGCTGCTGCGACAAGCTCTCAATTGATACTCGTAAATAATTCACATGAACGGACTAAACAAAAGAGATTTGAGTGGATATTTCTTTTTGGTAAGTGTTTTCAGGCATTTACAAATATGAATCAAATAACATTTGAATAATAAGCTTCTTCTAGCTTAGCACAGTCAAGCTGGGTCGGGTCTGTGGGGTAGCGTATTCAGTGGTAAAACTTAAACACTGCTATATATCAATTAGCCTAAAGTTAGCTGACTGGTCCTTGTCCAAGCAAATGTCAAATTTCGCACCAGCGCCTTCTCTTTTCATGGCTCTGGCTTCAGACTTCGGATCTAGACGGTTTCCGCAGTTGCCAGCAAGTGCTTCCTAAGTCCATTAGGGGCTCGTTTAGATAGATATAAAGCGTCTTAAAAGCATCCTTGTTTAAAACGCGGTGTCCACTACTCACGAGGTGTTCTAAAATTAAGCTTTGGACCGACATGACAGCACCATGCTGTAGAGAGGCAGGGAAATGCTCCACTATCCTGCTGGATAAGGGTCCAGTCGTGTGTCCAATATACGGTGCACAACAGGTGCTAGTGAACTGTTATAAGACAAACAATTCGGACAAGAACTTAATTCTGTCCTTGAGGCACTTGGTTATGAGTGGTGCAATCTCGCTAATTATATAAACTATAGCGGCTGGGTGCATCTGGTTCACTGTAGTGGAAAAGGTCCTACTCAGAAGGTCAAAAGAAACATCACATTTGAAAGGAAGTGAAAGGAAACGTCCGTTTTGTTCACAGTTACTCTCAAAGTAGACCGAGTTTGAACTGTGGAAAGTTTCTTGATGAATGCGGCAGAGAGCTCGTTATTCTGTAGCCTTCTGACAATGAATTCCTTTTCGGTTTCAATTATCTATGGGCTGCGGATGTTTACGGTACGACAGAACAGGCAACGTACTAGGTTTTGCTGGTACTTCAACTGCGCGAATCTGAGGAAGTGCGTATACTGTCCTACCCAGGTCGGTTTCCGGTACACGCTTCGTTCCAACAAACCACCGTCTCTTCGTCGCAGCAAGATGTCCACAAAAAGAGCTTACTGTCATCCTCCGTCTCACAAGTAAACTTCAAAGGAGGGTGGGCGCTGGTAAACTCCCTCAACAGGTGGACATAATCAGTATGTGGATCACAAACAATAAATGTATCATACATATATCTTTGATAGCAGTCAAGTGATGCGGTTAAGTGTTGAATAGATCCCTTTTCAATCTTTGCGTACAAATAGTCAGTAAGCAGCTGTTCCAAAGGCGATCTCATCGCAGAACCGTCTATTTGAATATAATATTTCCTATCAACCAAAATGTTTATTGAATGTGCAACATAGGAGCATTGCTTTGACCTTTTGTAAGGGAATGCCGGTAGTGTGGTTGTTTTCTGTTACGTATTCGCAGCTAAAGTTGATGGTTTCTATTCGCGGAAAGTTTGTAAATGAGGATTCCACATTGAAGTAAGCATTAATTTGTCTTTCACGTCTAAACCTTCATTCTGCTTGATGAATTCGTAGGTGTCACTCACTGTATGGCTTGATATCTTTTTGCTTGTTGTATCAAGGAGCTCAACTAATCACTTGTCGACTTAGTGTACTGCTGACCCAGACATGACAAATACAGGGTACAGTACGATGTTTGTTGAAGTCAGAGCTATGCAAATAAAAGGCTCTAGTGCAAAATTTGACCTTGCCATGGACATGGATCAGTCAGCTGACTTAAGGATAACTCGAACATAGCGATGTCCATAATTTGACAGTGAATACGCCACTCCAAAGACACCACCCAGCTTGATTGTGATAAGATGGAAATAGCTTATTATTCCAATGTTATCTTAATTCATAATTCTGCATTCCTGAAGAGACATTGAAAAGCACTTTCTTCGCAGCTATGTTTTATTTTATCATAATTGATAACATGTCCAGTTACGTTTGTGAATCAAGAAAGGGCTAAACCCAAAGATACTTGTTAGCAAAGTGTTTATGTAGACAACCATACTTGGGTTTAGTTTGTTAGAATTCAGCGTGATTTAACTGTCTGACTTCTTGTAATAGCCCATATACTTTATTCGAAACAGAGTCTAGGTAAACAAATTTGTACTGTACTACTCAAAGCAAAAAGTAATATTCACCGTTTTTAGCTAGAACCACCATTTGTTGACAATCCCTAGGTAGACCACATGGTGCAGCCCCTTTAATAGTCAACTTACGGAGAATTTGCTGTTCTTTACTATTTGCCGTTTGACAAGGTGCAGTGTCGAGTAGAACTTTGTCCGCCTAAATGAAAATGCTCAACCACTTAGCCATGGTTGATTTTGATTAGTTCAGTTTGTCGTGCTCTTGAATTCAGCAGCCGCAAAAGCCTGCTAGTTTTACTTAGGCCAACTTCGAAGGCATCATTTTAAGTGGGTCGCCAAACACTGGAATGCGGTTCGAAATGCAGCTACAGCCATACCTGTTTTTATTCTCATTAAAAGCTAGTGTTAGACAAACATGTCTTATCTTTACTTTGTAGACTATGGCACTTCAAACAGAGCTAAATGTGTTTCTAATCGGTTATTCTTAACTATGCTGTTAAAGGAATGCCCGTCCAACCGGATTCAGCAGTTTTCTTATAATGAACTGCAATTATTATGAGAGTCTACGCTAACTTGTGTGCTGGGATTTAAAGTCCATTGCAATGAGGCGGGATCTTACTGTCTTGCGATGGTTTGCGTGCTTCAGTGATCCATTGAGCTAGGCTGGGTGGTGCTATTTGGCAAATTCGGAGTCACTCATACCAGACTGGTCAATGGTTAGAGGTCAGACAAACTCAGCCACCTGGTCCTCCATGTTGGGTGTTGGAATGAAGATGGATCCTTATTCCTTAAATGGACTCCTTGTAGCCCAATGCCAAACCCACTGTCTTGCCGTCAGGTTTTTGAACCAAATGCTTTGGTTGAAAACACTAATGGTTCTCCTGTTTAGGCCAGGGCAACCTGTCAGTATCCTGCTCATAAAATGCTATTAAGCTTTTGTCAAACAATTCCTTGATGCTCTGGCCACCACAGAATATAATCAACTGTGCCCTATCTGCTGCATCGAGCAGCCTGGAAACTGGTTTGGATGCAACTGCTCAAGCCTACACATCTTCTTATTCCCCTCTTACACATTTTCAATCTTACCGTCCCGTTCCAGCTTCACATTTATCTCCTTTGTTTTCAATCCCATAATTCTTCGCCATTCCCCACCTTGCTTTGATAGGATTTTACCTTTTAGTTTCAACTCACATGTGAACGCGGAGCGTCAATCCTGCACTGTTGACAAGCATATGTCCAAGAAAGGGGCCAAGCCAATTCATCGGCTTCCATTTGGAGCCCTCGATCTTCCTATAGATAAGTATGCCTTCATGTATTCACATTGCTACAGATCGGTCAACAGGCAGCACTTGTCCGAATAATCTAGTTCCTCTCGACCGATACCTGCTGCTTAACGGAAACCCGCGTGCAAGACTCGAGCTCAGTGCTAAATTTGCTTTCCTCTTCAGGTGACCTCAGCAGCACTTTCTCATTGTGCTTATCCGATGACGATGCGACTTCGAGCACCGGAAAGCAGGTGTTGATATTGGCCTGAGTCTCCAGGCTGAAGCTGCTCTTGTTGATTGGATTCCAATCAGTAGCCGGTTGTGTGCGGTCCGATTAGCTGGCTCGTTCAAAACTTCGACGTCACACTGGACTAACTTGTGTCTGTTTGTCAGCGCTGCCTATGCACCCTCAAGCTCTAGCGATAATTCGCTAAAAAACGACTTTTATCGCCAACTGAAGGAGCTCCTTCGCCATAGATATAGTTCGGACAAGGTTATGCTAGGTAGGGATCTGAAAGCACAAGTTGGAAAATTATCCACTGGTGAATTGCATCTGGGCATCCAACATGGTCTAGGTTCACGTAATGATAACCTTGAGAGGTTACTTCATTTGTGTGAGGATGCTCGCTTATTTCGTGTGAGCACTAATTTCCGACAAAGCACCCACCGGAGGGTGAGTTGGCATCCACCAGCATCGAATTATCTATGGACGCAAGTCGATCACATTGCGATAAGTTCCCGATGGAGAGGCTGCCTCTAGAACTGTCGCTTGATTTGGAGCACATGTGTGGACACCGACCATTCAATGTAAGTGCTGACCTGCGGATACCTTTTGGTGGACGCGCACGACGACTTTGTGAGCGCTCTGACATCATTCAACTGGCGAAGCCAGCTGTTCTGAATGCTTGCCAAAATACGCTGTCATGCTCACTGGATGCAGTTGTAGCTCACTGGTCTCATATACACCAGGCATTACTAGCAGCAGGAAAATCCTCATGCGGTAAATCTAATCGCCAGCATGGACATTGGGTCTCTTCGTAGTCTCTGGAACTTATCCATTCTTGCCGTCCTATTCCTACTACAAAGGAACACAATGAAACTCGCAAAGAGCTCCGGGCAAAGATTGTGCTAGACTGAAGGGAGACTGCGATTCCTGGTGGTGTCTTCGTGCGTCAGAGATAGAAATAGCCGCTGCCCTTGTTAACCAACGTAAGTTATTTCGGCTATTACGGAAAATGGAGATCGGGAGACACGGTTTAAATGAAATTATGCGTGTCGAGAGGGGACAGTCTATCCACGAATTATCAACAAGCTTTGAGCGATGGGCTGAAAACCTTAAAAAGACATTTTATCGGTCGTAACTGTTTGCTCTCTTGCCGGCCACTGATTGTTCCGCTCTGTGGGTCGTTCTTTTTGACCCACCCTCTTGCTCAGAAGTCGAACGTCATATCGGACTATTGCAGTTATATAAAGTCGCGGGACCAGCTGAGCTTCCTCTAACCTGCTTAAAATTCGGTGGACCTGCTCTTGTGGATGGGTTACACGAACTAATAGTAAAATTGTGGAATCAAAAACTGTCCCAACCGATTGGAGCAGTTCCGTTCTAGTCCCAATATTCAAGGGTGGCACACGAACGAAATGCGGCAAGCATAGAGGAATCAGTCTTGTCTCCATGACCACCAAATTACTTGCTTCTGTCATCCCTTACCTATTGACTCGCACTCGTGCAAGCCATATTCTTGAAGAGCCAGCAGGGTTTCATCGAGGTCGTGGCTACATTGACCGCATCTTCACTTTGCATCAGTTGTTGTAGCACCGTCACACATATCGGCGGCCCACCGTTATCTTGTTCCTCGATATCAAAGGTGCATTCGACTCGGTGGATAGACGTGCACTTTTAGACTATATACTAAGGTAAGTTGTACCTGAGAAATATGTAAATACTATCTGAGTATTATGCGCTCGTAGCTCGTGCAGCATGAGGACTTACGGCAAGCTGTCGTCTCCCTTTAATATCTCCAGCAGTGTAGGACAAGGATGCCCGCTCTCACCTTTTCTCTTCAACTTCGCTATTGATGAAATCATAGAAATCGCGGTCACAGGACACGACTTACAAAGTGCGCATCTGCCCTCAGGAGAACAAATTCTTGACTTGGAGATTGCTGACGATATTACTCTAATCTGTGGCAGCTCACAAACGTGCAAAGCTGCACTGGACAGATCAGCAATGTCTGTCCTTCATTTCGGGTGTTGCTTCGCACCCTTGAAGTGCAAAGCATTCCTTCAAGATCTTCCTGGACCGCCTCCTACGCTGACGCTTAGTGAAGGTCAGCTAAAATTCGTTCAAATATTTAACTACCTGGGAAGTTGTATCAGCGCCCGTGGGCTTGAAGATGAAATCACTAACCGTATAGCAAAAGGACGAGGCGCTTTTACTAACCTTCGCCACCTATGGCGCCGGCGCGACATCTCTCTCGCCCTGAAGTGTACAGTGTACAATACAGTGGTACTTTCGACCCTACTGTACGGTTGAGAAACCTGGCCCCATAGATCAGCGGACATAAATAGGCTAGTTACGTTGGGCCGCCGGTGTCTTCACAATTTTGTTCACATATGAGGGGAACACCGGGTAATCAACGAGCGTGTTCGGCGCCTTGTTTAAGGCATAGGATAAGGAAATGAACCGCTCCGCACCGTTATTTCACGCACTAGGCTCTGATGGCTGGGCCACGTGTTAGGCATATCAGCCCACCGACTCGCGCAATGTGCGAAAATTGCGTGCCCGCGGTGTGGATAGTAGAAGAGGAAGGGTGGCTAAGCGATGACTTTGTCGGGAGGAATGAAGGCCCTCACTTCGTAGCTGGCCTTGGTTGGAGCGTTTCGACTCCCTGCTTGTGGTCACCTGCTTGTGGACACCTTTTTCTGGAAGCACTCGCTGACATAGCTAGGAGCCGACCTCAATAGCGTTCGTGCTGTGAGTTTATTTGTTCCAACCTGTTATCCTCCCTCTCCAAATATGTTCTCAATATTTATCTTTATATACTTGTGCATAGTAATATTTGCTTCATAGTACCCTGGTGGTGGCTTACCGGAACGGTATCCATCCGTTACCGGTAGCTCAGCTGGCTTGCACCTTTTGAACTTCTTTCCTTTTTTCTTGATTTATTTCGGCGCAGTTGTTGAGCTGTTTCCCACCACTAGGTAATTTATCTACTAATGATGATGATAGGATTTAAAGTTTAATCTTGTCATCCAGCAAGAACTGAGCAGTGGTCATTTCTATATAAGTAATGAGTTGCTGTTTTCTCGTAACGCAGCTGGCCCTACTGATTGGCAAAATCTGAGCTGACAAATGCTTACTTAATCACAAAATTGCAGCAAGCAAAGCGGCGCAACATGCATTATTGAAGTCGGATGTTCAGCACAAGAACGAAAAGGGTACTACTAAAAGCGACAAAAGCATGCCATAAGCTAGAGCACAATCTAACCAATATTGCTAACCAGTTAATCTCTATCTTTACCACAACGAAGTTTAGACACTGCACTTCTGTGTCTGTAATTTGACTAGTTTGACCGCAGCATTGACTAATGGTTGAAGACGTGTACGATTTATAGTTCAAATGAAGTATTCATCTCATGTGGTTTACCCCTATGTGGTTTGTGTGCCAACTATTGTGTTAAGAGCTGACTGCAAGAGTTAACTGAAAGGAGACTGCCTGAAGGCAGTGGCCGTGCTTTTAAGGACATATTTTTCATTTTTCTTTATACGGATCTTGGCTGCTAATTGAAGCGCTTAGTGCAACAGTGCACAGCTTTAGGGAAGGAAATGTTCGCAATCTTCTAAGTTTGTCGTCCGTCAGATACACTATGTCATAATCACTCAAAGTGTCAATTTCGGTTCATCGCAACTCAGAGTATGATATACCTTAATATTACGCTAGTCCATGATTTACTTATAAAATTGTGGAGTTTTACTTTTGTTGAATAGCGAATTCTTACTTCTTTACACCTGATAATTTGTCTAGAAAGTATTGAGTCGAAACATGGTAGCTGATCACAATCCGTTATTAATTTGTCCTTGCTATGTTAGTGCAAATAATACGTAAAACTAGTTCATACACTGGACATATTATACGGATTGTTCAGTGTAAGTAGATACACGGTATTCTTTATAATTACCATTTCGAAATTTTACTCGTGACAGAAAGCTTAGACGGCACTATGCAGAACAGATAACGTAGTGCGAAAATTTCTTTCAATTACTTGGAAGTACTTTCTCAATTGCTATTCCCAAATTATACTTTTTATATAGCGTATCTTAGGTGCATTTAACTTATTACACTACACCATCTAAGGCCCCTGAATCGTATTACAATTATAAATGCAAAAAGCATGAAGGGTCAATGTTTAAAAACATACTGGGGGCATGGATTGTTTGTAAATATTTTATTTGGACTTGATTCCGATCTCTGAGTTTATACTTGCTGACTGGGTTTTTGATGTTTCTTTTCATAAACAACCGATCAATCGATTATACAGTGTGTCGTGCGTTGTTTTGTTTTTTTATCCTTAACGTACAATTGAGCATTGATAATAAATTAACAATAAGCGCTATTACTTCATAAAGGAGTACACCTATAATAGGTGGAAGAAGATAGGCGCCGGAGACTTGCACAATAACAGCGTTTGATTGAAACGTGTTATTTCACACCACCATGCTCTGAAAGAAGGAATAAAACAAAGCTTAGCTTGCTTGAACAGTTCATTGCACAAAGTGTTTTCATTATTATCTGTACATTCTTGACGGGGAACGATCAGGATGATACACTTCTTTATGTTTACGAAACGTATTCTTAGGTTATAGAAGGCGTACGCTCTCTGGGTTAGAAATTTGTCAAGTTTTCACACGTTCTGCTAAAATCATTAAAAACGTCTTTCCGTTTATTTCTTTATTCTCTTTCCGTACACAAGTACTTCATGCCTAGAATCTGCTGACTGATGGGTCGCGCCACATCGTACTTAGTTTTGCTGGTCTTCGGCAGTTTCAAAGAACTCAGCGACAAGAGTGCTACCACCAATGCAAACTGTCAGTGGTTTCGGTTACGGTCCCTCACGGAGTCAGCGATGCACACGAGTGTAGATCGTCACTAGAGCGAGACTACCTTTGGCGATGAATCCTACATAGCTTCCTAGAAAATTATCTCACTTAAAATTAGTATTGAGGTCTGCCTTTTCTCTTGTGAGCACGGACATCATTTGTGAGAAATCGGTTTTACCATGGCACGAAGTTGCAAGCTTGATAAAACTTCATAAAACACGATACAAATGCTTGGTTCTCGCAATGCGTTTACTGAGAACTTATAATGACCATTACTTTGGTGTTGCTTTCCGTGTTATTTTTCCTAGACAGTATTTGTCGTACAACAATCCGTAAAGGTATGTTTTCATAAAAATGTTAGCATTTTACATCTACTACCTGCTGTCGCCCGTGTGAGCAATCTAACTGTTCACGGTTGTCTGGATGCATGTAAGCAAACATCAAGTTTGTAGTATAGAAAAATACCAGAAAATGAGGTCGAGTTCTCCTACATAAACTCCTGCATTAGCAAATTTCACCGCATGGAATAACCTTCAATGTAGGTGGTTTTCACTTTGTCTCACAACTAAGTACCAGTTTGACGCATGGTGGACGATGTTTACTGCGTTCCAACGAAGAAAGATGCTTCTCAAGGTATTGGTGTGTTTTAGACTCCAATATCTACAGATAGTGGCTTTTCCTATTCTTAACAGAAACTAGGTGTTAGTTTTGGTCTGGAGGTCAACAATTTTGGATAAACGGACAATTTTTGGAATGGGCACGCAAATCTTCATCATGTTTCTGTGACAGAGCTCACAGCTAAAGCTTTAAAGGGCTAAACATTCTTCGTGTCTATTTTTTTACATTCCATATGGGGATATGCAGCTTGCAACACATTTTGTCAAGCTATAATGTCGTTCTAAATTGACTTGAGGCTTTTAAAGTGAAGCATGTGAACATTCAGAAATTGGCCCACTCCGTTGCTAATGGCGATAACAACAATACCATACATTGCGCCTATATAGACATCACAGAAAAAGAAAATAGTAGTTTGAATAGTCTTCGAAGACTAAAACAATGCTGATCTTATTATCGCAACAGGAGCTTTGATCATTATTGTTTACTGAAATTCGGCATAAAATCAATATTTTCTCTAGACCAACAACGGCCAAATATTCTTGCGTGGAAGATTTTCCTGTTATGTACTAATGAGGCTATTTATTTATACTGCAGTTATCATTATGAAACAACCCAAAATCCGACGTACATCACAATAATTAGTTTCGGTCGCCGAAGTAGACTTAATCTCTGATGCATTGTCTTTTACTCTGATGAGAATTATAATGACGTCCACTTTGCTGACTCCACATTGGAACGGACAGAGATAAATATTTCACAAGATGAAGCGCTCCCTCCAAAACCAGAACTGTTGGGTCGACGTGTTTGAGAGTGTACAACGCGTCCCATTCCTGCTCCACTGTGCACTGCTGAGAGTGGTCGCAATGCTGTTTACAAGAAATAGTTAAAGGAAACCCATATGAGCTATTGAAAATTGTGATTTCCAATGACATTAACGAAAATGTTGTTTTCCAGACAAATCTTTGCACGCAGTAAAGTTATTTGAAAATGAAAAGCGCCATAGACCAGTTACCACTGAAGAAGTCATTAAATGGTTTGAATATTTTCATGGGAATAAAGCGACTTTCCAGTTGCTGGGATTACTAGAGATCAACTTATGCATTACATGACAACTATATCTGCAACAAAATGTTTACCATATGACTTGGTGGGAAGTAGTCACATGCCACCTAAATAGTAAACCAAAAATGCAAAAACAAGGAGCAAAATCTTTGACAAGCTCATTAATATACAACCTTTTATAATGGAGATTGCCGACTGTTTCAATAACGCATTCTCACCGAAATATTCCTTGCTGTTGATGATTCACTATTAAAATGCAATGGTAGATCGTCAAGCAAACGGTACGTGCCCAAAAGACCAACAAATCGAACATCTAAGTTTGCGGTAATGGCAGATACTGCAGCATGTATATATGGACTTGAGATGTACATTGACAAGAGTAAGACGGTTATGGGGCAACATTTAAGTGACGGGCATGTGCAGTCTCACTCAATACGAAACACAGATTATTTTTGCTAATTATTTTACACAAGTCCAGCACTCGGTGATCATACGAAAGCAAACCAACTCCATGCTTCTGGGACAGTAAACCCAGCACGCAGAAACTTCCCTTCATTGAAAAAATAGTAAAAATATGAAGCGTGATGATTATGATTGGCCAGCATTTGATACTAAGTTTAATGTTAACGCGTTGATGACTCACGAGATACGACAAGACTTGTGAGATCAAAAAAGTTGGGTCGCAAATTAATTCCATTTTCTCACCGGTTTGTCAGATTACAACAGCAAAATGAATTGTGAGAACAATTTTTAGCACACCAAAGGCACATAAAAAAGCAACAGAAAGCGTAACAACTGGTAACATAGGAACTTTGGATACTTTGTTTAACACAAGCCTTGGTAATGTTTATATCGTCTATACGGAATACTATCGGCCTAAATTGAGGATGAAAAATTTTTGAAGCGAAGTTTCAGGAGTACTTTTCAGCCATGCCTATTAACATTGAGCAAGAGAAAGGCAACGTCTGCAATACTGTCTAAGAAAAAAGCCTTATGTGCCAGACAGTTTGTCTTTGGAACTCAACCTATCAATCAGAATAGACCACAATAAAAATATTTGCTTCCTATAGCACGCAATGGTTGAGTGCTACAGAAAAATTTCGTCTTTATCTTCGGAAAAGAAAACCTATTTTCAGGACTAACATTAATCTGGAAGTGCATTAAGAAATATTACCCAGCCGCAAATATAGAATTTCTCAAAATTTTTTTATCCTAACCTTCCAAACTAACCCGATGATAAAAAAACTACGGTATTATTTATTATTCTAAATTGTTGCCTCTTGGGTTTCTAGGGTGTATTTTAAAATAACTTCTTTGGGATGAAGGATATATTGTGTAACTATTACTAATGAGTAGCAGGGATTTGGTATGATTAAAGAGCGTAAATCACGGTCTAGTCTCAGTCTGCATGCACAGGCCATACTGGAAAAGCACTGATAAAGTTAGGCCTTGAAAAATCTGAATAAGACCATTAAACTTACTTCGTTTGAGGATACTCCAATTCGTTTGAGCTCTCTGTTCAATGTGCTCAGCTGTCCTGCTCAATCAGTTGATCAGTTGACATATCTGAGAACCTGTCGCCCCCAGCGAACAAAATTCCTACGCTTCATTCGGTCCACCTAGATGCAATCCCAGTGGAGCAGAAAAAATGCAGGTTATCCAGCAGTGATAGTACGGAGAATCCTTACTCCCAAACGTTAAGCGCAAAAACCGGTTATTATCGGAGTGCTTTAGTCAAGGTCGGTGTTGTGAACTAACGTGTCAACACGGTACAATAAAAAGTTGAAGTTTAACTAGCCCTCTGATTTTGTAAATTTAAATAACTCAGTGCAACGCATATGTTGTGGACATTTTGACAATAACGTTTGCCGAGCTTTCACTTGTGATTATATTAAAATCAACACTCATCTTCCCGGCTATTTTGCCATATAAATAGCCATATATTTATGCAATCTCCAACTAAAATTCGTTGGTTCCATCTCCGAGATTTCTTAAGCAAAGCTTTACTTTATCAGATATTTGCATTATCGGGCAAACGTAAAGCTTGGTCATGGTCGATCTTATTATTAGCATTATTATTAGATTCCGAAATAAACATAGTTTTAGTTCACGTGATCCGAATGCCAGAGAATAACTTCAAAGACATGCGAGGTTAAAGTTTCGTTTGCTTGTCGCAATGCAACATACACAACTGTTACTCCTAAATCGAACATTCAAATTTAAGTCTCTACTTAAACAAAACCACCTGAAAAGGCTACTTTTAGTTGAGCGATTCCGATCTATTCCAATTAGTTATGCTTCTGTGCAAATAAGAGCGACATCAATCCAGCTGTTTCCCACTTGGTTTGATTGGCATGAATCAGAGGCCATGTATATGCGTATACAAGTTCTTCCGCTCCCTTATGTTGGAAGCAGTGAAGTCTCTGTCGACTGCGGTATACTTAGACAAAATGACATCTATGTCCAACCAAAGTTGACAAGTGTACTTTGGCTGTCAAGTCGGCAACGCAATCAAAGTATGCTGCAAGATGATTGATACGCTAACGTGCGCACGTTCGCTTTGTCGCAACGAATAATGATCAGAAGTATAAAGGCTGGAAAACGAAATTTTCTCAGACTAGACCTGTCAGAACAAGACCAGAGCTACACTATGAAGTATGCATTTACTGGGAATAAAGCAAGTACATGAAATCTACAATAACACCTTTTGCTTATTAATAGGAAACTGTTGAGAACCTAGGAGGTCGTCCAGGTTAGCAAATCACGCTGGTTTTGCGCAGTCACATAGAATGCCCCACACGAAACACTATTCATGTTGGAGATTTTTAGAACTGCTCTCTCTGTGACAGGTTGCGCCTATTAGATAGGAGACAGCATTAGCTGAAAGTGGAACCCAACAAAATGGATGACGGCTTACGTCCAAGTTAATAAGCAAAAGCTTCGAAAGCAGGATTTAACATGGGGTTTAGAAGAACATTGCTGGGCACATACCACCCGTCGTGTCTATGAATTGCGAGGGAAAATCATGATTGTGGCCACGGTTTATTTGGAAGGAAATCACTGCTATCTCCATCTCTGGCACCGCACGCTAGATGGAGAGTTTTGGTGTTTCACTCTCCCAGTACCGCACTTCAAGGCTGACCGGTTCCGCCCTGATTTGGACTCGTCGGGTATAGATTGCCTCAGGTTCTAATTATATTTGAAACATCGATGAACATCTGATTTTTAGTTTTTAAACTAAAAATCTTTTCCTAACCATCGATGACAAACGTAGAATTTCGTTGGTCCCAACAAGCACTATAGATTGTACCTAAGAGCTTACTTTGGTATTTTTTGTCACACGCTATTCTCTGGTAATTTCTGTAAACAGGAGTTCTCAGTAAACAGTCTAAGACCCCAGTATATTAAAATCACCCACACTTTCAAATTAACTTATTGATAATACAAATCTGCCTCCACATATTAACTAATATGGTAATTAAAATGTCATAATAATTAAAAAAACCCCTTTTACTATTCTTTTCCACTTAAAATTATATCCAACATTCCTACAAAACATCATAAATAAACCCAAACTTCATAATAACCATAATACAAATACTCCCTTTCTCACCCCACCTCTAACTAAAAAAATAACTCCACAATCTCTAAACCCACCAACCCAAAAAATATACCTAACAAATTAAAACCTTCCCCCCCCTCACACCCATCTTTCCCCTTCTTTCAATTAATTCCCTTTACTCACCCAATTATCCACAAATACCTACCTATCACCATAATACTCCCTTAATCCAACTCATACTCTAAGCAAACTACAGAGACCTATAAGACTTAGGAATTCCAACCCCTACCCATATTATTTTAGTGTATGATAGACGCATTCCTTCTTCGTGTTATTTCGATTTTTGGATTAATTCTTGTTATATGTTTATATATATACGTTTCATAACATTTACTTTCTCGCTATATGACTCTCTATCCCCCACATATCGTTTCGCTTCAACCCTATCAATTCATATATACCTCGTGTGTCAGATATACCTCTCAGCTCATCTCACACTGATATAGACAGACACGTATATAAATCACCACTACTTTGTTATTAAATTTTTCTCATAATCTTTCTCAATCACACTTAATTTTTTATATTAAAATTAAGTATGTATAAATCTAACCAACACCCTCTATACCACACACACATGATAGATAGATATCATGCACTGTGTGTGTACCAATACCCCTCGCCCCCCTCTCACCCACCCTCCCTCAAACCCACCCACTCACGTGTATCCATGCCCCGTCACACTATACACTACCAACTTGTGTGTGTAGAGTAGACTTGCTGATTGTTTGTGTCTAAATGACTGTATTATACCCCCCCCCCCTTTCCCACACCACTATAGAGATATATGTGTGTTTTTAATGTCATGTTGTATTTGTTATCTATATGATGCCAATCGCCTTGTGTGTGTGTGTGTGTTATAATCCTACTATCCACCCCACCCATTACCTCTACCCCCCCCCTACCCCTCCATATGTGTAGCTGTCCTCTCTATGTCCCAAAATTATCCCGGTAAACAAACTAAAGTCTGCCCACATCCTCTGTTTGTGTGTGTGTGCGTGTTGCGCTAATAGATAATTGATGACCATATAGATATCACCACAGAGACTATCAGCACGTGTCTCTCACTCGACTTTTTCGCGCGATGTGTGTGTGCTATAACCTTAATGCCAACTTATCCTATACTAAGATGAAATAGAGTTGTTGCGGTATCTCGAGTGGTCGGGGTCGCACACTCCTCTCGCTCCACTAGTGCAAAGTTTATTCCCGCGAATCGCGCAAGCGACATTTGCAAAATTGAATTGCTTTGTGTTGTTGTGTGTATGAGTAGAGATAGTGAGTAGGCTACGGGATGAGAGTGTATCGTTGGGGTTGGGGGGTATTATGGGCAGTTGGGTTGTAGGAGTGAGTGTTGGGAGGGAATTTGTTAGAGCTATTCAAGTGCATCTGATCGGCACACTTGGTTGATGCTCAGTTCTTATCGTGTGTGTGGTTTGTGATATGGTGTGATTTTACTTAGTGTATGAGGTGAGTGGGGTATTGGGGGTTAGTGTGTGTTTGTAGAGATAGGATGATGCGTTGGTTCTTGTCCTCGAATAGTAGTAGTAGGGAATGTGGTGAGTTTTGTGCTGTCGCGAGGCAAACCTCTTATGGGCACCGACAACAACAGCGGACGCAAACATCAGAACACTACAGATGGTGTCAGGGTGGCGCTCTCGCGCTCGCGCGCGCGCTAGCGACCGGTGGTTGCAATTGTCATACCCTGCAACCGACTGTATCATCTCTCGAGATAGCACAGGCGGTTGTGTCTTTGTGTGTGGAGTGGTGGGTGCCTTTCCGTTTGTGAAAGCATGGTTTCTGAAGCTCAGGGGAAAACATACATTAGTAGCAATGGGCGCTGTTATCGTTCGCAATATTTAAAAACACTTCAGCTTTCACTTACCAAAGCCGACTGATGCAACTCTTCATGTTCACTATGCACATGGATCCGAGAAGTTGCAGAGTCTAACTGCTCGACTTCTCGACGTTAGTAAACATGAGTTGAGGGTAAAGGAAAGCACCCATCTTAGAAACAGAATTGATGAGAAGACGCAGATCATCTGAGTAGCAATTGCTGATGAAGCTGGAACACAAGGGAGTTCCCTAACTTGACAGGATATGAGGACTGGAGCTAGAATATCATGAACGGTTCAAATCCACCGTTGAGAACCCAAAACGGCGCACTGATGGTGGGAAACATACCACGACGTCCTATATTTCCGAGTAGTTACACAGACTCAAGGATCCTAGATCAAAAGGTCAATTACACAAACAGTGATTTCTATGGCGACCTACTCATAGCCTTTAACAGCGTTTGTTGGATAATAAAAAGTCATTACTTGTAGTGCCTCTTCGTTACCTGTAGGCGACAGGACATAATACGGCTGGCACTGACTTTCTTGAATCACGACGCAGCTAACAAGGATTTTCGGTTCATAGACTAGTCATGCTTCCGGTACAACAGACTATCGAGTGACCTCGCTGCCTTGCTGTTATAGATTTAGCCCTCCTTGTGTTGGAGGATCAGCATCAACCACCAAAAAGATGGTCTGTGAAAGCGATTACGGCACTCGATCTACCTGAGACCTTGTGATATGTTCAAATATTTAACCTAGCGCAGTTCCCGCAGTCGCCGTTTGGATGGGTTACCGCATTTCTGTAGTAATATTATTCGTGTCCGCTTTCAGTAAGCAGGAAGTTTCAAATCAGCTCGAACATTTTTGCCTGCGGCTCAATTCCTCCCTGCGCAGAATGAAACTGCAGCAGCGTTTGCGTAAGTGCTCTTTGAGACGCACCACAGTAAGCATGCATTTAGCTCGGTCGTTATTTGGATTGGTGTTCACGATCTGGGAACAGCCTTTTTATGAAGCTCATACCCCGGAGGAGCTAGCAAAGAATGACTAGTCTAAAATCATAGCTAAACTTGAGCTGCCGCTACCCTACGCGCCTCCACAGTGGCCATTCTATTTCTACGGAAAACGAACTTGGCTGTTCACCTGCGTGTTCTTAGACGAATTCACTAATTGCTTTCTCTGAACTCAAATTTAAAAGCACATTGGTCTATTATACCTAGGGTGCTAAATTAAATGCGTTTAATTGATACCACCCAAGTACCAGCAGTCGGGCTAGTGAAGCCACAGTAGCTTGACAAACAATATGGTTAATTGGCTTGACGATGACACTGTTATGTAATAAATTCCACCAGTCTGGCTACGTCGACTAGTGCTAGATATACCAGAGGTGGAGAAAATTTTGCTACCGGACGAAAACACACATGCGTCGGCAGTCTGTAAAACAGCCTGTAACCATGACAAGGATTAACACGCGGAGGATCGATGTGTGCGTAAAACGGCAAGTGAAACCTGCAGCTGAGATACAAGTTGAACAGGGTCAGACAGGTGCTACTTTGAATGACTAAATGTGCTTCTGCATTGGCGACACACTTCGCTACCGAATTTGCAATTAACGGTGCGTCTGTACCCAGTTCCGCTTGTTCATTCCCTACCGAAGTAGACAGCTCGGATTGTAGTTTTTTAGAATGTACACGTACTTGTCAGTCTTGAATATTAGAATCCTGTCAAGTCTAACAAGCTACACCCAACGATTCGCTAGTCCATATCGGCTGGCATCACAGCCTCCTTGATTGAGCTTTTAAAAGTTTGCTGTCTCAGTTTGCATTGCAGAGCGACTAGAAATGATGGATAATGAAGTCGGTTCTGACAGACCATGATCCAATGAATGTGAGTAATTACCGTCTGATTAGTCTGGACCTCTGTTTTGATCATGGTACCCGAGGATATCGTGCAGGAAGACCTGGTGTAGCTGCTAGAGTGGGAACAATTGCTTAGGCCCGGAAATCCACTGTTTCATGAAAGGATGTTTGTCACCCATCTGCTGATAACGAGAGACGAATGGTTGGATGCGTTGAAACATGGGAGACGGATCAAAGTGATCTCCGTTGACTTCAGTGCAGCTTTCAATAAGGTCGACCATGTGGTCTTCATGCATAATCAGAGTGCGATATTGCTGCTATCTGCACCGGTAGGCCTGTGAATTCCTAATGAAGAAGGATGCTTATTTAACTGACGGGTTTCTCTCTACTAGCAGCTTAACTTGAGTACTAAAGTTCATTGTTGCTTCTGACCAACGTGAATGAATTGCTTTAATTGCATCGATTTTACTGTGTCCTACTAAAGTAATGAATTGTGGTTTATGACAGTATGAGAATATCTCGGTGGACCCGACTTGCTTCAAAATGATATCAGGCTCCTCTTCTTGTGATCTGCAGTGGTAGATATATCTATCCTGTCGGCAACCTAACAAAGAACAAGACACTGCATCTACTAAAATTACTTTTCATTCATTGTTAAAGCAAATGCATTTCTTGTGTAACATTCTTCACCTTTCATCTCCTGATTTAGTAAGACAACAAAAACATGGTGTTCAGTGGAGATGCCAGACACACTGCTTAGAATATTGGGTTATAACATCTATCGTAATGACCGCCCTTCTGGCAAAGGTGGCGGCTGTCTAATTTATGTCAAAGCCAAATATCCGGTTCTTCATCTGGAGGGACCATTCCTTCGGATAATTCCTGATTGTGGATGCGTTGCCATTTTTAGTTCTCCAGCTTTTACAAGCACTCTGCATCTTCGGTCACCGTAACTGCAGACGTGATAGACACTTCCATCTATTGCCGACCTCCCATACATTAGTAAAATTCTCGCTGGGGATTTTAATATGCTCAAAATCAAATGGTCACTTAACAATGAACTAAAAATTGCAAAAGTGTATGTCTAGCTTTGATCTGCTGGGATGGGTACAGCACGTCAATGGTCTACCCGGTTTGATAACACACTTGATCTAATATTTCAAGTGGGATGTTCAAATTTGTCCATTTGTATTAGTGGCAGACTACCGGGGAGTGATCAAAATATCTTCGGTTTTTCTTTCCAAATACTTTTAAAACGGATAGAATAAGTGACCAGATACCGCCCATCCTTTGCTGCGAATTTGTCAGTCTTCTCATATCTCATAAGGTCTTCCATTGGGATTAATTTTCCTTAGCACAAAAGGCGCAATTTGCATGCTTGCATTGAAGTTGTGGCTTCAGAATGTACTAAGATGTTGAAAAGAATTGACGCTCCAGCAAGTATCTCAAGAAAGTTGTACAAAAACTATATAAAATAGAAAAAGGTTTCTCAAAATAATCGATTTTACCATAATGATTTTGCATACCAGTATGCTAACAGCATTATATCATGATCATGGTGTTGAACGGCGCTAACGTTGCAGGCTCTATCGCAAAACATACGATTGTTAGAAAGAACAGGAGATTAACTCGATTGTAAACTCTTTTCTAACTATTATAACCGATTGCGGAGTCATTTGTTCGAGCTTTAATGACTACTACATGTCTACCTATATTACCACTTCGAGAGAGGAACATCGACCCAAGCTGATAACAAAGGCAGCAATACACTCCAAGCGATTGCATTCAAACTTGGTGACACATGTAGGTAAATTAAATTACTTCGTTCATTATGCTCTCCAAGCCCTGAAAACATCTTGCCAATTCTAGTCAAACAAGACGACCCAGATATCCCCTGGTTTCTGCTTAATGTAGTTACGATTTGCAGGATAAAATGAGAGTATCCTATGCACTGGGAACAACCACTTATAATTCCATGACGCACAAGTTATTCTATTCATGACGTAAAGAATTACCGCCCAATCTACCACACATTTCTTATTTTCGGAATCACGGACAGGTTAATTAAAGTACACCCAATAGAATACTTGAGTTACATGAGATGTTTACTAAACATCAGCACCGATTTTAAAAGGGATGGTCATGCACCACTTGTTAGTTAGATTAACTTTATTATGTAACTAGAGCTAGCGATGCCGGAAGTGCTATCGTTATAATATTTATTGATATCCAAAAAGCCTTTGACTGTGCCCACACAACTTATTGCTGCAGAAGTGTATGTCTTATGGTACCAAAAACCTGCTTCTAAAGTGGTTGTCTTCTTAATTCGAGGGTAGGAAGCAATTAGTCATAATGGCTACCTATACATCTGAAGCCACTTTTAAATCTAGTAGAGTGCTTCAAGAAATCGTGTTGGGTCCGCTTTTATTTCATACATATTTAATTATATTCCGGATGAATTATGTTCGGGCAGCTAATTCCCTTTGCTGATGATGTTAAAATTGTGTATGGTTCCGCCCCTGGGCAAGGTAGTCCAAGTTTATCCTGTATGCAGCCTGACTTGTCAGAATTAGAGCACTGGAGTAACTATTGGAGTTTGATATCGCCAATGACAAGTGTAACACATTGTACTATGATTGTGACACTCCTAATAACATCCTAACCTTAAACGACACTCCTATTACTGTGTAATCCACAGCCCGAAAATTTGTCTAAGATAATCAGCCTCATAGAACTTTTTACAGCCAGATATATCTGTTAAGCCCGAACAAAACAATAAAGCAGAGCTGTGTAATAAGATAGTTATTTACGTAACAGTCAGTCTCAAAAAAATGCCGCAACAGGACGTGCGAGGCACTCGAGGTCACACGAACACAGAATCCAAATTATCAATCAATAATTACGGCAGACAGGCACACGCGTTTAGCGTCCGGCCATGTACATCATTTGGGTTCACTGATCTATTCGTCAGGACATGACCTACCTAACAATATCCATGCAAGATTCTGCTAGAAAATTCATCGAATGCATAAGCCGAACTCACATCTTGACATAGTGCAGACTAAGACTTTGAAATGGGTGACAGACGGAAGAGTGAAAGACGTACTATGGTGTAAAGAAATCTGAGAAAAGGGGACTTAATAACCCCTGAAAAAATCCAACGAAATTTCAAAGGAGATGCTAAAAATCACCAAGATTTACTACAAATCGTAAGTGCTGCGAGAAAATATAGAACTCCAGCAACCATAGATCCGCAGAGAAAAATATATTATGTGCATTTTCTATCATATCTTATTTAGCTTAAGATTTACAGCTCAACCAGAATGCAAGTTTCAGGCTCTCAAGTACAATGACATAAGGTAGAAAAGAGCACATACTGCATATTTAAATGTCTCGTACCAAGATTCGTTCAAATATTTCTAGGTAAACAAGGTGTTGGTACGAAATAAACTGCAGCAAACATCAGAAAATGCTCTTTCTAACTGCAGATCAAACGGATGACCAGTGTTCAACTGAATTTTCTAAACATAGAGTCAACAATTAGCCAAAAGATAACTCTAGTTGATTCGTATGAGAACGGTCCTAGATACACGAAAAATGTGCAATATCACCTAACTGCCTACATGTTATAATTTTATCTTCACATGGATAAAATCTGTAGTAAGTATTCACAATCCATTTTAGCCCTATGATCCCTACACTCTCGTCTAACCAATACCGCTTTCTTCTCCTTTGATGCACTGATTCCCAGATGAATTAAGTCTTTCAAGCTGAAATCTACACACGATCTTCGTTCACAATGATTTTCCAACGAATTGTACTTGGTCTGTTTGCCAAAGATTGTAAACAATAGTACGGTTTTGATTCCTCATACCATATATTCTTTCTTATTTCGCTGTTTGCCACGAGTGGGCTGATCATTTGAGGTGACGGATTATAGCTTCCAAAATAATAATAAAAATTTACCATGCAAAGCATACTGCTACTGACTCGCTGGCAAATAACAAAATTGCTATATTGAATGATCCGCATTGCTGATCGGGCAGAGGCTTCATCGCCCATAATGCATGCATAAAACAGCCCTAAGTAGAAATGACATTTGTGAAACAAGTGATGGCTTATATGCTATGTTGCCACACTGGCACACAGACCGTTGAAGCAATGAAGTGCGCGTGAAACGCATCGCGATATTATTCCTCATGGAAAGAGGTCCCGTTGGGACGGTTGCACGGATGGCCGTATTACTTGAATCTTTGGTTAAATCTGCTTCTGTTATTGTTCTCTTTTCTTGCACTCTAATTCAATCGAACTGCCATTTACTTCAGAAACCCGTTTGGCACCTATTGTACAAAACATGAACCATCTACTATTTTAATGTGAGCTAGATGTGCAGATTAATCAGTCGATTCATTTGGATTGTTCCTCGCAACTTCGAGGAATAAAATGATTATATATATATATATATATATATATATATATATATATATATATATATATATAGCTGTTATGCTTGTGTGCACTGTTAATGCTCATCCGCTGCCTGTCCCAAGAGCTGCGGAATCTGGCTGCGTAAGCTTTAAGTGCTCAATCGAGACTTTTGTGCTTTATGTGAAGAGATTGGTACTCTCCTGTTTTTCATCACGAAACCATTTCTGTAGGGTACAGCTTACCTGTTTTCTGTTCGATTAATGTTGCGATGCAGAAACAGTAATTTGTTCAGTATATTTTGCCAGCAGAACCTCCAGTTTAAAGGGCTTGCCGCAGTCGGACCGATGCACGAGAATAGAGCGACACATTATTGTAGCGTGAGTTTAGTATTGAATTTTTAATGATCCACTCTGGTATTACCTCGGTGTTTATTCCCTCTGTTGTTGCTGCCGCTGCACATGCGCGTACGAATCGATCCACAGGTGCGCCGGTACATGCTTGTTGTGTCGGATCTAAAGAGGAAAGCTCACTCTGTGCGCCTCGATTATGGAGTGGTAAGAACATGGAAGACGTTTCTAACGACAACAGTCAACGTGACTTTGGAGTGCACAACTGTATCGCCGATTGTAGCTTTAGAGAGCATGTTGTACTTACTTGGAAGGTCGTAAAACGGTAGTATGTTGCTAATGTGCGGTGGTAGCTGACATAACTGTGTGTGCGTCTCAAATTAGTCACTGTCTCGACACATATATATCTTATAGTTCTGCATTTTTCTTAACTTTATAAGAGAGAACACACTTGAAATAAACTAAGTTAGGCATTCATTTGTTATTTCCATAGACGGATCTGAGTAGTTCTGATTAATTCTCGCATGCTTGACTTAAATTTTAGGTGGCGTGGTTCTACTAGCCCTCATGTTAGGTAATAGTATTAGCCCTGTGATTTTGTGTGATTAGCCGATTAGAAGAGTTCGGTTCTAGTATTGCGGAAAAGGTCAATTCTCAAAAAGTTCATATGAAGATATAACTTGTATCTGTATTCTATTTCTACATTTTTATTGGCCAATTTGTAAGGAAACGAAAATCATTGATTACTCAGAATAGAGGAAGACGACATAACCTGCAACAGTTGGAATCAGGGACAGTCGAAAGAACAATGACTAGAAGGAGTGTCGTGAGCTTATTGGAAGGAGATGAGACCGGTTTGTCAGCCGTGAATAAACGCAAGCCTGAACCTAGAAGAACGGTGAAGTCATTCATCGAAAGCGCAATAAATCAGACGAATACACCGGTATTAGTGCCTCCAGGACTAACCCAAATTAGAGTGATAGAACCACAATTAAAACATCACGGGCTACAGAAGTAGTCATAGACGATCAGACTGGGACGGACCTGAGGGGAGATACGGCGTGAAACATCCTGGAAATTTTTAGCTGCGCAGGTCATGTGGGTGCATATAGTTATCGCCTGCAGACTCCAAAAATCTGCAGAATAGTGGGAAGAATACGTGATTCATGTCTATACTACCGCGTGTGTGGTTACCGCGTGATTAACGATTGTACCTGACTGCTGCATCGTTTTGCTATAACGTCACCAGAAAAATTTTATTATGTGCAGGAATATGTCTGCATAATATCGGATATGCTTAATCTGTTTAACAATCCGCATTTCATTATTTAATTCGGGTTATAAAATGTGACAGTGTATGGGAATTCTTCCCATCCTAAGTAGTGATTGGTTTGTATGAGGAATTTCTTATGTACCAGCAGGATCAGTAACCTGCTGCATTAGCTAGCATGTCTGTTTCTTCCAACAGCAGACGCCAGTGTCAATTTCTTGTGAGATTTTGGTTCGCAAGCTGGAAAACGAAGTAATGATCGAAGCTACGATTTCATGACAACTGGAAAAAATAAAGCTTTAACCACGAAACTTACAGACTAATCAAGTTGCACCTATCGTAATGACTACGGATTCGCCTACATTTTTTCTATTCACTGTTCGGGGGACAACAATAGATCACCTGGCGTAACTGGTTAATTACAGGGAACGAATCTTTGTGTTCATACTCGCTTATAAGATTTCAGAAGTGGCATCATATCCAGAGTCGCTCCATGCCAGCGCGGTGTTGAGAGTTAGCAGCCACAAAACGTTTCCTAGATACGAAGACTACAACATGGAGCTAATCAGGTGTTTATCGAAGCTCATCGATAAGCCAAAGTAAACAAGCATACTTCGAACTTAGTGAAAGGGATCCTATCTCTTTGTGAATTAGATAATTGGTTGGAAATAAGGCTTTGAACTATCTTTTGGTGGCCATACGATGAACTATTTATAAGAGAATTCACCAGCGCCAGATGTGGCATAAATTAACACTGCAGAGCTCCGTTACACATATTTTGTATTATCTTCCTGCAGTTCCGTTGATGCGTAGATTGCCGTTCCCCGATGTACATAGCATGAGTGGTACCATTCTGTGTATTCCTCCTCCATGGAACATCGGAGCTGATTATGTACGCCGGGTTTCAATATTAAGCTCTCGTGCAATACACATATACGTGTACTGTTCAGTGAGCGATCAAGACATCAACAATAGTTTTAATTTCTTTTTGAATCAAAACGCTTCTGGAACTGTCCTCGTGATGGAGTTGTTCGCAGCAGATATCTGGGGGGAATACAAACTACAAATTAAGACAACCGCGTATGATTAACGCAACACTTTGTCAGGATCAGGCAGATTATTTATACCTTATTTGATCCTTACGGCAATTAATGACGATTAAGAATGAACGGTAACTTTATAGTGGTTAAAAAGCACCGATTTACAACTCCCTTTTGGAGGGCTGTTAAGCTTATTGAGGACCAACGCACGCCAGCATAAATGAGCTCGCTGGTTTGTTAACGTGAGTTATTCGTTGAGCCTTAATTTAATATATGTGGCCTTAACGCTTCCTTAGAGCTTGTGAACGATCCCGATCAAGTGAAGCTGCTCGCTTACGTGATATGTGCTTCGGATGTGTAAGCATCGCTTACTAACCAGCCGCTACACCAGACCGTCGACTACATTTTCAAAGTAGCAACAAGTTCCGGGTGCTTGTTGCTGATATCGGTTGTATTTTTAAATGAAGCAGTGCTTCTGTACACATAAATGATGGATTTCTACTTCAGAACCATGCCGTCTCTTCAAATTGAAGGGGTTATTATGGGCAGCCCACTGGGTCCCACAATAGGGGACTTCTTCATGCTGATGAGAGAACGAGGCTCATCCGAAGAAATGACGTAGTTACCGTATTACAAACTACATGTGAGACCATATCTTGGTGTTCTGTACAACAGAAATGCGGATCACATTGCTATTAACGCGTTTTATTTACTTGCATGTCAATATCAAATTTTGTTAAGATGAGCAACAGAACTCCCTTCCATATTTCGATGTTCTCATCAATCGCAGGAAGAACGGACTGGCAGAAAGTTCTGTCTACCTAGGAAACAACATGTCCTGGCCAATAAGTGCATTTTACCAGCATCACGCCGACGTGGCCCAAGCGAGCGTTTGTGAAGAGCCTATTTAGTCTCACCAGACAAATACGTTTGACAGATTGTCCGGTCGATGAACTAGAGCTAATTACTAACACGTTAATGCAAATGCCCGTTCTCAGAAACTTAGTTATAGAAAATCAAATCCGTGGATCGAAATGTGCCGCATATAGCGAACTTAAGAAAATGGTCTTCTTAGAGCCCATGTGTAAGGGTGACATTGCTCCTTGAGCACTGCAAGAATTCTGATTTCCGCCAAATAGAGCATTCAGCTGCCGAAACTGCAACCATCGGCGCAAAGTATAAATATGTAACAATAATCGTTTTATTCCTCGACGTTGCAAGGCATATCCCAAATGAATGGACTGATCAATCTGTACATCTAGCTCACATTAAAATAGTAGGTGGTTCATGTTTTGTACAACAGGCCCCAAACGGGTTTCAGAAGTAAATGACAGTTCGATTGAATTAGAATGCAAAGAAAATAGAACAAGAACAAATGCAGATTCAGCCAAAATTTCAAGTAAAATAATACGGCCATCCGTGCAACCGTCATAAGAGGACCTGTTTCCACGAGGAATAATACCGTGATGGGTTTCACGCGCACTGCATTGCTTCAACGGTCTGTGTGCCAGTGTGGCAACATAGCATACAAGCCATCACTTGTTTCACAAAAGTTATGTATTATTAGGGCTGTTTTATGCATGCATTATGGGCGATGAAGCCTCTGCCCGATCAGCAATGCGGATCATTCATTATAGCAATTTTGTTATTTGCCAGCGAGTCAGTAGCAGTATGCTTTGCATGGTAAATGTTTTGTTATTTTGGAAGCTATAATCCGTCACCTGAAATGATAAACCCACTCGTGGCCAACAGCGAAATAAGAAAGAATATATGGTATGAGGAATCAAAACCGTACTATTGTTTACAATCTTTTGCAAACAGGCCAAGTACAATTTGTTGGAAAATCATTGCGAAAGAAGATCGTGTGTAGATTTCAGCTTGAACGACGTAATTCATCTGGGAAGCAGTGCATCAAAGGAGAAAAAAGCGGTATTGCTTAGACGGGAGTGTAGTGATTATAGGGATAAAATAGATTGTGAATACTTACTACAGATTTTATCCATGTGAAGATAAAATTATGACATGTAGACAGTTAGGTGATATTGCACATTTTAAGTGTATCCAGGACCGTTTTCATGTAAATCAGCTAGAGTTGTCTTTGGGTTAATTTTTGACACTATGTTTAAAAAATTCAGGTGGACACTGTCATGGATTTTATCTGCAATTAGAAATAGCATTTTCTGATGTTCTATGCAATTTATTCCATTTCAATACCTTATTTACGTAGAAAGATTTGAGCGGATCTTGGTACGAGACGTTTAAATATGCAGTGTGCGCTCTCTCTAACCTTATGACATCGCACTTGAGAGCCGGAAACTTGCATTTTGGTTGAGCTGTAAAGCTTAAGCCGAATAATAAATGATGGAAAATGACATTTAATAATTTTGTTATCGGAGGTATTGCCGCCATCGTTGCTCTCATTAAGTGAACTCAGACTGTTGAGCTGAATCTTACTGCGTATAGCTATTGGTATGGAATTACGTAGCAATTTGCATAGGCAACACCGATAAAACAACCAATCACCCAATTACCAATCTCGTGACAGTATGAGTTTAATGCGAGATTTTTCATTAATCTGCCCCCATTTGGACTATGTTTTTTTATCCAGCCTCCGGCATATTCAATCGCGGGACACATATTGAACTCAAGTCACCGATTATTGTCAGCAAGATATTTAGCGTCCTGCTTCGCCATAGTAATTGACTGTTTCTTTGTTTCACCGAGGCTGTTGCCATAAATTTTATTAAGCCAGTGTATTTTTGTACAAAAATATTTATCGGTGAGCCTCTGGCTGCTCTGGTTGTAGGAGCAAGGCACAAGCTTTCTCTCCCTTTTTCTGTGTTTGTTTGCATGTAGAAGCAGTTGTAATTACCGGTTATTGTCACCGGAACTAATGAGAACTGGTGCAGAATGCATGCATCCGCCGAACTGCCTCTCCTCATTGTGATTTTCTT
Organism: Dicrocoelium dendriticum; assembly: GCA_944474145.2. Lineage (NCBI taxonomy): Eukaryota > Metazoa > Platyhelminthes > Trematoda > Plagiorchiida > Dicrocoeliidae > Dicrocoelium > Dicrocoelium dendriticum. The sequence goes on from OX104065.1 coordinate 122,635,568, forward strand.
TGTACAATCTGTTAATACTTTGATTATGAAAGTAGGACTTTTCCTTTCTCATGCAGTAGTCCCGCAATCTACTTAGTTTCACTGCATCAACCGATGTTAACTAATTAAGGCAAGGCAAGTGATAGGAGTAGGATAGAGCAATAGTGATAGGTAATAAAATTTGTGTGGGTTAACACGTCATCCAACCGGAATGTAATAGAGGAATTCGCGCCCTTGAAACCTACCGAGACACATTGGGCTCAAATTATCTTTCGTCTTTCCTGCTCAGTAACAACTAATCAGGAAATATGTTTGACCTCATTCCGAAGCCGGACACGTATCAAGGGAAAATACTCGTTTTGCTCATCATGAGTCCCAACCTGCGGTTAATCTATTTCAATAAATTCTTTTAAGATTTAAGATCTCACATCATGTATTAATTGATTGGTTTACTAAGGTTTACCTACTTACTTAATAAATAATGTCTATTTTATTAATGCCTTTCAACAAGACCAACACGGGAATTGATACCGAAAGGAAGAGCACCTTTGGTGCTTAAATATGGGCATTTAATGCTTGGATTCCCAAACGGCTGGAGGACCAAAAAAGCAGTGGTATATATTACCGGCTTTAGATCATCTAATGCTCGAAAGAGGACTCATAAACGTACTTTGAATATAGATATAGAAAACCAATATAAGTCTAATTGAAACAGCAAGTTTGCTGTTTTGCAAACAGGGCCTGGTTAAAACAGTCACCAGCTAGTCAAATTGAAAATCGTGTGAAACATTGACTTGTTCACTGAGCTGGGCAATTCGCTTGCAGATATTTCTTTTCTAATGCAACTGAGGTCATCAGTTGCACCTTCGTTGTCATTTACAGTATCCAACCCACTTTGCAATAAAAAGGTTTTCCCTTTTAATGACAACCACTCATGTGCGTCTAATATAGCAGTGAAAAAACAACAAGTAAGTTACAGGATTAGTAACATTCGGAAGGTACAGTCGAACCCGCTTTATTGCCCACCATCGGGATATCATAAAAGTGGGCAATAAAGCGAGGCGGGCAATTGACCGATATTGCCACTTTTCCAAAAAGGGAAGTAACCATTGAACTATTGTACAAGATATCACTTTAATTGTAACTGGCTAAGAACGAAAAAATACATAATTTTATCTGAAGCCTACGAAACAGTTTTATTCAGTAGAGTATGACCTACAATTTACAAGTTATACTATAAAGCATCTTACCTGTATAGCTATAGAAACTGGCACTAATTTATATATTTGCTGAGAGAACAACCCAAATTCAGTTGCATATATTTTCATGCAGATAACCCAGTTACTTGTGCTCTGATGAAGTCTAGTCGGGATAAAACCTTTGACTTACCTATGCAAAAGTCCGTAGCTACACAGATCATTCCCCCAGTTATTTGCTCTTGAATGCGACACGCGCTGATTGCTGTTACTCACAGTGGCATCCAGCACGTCCTCCTCTGTGTCGCTGCCTTCTTTTGGTTCTAGTCGGTTCTCTAAAAATTTACTGACGATTTCATCATCAACAGTTGTCAGATCTGAGGTACTTTCCACATCTTTGTCAATGGCGACGAACTCTTCTGCATTGATGACTGGGATTGTGAAAGCGCTCAACTCATCTTCAGCGATGACTGCGTCATCAGAAAGTGCATCGGATTCTAGTCGACTGAAGCCAGCATGCCAAAAACACGCTTTTATTGTGCACCAGTAACCTGTCTCCAACTTTTTAAAAGGAACTTAATTGCATTGCGCACAGAAACCTTGGTGTTGACATCCACCGCAGATGATGAACCAGATAACAAGTTGTTTTCGATGTGATAAGGAATTCGGTCCACAATCTACGTTCTGTAACGGGTTCTCAGAGTCCTAATCACACTTTGGTCCATGGGCTGATGTGTCCTTGCTGGGTACTCTTGCAAAAATTCAATTTGAATGTCTTTCAGTCATTTGGCCTGTGGATGCCCTGTGCAATCATCCAAGAGCAACATAACTTTTTATCCAAATTGGCCAAACTCCCTGTCCGATTCTAGGACTCACTCGGCGAAAAGTTCTTACCACATCCAGGATTATTTGTTAGCTTTGTAAGTTACGGGAAGTGTAAGTACATTCATTCCATTAAAACATGTGGTTTCTTAATTTTTCTCTCAATACTAAATGGCTTTTATTCGTATCAAACATATTAGCGCAGCACAGAAAATTGATCCTATCATGGGCTTTTTCGATCTGCTAGGCATGTCGACAGAAAAACACAACCTGCATTCAGTTGCTAGGTAAAAAAGAGACCTGTTTCGTCTGCATTGTGCACGTTGTCATCATTAAAAGCATTTAAAGTTCAGACAGTTGAACTTTCCGTTAATTTTCACAGGCTGCTCTCTCCGCGAAACCTTTTTCCCTATGTGCAAGTTTATACACAATTTGTGTTCAAGTCTTTCATCTTCGCAACTCTCCTTCTGTGGCAGCACAGGTGTTTCGAAGTACTTCCCCAATTCTTCCCCAATTCTTCTGCCTTCTGCTTTAGAAGCAGTCATGTAACTGTTTGGTTGTGCTCACGAACCGAGACCATCCAATCTTTCAAAGCAGTTTCTTCTTCATTCTTTCCACATCGCTTCCTTTTCTGTGAGCTTGCAGTGCTATGCGACAAATTTTATCGAGTTCCTTTGCACAGGCTATCAACCTGACTAGGGTAGGACGAGAAATGTATAAATCACGCGATATCTTGACCTTTGAGGTTCCTGGTGGGCATGTTGTAATTTGTCCAAAACATCCAACTTTTCTGTCAAGCACAAATGCTTTCTGTTAATTGACAGAATTTTGTGTAACCAATAGAGTAGTGACAAATGTGTAGCGAAAATTTAACCCGACTTTGCTCAGTTCCCGAGTTTAGAATAAAGCCGAGTGTTTGCCCGTAGCCGTCTGTACATTTAGCTTGCCTGCGTATTAACTGAGAGAGTTAACGTTTTCTGATCTGTCAACAGCGTTGCCATGTTTGTTCTTTACTCTATCGAACTGGCTAAATGTGGGGCAAACTTACTCAAAGAATCGAAGAGAGGGCATAGCATTGACAAAGCGACAAGAGCACAGCCCACCCAGCTGAATAATCAAGCAGTGGAAGGACCCCAGTAATGGGCAACGACACGGTGACAATTTAGGCTATTTGTGAGTAAGGTATTTGTATGTGAAAACTGGGCAATAAAGCTAGGTGGGCTATAAACCTGGTGGGCAATAAAGCGGGTTTGATTTTACATGTTTTTTTCAGGCAAACTGTCGACAGTATCCATTTATTTAGGATATCATCAACTATGTCGCGTTTCGCTGGATAAGTCAAAGCGGTTACGTAAGAGGCCTGTGCATTTTTCTATCTCATCTGTTCACGCGTGCGGTGGTGGGGTCATGCTCCTCTCAGGTGGTTGCGTCACGAGTTGGCCGGATTTCCGCTCATCCTGTATACGGCGGCTAGGTTTTGTGGGGACGTAATCAACCCGACTTTCCTAATCGCCTAGTTGACGAGTAGGAACGATAGTAACTGAACGTCACTAGGTTCGTCGAACGAGAGAGGCATAGAACAAGCGAAGAAGTAATTCCTACCATAGTTGCGGTTTAAAATTCACCCTAATTTGTTCGTTAACAAACAGATTTAAGCTCATGGCTTCCGGTCTCTCGTTAAACATTTGGTCACCCAGTTGAGTTCCCCATGGGCGACTTCTCCGGAAATGTTTAAACACCTTTCTCTGTGTTGCAACTTCGCATAACTTTATGACCGGTTTTTGAGGGTTAACTGACAAATCATTCGACACCTCTTACGAAATCGCGGTTCTTCTATAGAAAAGAAATATATTTCATGTTAACCACAGAATATCTTCACCTAAGCTACCATGACTTTTTGACTAGGGTAAAATTTTTGAATGTTGGCTATTTAGTGGAGTAGACCAAGGTGGTGGACACACATAACTCTCGAATCGTAACGATCACATGGTGAATGTACCAGCGATGGAAAATAAAAAGGGCAACTTTGGAGTTCACCCTTGGAAGTTTAACTGTGTTATACAAACTTGGATCAAAAGTTTTGCTGCACAATAAGAAAGCAAATACACTAAACCAAAAATAAGAATATATTATAATCTATTATATCCTGGGAGTATAAGTGCCAAGTCTCAATTGTTTTCCTTATTTGCTTACATTTGATTAACCACTGAACTGACCCAGAGACGTAGCATAGGGTGGGGTCGTCCGCCCTGGGAGGCAAGTGAATGAGGGCGGTAATATTAATACACTTCAATAGCAAGTATATATACTTGAAATTACCTTGAATGAAGTCGTAAAAATGAAGGGTGATAAACACCCTAAAACCAAAGATGAAAATGGCAATACAACGGTTGATCTACGGGAGAAAGTGAGCGACATTGAAAGCATGGATGCAGTAGGAAATATTTTTTTAACGCTGACGCAGAGAATGAGCACGAAGTTGCAAACTCGGAAGTACAACTACACTTTGGCATGATATTACGCACAGAAATCGATTTTATGGATGTCTCTCAGTAGCCTGTTAAGATTGACCATGAAATTCCCACCATGCTTGTCCGGCTCTGATTTACTGTCGTGAAGCACGTCGATCATGAATGCAATAAGTGCTGCTACCTGGAAGGAATATCATGCTGAGGCTAAGAAATTAAAAACGGACTCGTTCTTTTGGGAGTTGCTAGAAAGTGAACAAAGATTGCAAACATGAATCATGTATTCTCATTTAAAACAGACCTTGTTTTGTTTCGGCTGCAGGATGTTTCTACTGGATAGTATACTTTTTCAACTGAGGTGGCTTTCAGAAACTAGTGGAAACTAAATCCAAACGCATATGAAGACGAATCTCGTAAATCAGATGTTCAGTCATTCCCGAACAGCAAGGAGCTAGCAATCTGAGTAACTGGGGGGAGACAATTTTAGAAAAGATGAGATCAGTATTCGATGGCAATTCTTTAATTACTTCACGATAATTTAAAAAAAGTGGTGCTAAGAAATTTTGACAAGAATACCTAATATCGTCAGGTTTCCGGTCAAGCAAAACAGGACAATCTGTAGTCCCCGAGACTCATCCATGGTGATGTAGAAGTCCAGGAGCAAAATAGAATTTTGCAAAGGTTGTCCATTTGTTGGCCAAGTATGAGCCTGCTCTTTTTAAACATTTAATAGCGGTCCAGCTAGGAAGGAAAAGCAGCGCATTTTCTTTGTTGCAACACGTTCAAAATGAATTTGTGAGCATTTCTGGTACAGCACGGCGACCTCAGCACATCGTGGTCCCCGGTCCATGGAAATTCCACAAAATTTATTATACACAATAACTATACACACTCTTTTCCTACCCCCACAAACTTATCCCCTATTCCAATTCCCACTTCATCAATCCTTAACTAAAAACATCCCAACCAATTCCTACACCCCCACATACCCACTCCTCATTCCCTCATTCAATACAATTACATTATCTAACTCTTCACCTCCCTTTCCCCCATCCTTCCTCAATCCACCCATCCCAATCACTTAAACCACCATCTCACAAAACAATCTTCTATCCCCCCCCCCCCCCTCATATACTCTTCCCCACATCTCCCTCACACCCACCACTACCCCCTAAGAATATAATATCCCCCTAAGTATCCCCCACCAAGAAGAATGATATACATCTGTATACCCCAAATCACAATATCAAACCTTCTACCAAACCACAACTCCCTTATATCCCCCCATCCCAATCCTATAATTTACAAACCTCTCATCTACTTAACACCCTCACCCTCCCCCCCACTATATCACAGTAAGTGTATCGAGAATCAAGTCACACCCTCACTCCCACACCCTCCCGCACGTATCTCCTAAGTCTGAGTGCCGATATGCATCCATTATGTACACTCCCAATTATCATGCTACAACAATGTCTATTCATGTCCGCCATACTCTCACGCCTCACCCTTCCCCCCCATCACTTTCACCCCCTACTCCTCGACAACAGTACACTCACCGCTCCACCCTCATCTACGTAAGATACTACTCCCTCACGTCCTAATAGTGCCAAAGATATTAAATTCTCATTCCACACTTGCAAACTACACACACCATTAACTAGTCCACCTCGTCCCCCTCATGCCCTCACATCCCTCCACCACCCGCAGAACTCTCTCATATCTGTCTCCTCCTCCTGTCTCATCTTTGTGTAGACTATGTTCCATAAATACCCGTAATCAAACACAGACAACGTGCTCATGCTATTGTAACTTTCCCTATCCCTCTAGATACAGTATGTTGTCCTCTTCCCCCTCTGCTCCTTACCTTAACGAACTCATACCCCTCTTAATATCCTCAACACACCACTTCCCCATGAGTCACCCTCATAAAGAACAGATAACTATCCTCCACTCGCCCTCACTACAATCTAGATCCCATACCCCCAACTTACAGTACACCCCACCACCCTGACTACCACATCTACCAGACATAACCACGTCTCTCCCTTACCTCTTTAATAATCCCTATGCTACATGTTCTCTGACACCAAATCTGTAATTGTCCCACTACTCCCTGTGTTTCGTCGTGCTCTCTCTGCCTCCGCCCCCAATGTGACTCCCCTTCCCCTATACCCTCTAACCCGTGTGTGTATACCATTGTGAAAATCTCATCTAAGTGAGACCTCTCGAAGTTAGAGTATCTACCCCCCCACCAGACCCACCGTGTGACTCTCTACAAGTGTAACATATCATATCCCACTTACCCCGCACGTTGTCGTTAGACTCACTCCCCTACTGCATCAGATTGTGTAATGGTCGATACTATGATGAGCTGTCGCCAGACTCTCCTAATGACTAAACCCCGACAACACTCCACCCTCCACTCTCACCCTCAACTAGACAGGTTTATCTCTCTACTACTGTGATCCTCACTACATACAATATCCCTAATCTCCTGACAACCAGCACATGTATCCCTATCCTCTCCGTTATACTTTCTGTGTGTTAGCGTATCTCGTCCCTGCATTTGACTTGACCCGAAACACACTAACTGATACCTCCTCCCCCCCTCCCCCGTACAGTTCACATCCCAATGATCCTATGATACCCCGCCTGTCCACGCCTGACTACACATAAGACCCCACATAATTCTCCATCCCAAGAGATGCCCTTTCACAAATCCCCTCAAACTCCAAACCATATCCAACTCCATCTACTACAACCCCTCTCCCCATCATAATCCAACTACACCTCCATTCCACATTCATCCCCCTACATCCTCCCTTCAACTTACCCCTTTTACTACCTCCCATCAACTACACCCCCCATATACCCAAAATTCCCAACCCCTCAAACAAATACTACAACTCACCCTTATCACATTCTCCAACAAATCTAAGTACTTGACTCACACTGTCCTAGGACCACCCACTCCCCTAGAATTTCTATGATAACTGACATCCATTGACATCTACCTCCCACCTCCCTGCGGACCCCCCCTATAACCCCCCTCCCTAGACGCCCTCCCAGCCCCCACCCCCACCGTACATCTCAGCAGAGTCCCCCTCTATATTTCTAATGCCAGTATTGCCGTCCGTCTCCCATGCCAAATCTCATGTCTTTTCTCAGACCTCCTATTCGCATCAATCCGTAATTAGTATGTGTTCATCAATAATGACCGTTCCTCCAATCAAGACTGTCAATCAGTGAACATGCACCCTCCAGCTGTGTGTATTCTCACACCTCCATCCACTTGAGTGTGATATACCTTTGACTAGTTTGAATTTACCTATGTGAACATTGTTACTCGCTGTGTTATTAACAAACACAATCCACTTGCTAAGGTGTGTTGCACTCGCATCCCCCCCCCCTATCTATGTCCTCTCTTCTAATCTACTGCCAGATACCGACATACTATTCCACCATCCATCCATACAATGTGGGCATGGACTGACGCCACTCACAGCCGCTATGCGTCTCTGTCTCTTGCGTTTACCCCTGCGTAATCTGTACATAGATACCTCTATCTACATGTTTGCGCGATGAACGAGTTGACGCACATTCCATGTTCTCACCTCTCCCCCAACTACTCTATCCCTGTGCTCCTCCTGCACTGTAGATCGCATCGTCTCACTCTCCGACCCCCTAGTTGCCCACGTGCCCGGTGATATCATGTCTCTAAGTTTTAATCTCCTAATATTCCAACCAAATATAGTTGTTCCGTTAGTCCTACTTTTGACTCACCTACCTATACACAGTCGCCAACGCTCGCATCGTGCATCTCACTCAGACTACTCTCCACTTCGTCATTGTCTCTCTGTTGTGTCCACCCCCTACAAGTATAGCTCGTCTCCAATAGATCGCGCACACTCGATCCAATGGATCAGTACATACACTATATTCATTGCATCTGTGTTATGATAGAGGAGTTGTCAAGTCCAAGTGAACCTAACACACTCTTGCGCGGTTCCGTCTCCCATCCTTTAGACACCTCTCTATTTGTATACGATGACTCATCCTATCTATATCTAGTGTACATTCAAAATCTAGTTTCACCACTCTGCGGTATCCAGAGTAACTGTCTAGCTATTTTACACATGTCTAATACGTGTACCGTCTCTCTACACCTGCATGCCGATTCTAATCGCAATGATATGAGCTCATCCTCCTATGTTGTCCGCGTTCTCACCCAACTCCCCTGCGCATGAGCTATATCTCACCCCCCTGCAGCTGTGAGCTGATATAAAGCTTAGACTCTTTAAATGCTAATTACATGTGTTGCTGCCTATTTCGTCGCATACAAGTTCACCTTCTTCCTGACACCTCTTAAATATGTGAGCTTCCTATGATGATATGACACTGTGCTAAAGGTATGATCACATTTTGTCGTATGGCACCGTGCTAGCCTCTGGCGGTGAGAAAGTCATCGCGTGCTCCAGCGATCGTTGTCCTCCGTGTCATGTATTTTCGTTCTCTTATGTCACTACTGTGTCTGAGTGTGTCGTATACTTGTAATATCTTGTGTGCACGCACGTGTTGTCTGCTTCACCACACTGCTGTTCCCCAGATGACGACATGTGTGTTAATGTAGAAGTAGCTCTTGCTGACGCGGCGTAATGTTGCGAAGTGCCTGTGTTAGTGATCCTAGGACAGGAATTTGGTAGAGGCTAACACGCCTCCTAGGAGTGCACGATCTGAAAGACAGATATAGTTCGCAAGAGAGTGAAGTTGGACTGGCTATCGTTCGCTCTCGATGTTGTGATTTGGTTATGCTTCAGGCCGACCATGTGAGCGGGGCGCTGATCAGATGGGCCTGCTCGCGCCGTGGTGCTTACGTGATCGTTCTGAATTGTAGGAAATAAAATGTTGATACGTCGTAGGGATCGCTCTAGTCGGTCGTGTTGCGAGTTTGGGGTTAGAGAGTAGCTTGCAGTCTATGTTTTAGAGCCAGTTGTGTGGAAGTGCCGAAGTTAAAGAAGTCGTACGCATGGAGTTGCTAGTGTGGACTCGCTCGCACGCGCATGCTTTCTGCTCGACTGACTTACTCGCGCGCGCATCCGAGAGAATGACAGACAGTCTATCCTCGAGCCATCCACAGCACCACTACGCGCGCAGTGTGGCATGTTTGAGTGTTTGCTGAGGTTGGAGAGCCTCCACTATATATGAATGATCTGAGACTGAATCTGTGAGAGATTCTCGGCTGTGCATTCTCACTCAGTTCTGGCTGGTACTGATAGCATCAAGTCTCCACACGGCTCGCAGTGCATCTCTGTTGTGATGCGAAGAGTACGATCATTGTGTGTCACTCTATTTGCAAATGTATACTTTTGACTGTTACCTTGTGTGTATCCTGATAGCGTTCTGGGCTACTTCTGCACCGTATGTATCGATGTCTCGGTGACTCGCCTTATTCCTCTTCCGTTCTATCTCAAGATGCCGTGACTGCTAGATGCGGCTACTACTGTGCGCTCTATGGAAAGGGGTAGTAGACCACCAGCACCTAGACACCGCGGGTGTGTGTCCGCTCGCTGCCAATGTCATTATAGGACCTTGTAATATCTTATGGCGCTCATACACCTCTGGTCCCTAGGGTGGTCTACACAATGAATGTTGTTGGTAGTCAGCCGTGTGGTCTATACCTCCGCGGAGCTTATGACCTCTTAGATGAGTGTGTGTGCTAGGTCAAAGACTCTCCTCACGCGGTATTGTAGTTCAGCTCTAAACTCTGGACTCTCCGTAGCATCTAGAAACCGAGTAGAAAAAGAGAACTGCTCGTGAGCTCGCGTTATTGGTACTCACACCGCCTGAGGGCTCGGACGACGTGATCTTGTTAGAGGCGACAGTCACGGCTAAGTGAATATCTGCACTGTCGGTGTAGAGGCTTCTGAATATGGGTGTTCCGTTGGATAGTCATAGCTATATGTCTGATCTCCAGTATTGTGCGCTATCAAGGCTCCTCGCGCTCTAGTGTTGCCCCCCTGGCAACACTAATATAGTGTGGAGTCTCAGTGACCTGCTACACGTTAACTCTCCTGAGACAGCTCTACAGTGACGACCTCTAACGTCTTAGTGGCTCCTATAGAGGATAGGCAGCGCGTAGCGTAGGATGCGAATAGCTAACTGCTGCTAGAGACGTCGCACATGTTGTTAACCGGTTTGTCGCGACTGTGACGATTCATGATGTATGTACTACCACAGTCTCAGTTTGCTTGATAGATTTTGTGCCTGTATCATAGGGTATGATCACTGTCGTGATATAATTGCTGCAGGGTGCCGGTGTGCTGCACAGCGGAGATGTGACGTTGCAGAAGCTAGGAAGGTTACTATATCCTCGTGGTATACAATTGTGGATGCTCTAATTGTACGATCGCACTCTCGTGACTGGCTGAGTGAGCGAGCACGTAGCGCCTGCTCGTCTCAGTAGAGTTGATCTATAGAGTCGGTGAGGTCAAGATGTTTGCTACCTGTGTCACACATGATTTTTGAATTCGCCATGTCTATCACTGGGGTTGCTGTTGACTCCTTGTGCGCCTGATAAGTTAGATATCGCTCGCTCACTGAATTTGTTGGCTGGAGGCAAGTGTGTGAACTGTGCTATGCCGCGATATACCCGTATAAGTGTGCTAAAGCGCGGCTAGGTCACCTGACGAAAATGGTAGGCTATCTAGCCCACGCATAAGTGTGTTGATGTGAACGCAAGAGCCAAAGTGTGTCGACGCGTGCTCATTTGTCGCAATTTCTTAATCCATGTGTTAAAGGTGGGTACTGGGCTATGTCGCTGCCTCTGCTATGGTCAATGTGTGCTGTAATGCGCTTCGCGCGACTGGACTGCCGCTCAGAGATCGCGTATCGAGGCTCTACTGAGTGTGTAAGCTGCCCACTCCTTGGAATAGTGTGTCTATGTTGCGAATGTGATGCTGAATGAATAGTCTGCTGTAGTAGTTAGAGCCGCAGTGTCTCAGCGGACCATCTGGTCCGCATACTCTAACTGCTAGGTGCACAGATCTCTGGCTAGGCTACGCGTAGCTCGCAAGTGTAATGCATGGAGAGGGGGAACATACAGCAGTAGATCTTTAGTGCATTCCAGATGTCACTGAGAGAGAAGTAAGCGTGAGAGCAAGGTGCAAGCACTGCGCAAGTTGCACTCGAGCAAACAAAATAGAGACTAGACTACGCCACAGTGTCTGACTTTTTTTTTTGGGTGCCTAGAGAGAGAGAGAGAGGATAGGAGAGACCTACCGTGCTAAATCATAATGTAAAGTAGAGCTCGAGCTCGACGAGAGTGCGGTAAGACCAGGGGCTTTCACGTGCATTTTGATGAGCTTCGAAGCCAACCCAAAACTTATTATCATGCCATGGTCCCTCCAAACTATGAAAACTCTGGCGAAACTTACCTAGTTTGAGTGAGATGTATAAGACACTAATTTGGAGAAAGGCTTTAACTCTGTGCAATTGCGTTACAACACTAATATCTTATGGGCTAACATCTATCCGGAGCTCGAGATATATCATAGGACGCGCATAGCAATCGTAAGAAAAAATCACGAAAGGACATAGAAATCAGGAATCGTCTAAGCATAAATTTCATTCATGCGTTCCATAGTTACTTCTCACTGGACAGTTAAGAGAGATAGATCATAATGTCACGATTTGAAACAGCGGCCGCATACGCGAGAAAAAGGTTTTTCTTGGATAACGGTCTTTGTTGTTGATCGCCCCGAAGCTATGCCGCTTGCCAACGCGCCATACTTATAGAGTATAATGCCCTAAAAGATTCCATACAACTTGTTTCGCAGTTAGAGCCAATGGCGACGGGAAGATTTTATTATCTTAGCGAAGAATGATATGCAACATGCATTTCTGAACTTCGGTTTTAGAGCTAGCGAGCATAGCGATGGCGCCTTGATGAAGGACCAGATTTGGCTTATATGAAAGTACTCTTAACGGGCGACTACGCAGGCGATATTAGTCGATGAAACACTCCTTAAACCGTTTGAACTGGTCAGAAGGAGGCGTTTGGAAGTCCGTTGGACAAATGCGGTTGCAACGAAAGTGTCTTATCCCATCTGGGAAAAAGGCCACACACTACTAACGGCCGAACCTCAAATCGTTCCACGGCATTCTCACACACATGCCTCCTTTAGCCTCGGTGGGATACTAAAGCTCGAGAGCGTTATACTGAATTTTATACAACAGCTCAATAGGATAGCGATGTTCTTTAGGTAGAGCGTGAAAATTAAAGATGTGTTGCTAAGCTTGGCGATGGTCATCGGTTACTGAAACATGATCTCACAGCTGAAAACGGTTGACGTTGTGGTCTCTTTTAGGCATTGTCACTCCCCGCAGCCACAGACTCTAGTTCACAGGTACTAGGGGTAATTCTCATTATCACCAAAGCAAACTGCCAGTATGAGGCGGGCCGCGGTGACTCAAACTCGGCATTCCTAGAAGAGAGAAGATAACTTTTGGTGCAGCCTGAAGTTAAAAGGGCGCAGTTGCGACACGTGCCTTAATTCGCTTTGTTGTATAGAGATCATATAGAGAACACTTCCTCGAAACGGGCTGCCATCTTCCGGCAGGTGTTTGAAAGATACTCTCGCATTCAAACACAGGGTGCTTACAACTAACCTGTTAAGTTGCCTTTGTCACGATCGAAGCACCAATTCAAATCCGCTCTACCAGAGCGAGAGAACCACCTTTTTCGCATAAAATTGCTTCCTGAGCTGTCCCACTCTTTCAGAATAGCTAACAAACACTTTGTGGGATCTTGAATTTACAACGAGCACTACGATAGTATGATGAGTGTCGTTTATTGTTAGGCCTTACAGCTGCGAGAGTGGCGCCGTAATGCTAGGCAGTAATTAAGTTCAACTTCGTCATCGCTGCTATCTAAAAACATTGGCGTGAGTAGACTATGAAACGGTGCTGCAGAAGACAATCAGTCGACGCGATTCGTTGGCCAAGTTATCAGTGTCATAACACTGGCCATTCTCGCAGAAAGCCCGGCTTTGCTTGGGCTCGAATTTCGTCAACACGTAGCAGTATAGATATCATGCTCCTGACTGATCTCAATTGTGCTGTACAGAGCGCAACAGTGCATAGATGTCGAGATGCTCTCTCTCCTCATGCTCCTGGTCGAATGTATGTGGATGCATGTCAGTGCACACCAGCACAGCAAAGAAATTCCTCGACTCGTTTCTCGACCTCGCCGCAACGGCGCCCTGTGTGTGATGAGCGTGCTCGAATATGTGTGCATCCTGCTGGGAAAGTATAACTCAGACCCAGACCTTCCTTCGCCCCTGACCCGGTACTTCCACTATAATTCGTGAACTCCAATCGCTCGCGACCTAGGATCGTCTCAGAGACACCAGTGTCGCGAGTTGAAGCATAACTTGATGTGCTCAGAGAACGTCCTCCTGAGCGTTCGCCTAAGATAGCATCGGATTGGCTGTGGGCGATCTCGGACTCGTGGGCCGTGACACTGAGCCGTGCCGGCGCTAGGTTTCCTCTGTTCCACACTCTCTCTAAGACTGTGATTACAAGTCCTATGTATAAGACTACTTGTACCAAGTGTAGAGGATAGCGTAATCGCTCGGGCAGATGGATCTGCGAATGTAGTGTTCCCCCGGTGATAGATCAGCTACAGTGAGACTGATGGTCTCTCGATCATCCCGCTGTGCAATCTCCCCTAGTCCATCGTGTTTGCACGCGCACTCTGCGACAAATCCTACTATCGCGACTTGTTCTCGTCACGGTGTGCGCTGACCTCTCGGTTGATTCTGTGCGCTGTGTCTCTAAATCGGCACTTGTGGCTAGCTAGCGATCCCACCGGGGCGCGCTGTTAGACATACGTACTGGTAGCGGCACGCCGCTCGGGAGCAATATTAGAGTAGTGTGACAAATGACATGTATGCTCACGTTGGTTTGCACTAATCTTGTTGTGATTTGTTCTGCTTCGTATGCGCGCTCGGCACGAGGCATATGTATCTAGGCGCTGTCTTCGTTATCGCTCGGGTCACAACTAATGAGACCATGGCGTATACAGTATAAACGCAGGAAAGTTGAGGACTCTGCTGCCAACTGATCTCTTAGCGCATCCGTGATGTGATTGCCTATTTTGGCGAGTGTCGCCGATGTCCGGCCTCTCGCACTCGTGGATATTGCGCGAAAGATGTCAGTCCTTGATCGTGTTCCTGTGTCCTGTTACGCTGTGATTACTCGCTCACATGTTATTTCGATGTCTTCCTTCCGCGTGCAGCTATCCGCATAAGGTGCTCCTCTACGCGCACTCCTATCACAAATGATCGTTTGGATCTTCCTTTCCTGAGACTGGGAGGAGTGATGTGCGTAAAGTACTGAGGGCTGAGGTATCTTGAGTGTGGACACCCATTCGCTGCAGATCTACACGTGAGAGATCCATATATACCACGTGCTCGAGGTCTAGTGTATTCAATCGAGATGCAGGTGTGTGTTCACGTTCTAGGTGATCACGCCTCGCATAAGAGATCTGTGGTATGTTGTGCTCAAAGCCGCAATCGTCTAGCTCGTCGTGTTGAACGTCTAAAAGGGGGTTCTTGTGTCTCAGACCCGCGCTCGCTGTGATAGGCTCATAAAATGTAGCTGGTGTGTGCAATATGCGCTGTGCTAAGCTCATCGTATAGTTCGCCCATCGCTGTGAGTGGTATGATTATGTGTGTGGGTTCATAGACTATGGCTCAGACATCTCACAGAATCGCACCGCTCACTATAGAGAAGTCCTTACGTATCGGACGTTTGTGTGCGATCGCCGTAGGAGCTTTGGGTAGGGATTAATAAAAACGCTGACCAATCTTGCTTAAACGTGAACTATGTTACTGTACAACAGCGTCTTTTCCAAAATGTACTGCATTTTAAGTGAGTGAAACTACCATGGTGCTCTCAAACGAACCAGATCAACTGACCATACAACACAACGGTACGCAAGTTCGCGGGTGATTGCTTGTTGTGTTGTGTAGTGAGAGATAGGAGGTTGGAGCAGCGGATCCCTGAGAGAGGTTGAAACGTATGGTGCTGGTCAGAGTCGCTGTTATTCAAAGGAATGTTTTGCTGTGAAGATAGAACTGGGGTAGATCTCACGTAGACGCGTGTGTATGGCTTATTTGGCCGAGATGGCAGTGTTCGGAGATAGAACACTAAAATGGCCTCTGAGTATCTCCTCTTGTGTGTTGTGACATAGCTACGCCTTCACTAATATTGTAGGGCCACCCATGTATCCTCGACCTTCTGCGGACGACCCCCCATAGAGGCAGCACTAATATACAAGAGTCGTTTGAAAGTATCTTCATCAGTTTGCTGATTGTCGCCAGCAGAAACTTTCCTGCATTCGTATGATCCGTTCCGGCTAGATCCTACTGGGACATCCACTGTGAGTGTCTGTTCCCTTGTGTGACGAGTGCATCTAACTATCTGTGTAGTCTCCAACACACTCAGAGTAGATGGCATGTCTAGAACGTGGACGCCGATAGTGCAGTGGCTCACGCTCTGTTGAGTCTGTGCAATACAAGGAGATCATTTGTTTGATAGAACTAATGTCACCTATCAGTTTGACTTGATAGAAGTATCTATGCTATCTCACAGAGTGGTGCATCGCTGCTACTGCGCGCAAAATACATGTCGTAGATACTTAACGCTAATACACAAGTCCTGCCATAATTGAGTTGTCTAAGGAGTAGCGCTGCGCGCGAGCCGCTTCGGTAGTCTCGCAGCTGAGAGACCCCAGTTGATGAAGCATGTCGTATGTGGAGGTGTTTGCCACGGGAGCTTCTACCTGCGTGTCACGCGGATGGTGGTTTGTGTCTGTGTTCTGTAGGAGCTGTCGCGACTTATTTGTTGACGAGGGCGCTGTGTGATCCCAGAGGTCTCCGGTCATACTATCATCCCACACTTATCTTACACCTCTTTGTCGCTACGTTTTCTTGATAGCAGTCTAGTGTTCTCTTGGTTACCATAGTCGCATCTCTGTTCTAATATACCTAGTTGTGATAGCAGATAGAGATTTGCTCCTGTTGCTGACACCATACGATGGATTGCGCTAGGGCTCTCGATCAAATCACCATGACACGAACGACGCGCGCTCACACAAATTTCTTCTGTATCAGATAGCTCTTGAATCACACAGTTGTCGTGATATTAGGTCTCTGTGTGATGTCATATATAATTGATACCCAAAGACTCCGACACCAGTGTGAAGTCCTCTGGCTACCGTAGAAAGCGCCTGTACCCACTATCTCATAACACGCTATGTTTTCTGTCCATAGTCACATTACGTTATCTGTTTCGTCACTTTTCGGTCACACTCTCTGATACAGTCTCTACAGTTTTGGTGTCGCATGTGTGTCTACTTGCCGCTTATGTAGATTTTTGAGTTCGCCGGCGGTATGGTAGTGATGACTATCGAGTGTTTTAGATGTCTCAGTTGATTAGCTGGCTGAGGATCCCACTCACTAGTTCTACATGTTGTTGTCTCGTCATCTCACAACTGGCACTGTCTTGAGTCGTTCTATGTTGAAGTGTGTCAAACAGCTCTCACACGACTGTGTGATGAGTGGGTAATGTGTTGTGTAATACTGTATGTGCACTGGTGTCTGTGAGGAGCAGATGGTACTAAAGTGAGACGCAAGCTAGTGCGCGTTAGTCGTATCTTTATCTCGAATACATTTGATAGTTTCCCTCACTCGGTAAGAGTCTTGACTACTTGGGACAAGCACACCTCTACTCATCTATTAGCGACCCCTCCCGCCCTTGTAAAGTGCACTGTATCTGGTTGGTTGGCGACAAGAGTGCCGAGTTTCCACTTCGCCGTTTAGCGCGCTGTGATCATTCTGTGTGTTTCCTCTACCTCACCTACTGAACGAGACGATGCTCTCGATTGCGCATGAATTAGTCTATCACCTAAGATTGACGGCCAAGCTCGAATCAGTGACAAGTAGTATAACACGTTGGCACCAACCCCGACCATTATAGGATCGGTACTACATCAGGATGTCTATCTGTGTGTCTGAATCTACTCTAATGGCCTCTCGGATGCTCTCCCCGCAAGTGTAGAAGTCACGAGGCGTATATGACACTTTAGTCTCGATTGCTCTTATGTCACATGAGTGTCCGACAATACTTAGTTAGTACATGTGTGTGTGTTGAGAAGTTTCATATTACGAATATGTCTCGATCTCGCTCTGGCTGTGGTCGCGATAGCTCATGGTCTTGTTTGTGCGAGGAGTTGACTGTCATGAGTACAGTGAGCTCCGAGAGATCTCGAGATCCGCGCTGCCAACAGAACCTCCTATTAGGAAGGTCGCGCAACAGAGCCCTACTTCCTATCATGAGCTCTCTTCTGGTTGCTTCCGATGGGCGTTACGCGGTTAGTATGGGAAGTGGTGCTCAGTGAACATGATCCTTGTTGCGGCTTGTGTTAGGTTGCCTCTGCCAGCATGTGGCTGTGTGTCAGATTGCGCACGTCGCTCTTGCTAGATCGCGCCGTTGGGCTTTCGTCGCGCTAGATATCCTGCCGACATGTGTCGCCTGTTCAGTAGTTCGGCGAGAATCCCTATCATCGCGCCGCACTGGTGGGGCCTGTAGTCTCGCGGACATATCGCGTTGAGCTCTTACGCTTAGCTTACCAGTGGTGCTCTGCCATGGTATTATGATCACAGGTGTGGCACACTACGTTCCTCAATTCTTGGGTACTATCCATCCTCTCACTGAGAACAGTCCGGCTCGTGGGCCCCTTCTTCTGTGTTGATTACCTGTGCACTGACCTGATACACAGGGCAACACCTTGCACGGCGATCTGCTATGTTAACCAGTCGAATCGGCGCCCTGGTGCGCCTGCGTGCTGTGGATGCGTATTGAGTCTCTTATAGGCGTAGTATCGGAAGGCCATTCTCGGCATAGCATTACTCAGACTTGAATATTGAGTAGTTCTAGTATTGCGACTCGTTCTACTGATCCAGAGACTTGCTGGCTTCACGTTGTATCGGTAGTGACATAAGACTTGCTCGCAGAGGTCTCAGCGCATTGGGGTTAGAGAGGACAGAATGTTTGTCTCAATACATAGAGCTGCTCGATGCTTGTCTCGCAGGTGCACTCCCAGTGAGAATTGTCACGCTTACCTGTGAGGAGGATATGTACCAGAGAGACACTGATACATCACTGCGATTGTGACCTTGTTAAAAGCGGTACAATGAAGTCAGTGGCACGCAGAATAAAGATGCCTGCAGTACGAGTAGATCGCACTTATAAAGGGTTCGCGAGTTGGTATCAATGATGGATGATGCACTGACTCTGTGAAAGACAGACTTTTGTGCAACGGTGGAGAGCTTGTTGTATCTGTTGTCGACTCGGTGATATCTGCGTTATATGGCAGGTGTGAGTTGATGACAGTGAGATACACATCCAGCACGGTGTGGTTTTAGGCCCAGCTGATTGCCAATCACAACAGCGTTGCACCTCAGAGCCGCCTTTCTCGCGTGTTGTCGGTATAGTGTCTGGCTCTGTTACAAGATGAGAGAGATGCACTCTGTTAGGTTAACATTGAGACAGTGTAATGTGAATCGTGTGTCGTGTTCTCTCGTGTGCGTATCCGTCCACTCTAATATATGTGTCGATACGCGGATAGACCGCGCGTTGTGCAGTTGTGTTTGACTTGCGAAGTGGCGTAGCAGTATGTGCGTAGTTGGAGGTTATCACATGAGCTATCGGCTTTAGTCGGAACATCTATGCAAAGCCAACACGTGTATGGCGTGTAACGTGCGCGTATAAGCTCCGAACGATAGTGTTCTAGTGATAGGTATGAGAGCCAGTATGGCGTCTCACGCGACTCGACCATAGTATTGGTCCAATAATCTGCACAGCACATGATCAGGGGACTTCACTCCGAGTGGATTTGTAGTGTGATTGGATGTGTCGATAGATTTTGTAGCTCGCGCTGTATCCATCACGGGCTCGAACGATAGATGAGGTTCGTGAGGACGATGGAGGTAATGAGAGACGCGAAGATGTGTTGTGTGTCACGTCTCACTCCAGAGGTGTACTATTCGTGCAGTGTTTGCTCACGTTGAGTCGAGAATGCACGGCAGTTTGTGACAGATCGGTCGCTGTACGTGCGCTGCGCGCTGTAGTCTGTAAAAGGCGTACTTGCTGGCTTTTGCATCGTGGCACTCTCACGCAAAGGGTCATGTCACGCGTGAGTCTTGTGATACACTGCAGACTCGCAGTGGCGTCGAGACTTGAAATCCTGCCAGAGATGAGATTTGTATCCTGCGACCCGTGCCACGCGAGCGGCGATAGCGCCGTAAGTTAGCTAGTAGTACTCTAGTCGAGGTGGTGCGATAAGTGCGTTGATCTTGCCTGTATGTTGTATGGTTGCACGCCACCGCTAGCATCTGGCAGTTTCTGTTGTAGATGACCACGTTCCATCATCCACATGGCCGTGCTACTAGCCTGAGAAGCGGCACGGACGATTCTTTGGTGGAGAGAATGTTGTCTAGGAGTTTGTTACGCTCGCTGTCTCGATGGGACTGTCTCAGGTATAATGGCGGATGAATAATCTATGGTTGACGCGTGTGTCTCTCAAGAGTTAGACAATCGTGGAGCTCTCGAGAGTTGAATATGTGTTGCGTTGTACGCTCTGCTGTCTGACGTTGATAGGGTGTGGCCAGCATGGTTTGTATGAGACCGTAGAGGTAGAAATGTATGGTTCCTGATGCACTCAGTCTGTCTCGACCTTGGGAGTGTAGCGAGACGAATGATTCCAGAGATTCGCGTCGTAGATGTTGTGAAGGCTTGTGCATATCTATTCTCTGAGTGATTGAGTCTAGTCCACAGCGTAAACGGCAAGAGATGTGTCTGAAGTGTCGCGCGCTGCAAGACGAGAAGGTACAGGGTGGAGGTCGTAAGACGCGCGCGTTTTGAAGTGTTCACCTATGGTCGGATTGCAGGATGTATATCAGATAGAGTGGTTATGTTGTGCGAGAGAGTACCTGCAAGGGACACACCGCGGCAGTAATATCCTAAGATCCACTACAGGAGAAGTAATTCAAAAACCGAGAGGGAATTAGACGGCGAAAATTTAGGCTATTTATGAGTAAGGTATTTGTATTTGGAAAAAACTGTACAATAAAGCTTTGTGGGCTATAAACCGGGTGGGCAATAAAGCAGGTTTGACTGTATAGGCTTTTACCAGGCAAAGTGTCGGCAGTATCCATTCATGTAGGATATCATGAACTTTGTCACGTTTCGCTGCATAAGTAAAAGCGCTTACGCAAGAGGCCTGTGCATTTTCTCTTTTATCCGTTCACTGGTGCGGTCGTGGGTCATGCTCCTCTCACGTGGTTGCGTCACCAGTTGGGCGGATTTCCTCTCATCCTCTGTACGGCGGCTAGGTTTTGTGGGGGGTGTAATCAACTCGACTTTCACAATCACCTAGTTGACGAGTGGGAAGGACATTAAGTGAACCTCACTAGGTTCGTCGAACGAGAGAGGCATGCAGCAAGTGAAAAAGTAATTCCTGCTATACTTGCGGTCTAAAGTTCACGCGAAACCTGTTCGTTAACAATCAGATTTAAGCTCATGGGTTCCGGTCTGCCGTTAAACGTTTGGTCACCCTATTGAATTCCCCTGGGCGATTTCTCCGGAAATGTTTAAACACCTTTCTCTGTGTTGCAACTTCGCTTGTGTTTATGATCAGTTTTTGAATGTTCACTTACGAAATAATTCGATACCTCATACGATATTGCGGTTCTTCTATAACAAAGAAACATTTCATTTTGACCTCAGAAAATCGTCACCTAAATTATTATTACTATTTAACTAAGGTAAAATCTTCGTAAGCTGGCTGTTTAATGGAGTAGACCAACGTGGTGGGCAAACACAACTCTCGAATCGTAACGGATACATGGTGAACATACCAGCAATGGAAAATAAAATGGGCAAATTTGGTGTTCACCTTTGGAAGTTTAACTGTGATATAAAAAGTTTGATACAAACTTTTTTTGCACAACAAGAAAGTAACTGCATTAAACAAGAGAAAAGAATATATTACAAAGTTATTATATCCTGGGAATAGTAGTGCCAAGTCTCAATTGTTTTTCTTATTTGTTTGCATGTGATTAACCACTGAACTGACCCAGAGGCGTAGCATTGGTTGGGGCCGTCCGCCTTGGGAGGCATGTGAAGGAGGGCGGCAATTTTAATACAGTTCAATAGCAAAAGTATATACACTGAACTTACCTTGAATGAAGTCGTAAAAATGAAGGGGGAGAAACACACTAAAACGAAAGATGAAAATGGCACTACAAAGGTTGATCTACGGGAGAAAGTAAGTGATATTGAAAGCATGGATGCAGTAGGAAATGTCTTTTTTTAACGCTGATGCAGTGAATAAGCGCGAAGTTGCAAACTCGGAAGTGCAACCACACTTTGGCATGATAATACGCACATCAATCGATTTTATGGATGTCTATCAGCGGTCTGTTAAGATTGACCATGAAATTCTCACCATGCTTGTCCGGCTCTGATTTATTGTCGTAAAGCACGTCGATCATGAATTCAATAAGTACTGCTACTTGGAACGAATACCATGATGAGGCTAAGAAGTTAAAAACGAACTCGTTCCATCGGGAGTTTATAGAAAGTGAAAAAAAGATAGCAAACACGGATAATGTATTCTCACTTAACATAGACGTTGTTTTGTTTCGTCTGCAGGATGTTTCTACTGGGTAGTCTACTTTTTCGACTGATGAAGCTTTCAGAAACCAGCGGAAACTATATCCAAACGCGTATAAAGACGAAACTAGTAAATCAGGTGCTCAGTCATTCCTGAACAGCAAGGAGTTAGCAATCTGGGTAACTGGGGGGAGGCTATTTTAAAAAAGATGAGATCAGTATTCGATGGTAATTCCTTAATTACTTCTCGATAACTTTAGAAACGATGTGGTAAGAAATTCTGACTAGAATACTTAATATCGTCAGGTTTCAGGTCAAGCAAAACAGGACACTCTAGTATCCGAGACTCATCCATGGGGATGTAGGAGTGCAGGAGAAAAAGAGTATTTTTCAAAGCTTGTACATTTGTTGGTCAAGTATGAGCCTGTTCCTGTTGAACATTTAATAGCAGTCCAGCTGGGAAGGAAAAGCAGCGCCTTTTCTTTGTTGCAACAGGTACAAAATGAATTACTGAGCTTTTTGGTAATGCAAGGAGAAAGAAAATCGTGGACCCGGTCATGGAAAGCAATTATGTTTGTTTAACTTTAGTAGTACTACCGAGGTTCCTTACAAAATTCAGGTGAGTGGAATTGAACTGATGATTAAGGAGTCGTTTTTCAGCTTCTTTGCGAATAACAGTAAATAGCAGATGACATTGCTTGACTGGTATTGTGAGAAGCGGATAAGCATGAAATGCAGATTGACTACTGCCCTTGCTAGGTCTTAAACAGAGCAACTTTTACAGCAGGATGCCAAACAGATGTGTAGAGACCTCTGCGAAAGCAATCCAAAGTCACATTTGTGTTGTGTAAAAAGTTTCCCTAACTGGCTTGTGCTCTTGAGGCTGCTGCGAAGGTTCATTCTGGTACATTTTGACAGAATAGACCATCTATTCTCAACCTTTGTACTTCTAAATGTTGCTAGCATTTTTTGATTCAAGTCACCGGTATAATTATCGAGTAGCTGTATAATCGAAATGGAGTAGTTGAGCAGACGCCGCAAACGGTATGGTGAAGAAGTGCACGGAACTCGTCACTTCACTGAACCGTATCACAGATAATTAAGAAAATGCAGCCACAATTTCAGATGAATTTTGAATTCTAACTTCGGTATTGTCATTACCAATATTTTCCTTCTGAGACTGTGGAGAACTGTTTTCATAAGAACCTAGGATGCATAGAAATATCTAAACTTAAGGTGCTGGATTTGCGACAATGTTCTATGAAGCTTACTATGTCAAGAGTTATCCTTCTTCGAAGTAGAGAGTACATGTTTGACATTGCACTGGCTGCACCAAAGTCTATCTGCGCTGAGTTTGGATTAAACATGGTATATCGAATCAAGCGAACGGAACGAATGAACAGAGGAGAATCGTTTGATATATCGATGAGTTAAAACAAGGAATGTTTGACTGACAAAATGCCATAGATTTCAGTAAATTCATGACTTTGCGAACAAATAAGCGTTTATTACACCAATAAATCTGCTTGATGATAACTATGGATATTCGCTCAGCAAAGTTGAGGAAGATATTGAAAAAGCGGAAGAAGAAGATTCAGGGACAAAAGAAATTACTGAATCTTCTGAATGTTTAATCTTAACACAACATATCACTTTTGGAGTCTGCTGCACAAATTTCTTGCTCGGTCTATTAGCATCGCCAGCTGTGTCAGCGTCTTCTCAAAACTCAAAGTTAAAACGAACTACCTTCAAACAGCAGTAAGCCAGACAAGGCTCACGGAGTTGCAATTCTCTCCACAGAGTGGAAATTCGCAAGTGGACCGAAGTGTGTTGGTGCTATGAATACTATTACTCCAAGTAATGAAAGAAAAATGTATCTGTAAATTTTGCTCACAAGCAATGTAACAATAGAATAACTGAGTTTACGGCAGTCAATTAAATTTGACCTTTGTTGTTATCTGAATGCAGATATATAATGTCTGTTTGCAGTTGTGTGGGTTTACGGATTTACAACTGCCAGAGGATTTGCAATTTTAAGTCCTAACCGGACGGCAAAAATAATTGTTACTCCACTGAACTTACCTTGTTTTTAGAATATTAAAATGGGCATTTTTATATACGAACTGTTACAAATTACCTACAGAAAGGGGACATGAAGCCTAAAGAAACGCATTCTAGTATGGTTGACTCAATTAATGAGGACGCAGCTATAAATTCCCCTGTTATAATGTCAGCTGCGAGTAAAAAGTAGCGTGGAGGCAACATTAAGTAAATCCAATTCTTGTAGTCCAAAATCTTCGACATCTGCTGATCAGGTGGAAGGAATTCACCTAATGATATTAAATGATATATGGTGATTTGTTTCCCAGAGAGCTAGAATAGGAGCATCAGTTACGGCTCAATGCTTGCTGTTTTAACGTACACCATGAAGATGAGAAAGCCGGCTGCAAGGTCGATGAAAATAATGTTGACACTTGATCAGAAATTGAACAGGCTGAAAAAGTAGAGGAAAATTTGACCAGTTTCAAAGCAAAGCACACCAAACTTTTCAAAAGATTTGTTAATCAAAATGATTGTCGGTTTGTGACACCTAAGCAGAGTCAAAACTTAAAGAATACGTGGAAAAACGGTGGGTCCCCGCCAAAGAAATTCCGTCAAGTGACGTAAGCGAGGAAGTTGATGAACTATGCTATCTGGAACGATGAATGTGTACCAAGGTTAGATCTCTTGCCGACGAGTTCGAAAATCACAGACGAGTACAGCGCTTCAGATTTGCATTAAATTTAGTGAGGAATCAGTAAAAATTGGAAAGGGGAGCTCTCAGCAAGGGTTCTGCTAATGCATGATAACGTATCTGTTTACACTTCCTCAGTGGCTGAGTCAGATGCAACCATCTGTGGATCTGAACGGCTGCCACACCCAGCTTCTTAATCCAATCTGCCCTTATAAGTATTTTATCTGTTCCCTGAACACAAATCTCCTCTGCCGAGTCACAGATTGCCAATAATGATGAGTTGATCATGGCTGTAGAGCAATTTTTAAAGGGTCAATTTTCGACCGTCTTCAAAACCCAGATAGCAACACTTAAAAACCGTTGGACTTAGTGCATTCAAGTTTTGGGAGATTTTGTTGTAAAGTAATGAAAGATGACTTAGATACCTGTTTTCCTTCTATGTCGGGTCGTGAAATTGTTGATTCACCCACGTAGATACTAACCCATGTTTCTGCTATCTTAAATTCTTTGAAATTTCAGCATCAAATGTCTGGAGAATTTTAGTACACAAATTAGTGCAGTAAATTCAAAATGTAACTGTGACATTATATCACCTTTCTCAGGTAAGAAATCGCTCAATCACAAAGCATTGAAGTCGCATTGACCGCAACTCCCAACTGATCTCGTTGGGTATAGTAGATAATGCGGTTTAGAAACGTACAGATCTACATACTTATATGCTTTTATACTGTAATACTGTGATACTTATTTTCCACTTTTCGTTTACCACACGTTTGCAATAAATGTCCGAGCTTACAATTGTCTCAGTTTATTCCTCGAGTAAAGGAAATTCCGTCTGCTGAATTGAGAGCAAAAGCTAAAAGTCATGGCGATGCGCTGATGAACAAAACAGTCCCACCGATTTTATGACATTCAATTCGATCAATACCATTTAGCTCCATTTAGTGTTTTGTCTTTTTACATTTTTTGGCAATAAACATAAACTCACAGTTTCGCCAAACCCAAACGTTGTACTACGTTTGTCCATTTGAACTGATGCGATAGCTAGGCTGCATTTGGATAAAATGTGCTCCCGAAGGAGACATTAAAAACAAGAATTGGGACTCGGTTGCGTTTTTATATCATGATCTCGGTGGATAGTCGCTCAACGATTGACTCGGTACAAGACTGGAGAGAGCAATAATTCCATGCACGGTTGCCTAATTAAAATCAGTCCGATTTGTCACACGGAAGACATGGCGTGGTAATACGGGAATCCAGGGGACATTCAAAATTCAACCTGTTTCCAAACAGTCGGTATATGCATAGATATCTAAACGGAACGCATGCATTAGATTTCAAATTTTGGGTATATGGTTTGGCTCAAAAGTTTGTCAAACATATTTAAGTACTTCGGTCAATAAGAGCTCCGCATATTTTATGCAAGGCTGTGTAAAAAATATGCGAAGGTAAAACTTGGTATTCCTCTTATATCCCCATCCATAAAATAAAACATTGTGGGGCGAATGTCATTGAGTGCATTCCCTAGACAAAGCATTTTAACTTTTTATATGCGCCAACCGTAGTGAAATTGAAGAGAGCTGAAGTGATTGGCCATAGTTAAACAACAGTGGGCGCGACTACGCAGAAAAGGGGAACAGCACAGTTTATTAATTTCGGTCTTAGTCGTAAGTGACACTGAATCAATGGGGAAAAATACAGAGCTCATGAGCAGTCCTTTGGCGATTAATGAATACTGTTCCTCCCCAGACTTTAGAAGCCAGCTGTGACGTAAAAGTTACCAGAACGTTTTTAAATAGCATTAGAACAAAATACTAGACACTGCTTCTTTGTGAGAAATCGTGAATTTCATGCAAACATTACATTCTTTATTGTATAGTTATGGCTTATCTTTAAAATCGTGAACATTGCTAAAATATTGCGCACAGCGTTCATTACAATCCAACTCAAGCAGTGGATGTGTGCACAATTGGGAGCTGAATAATGAGCCACAACACATACGATCTCTGCAAGCTATTAAACAATATATTATTTACGAAAAGGTCTCTTAAAAAGCGGTTTGCTGCAGAATAAACAGCATTGTTTTTTAACGGGAATCATCTTAATAAATCTAGAAGAAAAGAGTTAATTTCTCGCAGAAAACATGAAAGTTAAGGGATGACCAATGACATGTAAATCCACAGGCTTTGTGGGTTTCGTCCTGCCTTGCCCAATGCTGCTAACGGCCTAGAGTTTAAGAAGGTAACAAAGGAACTGGTTTATTATGACTTAGGTGGCACAGCCCTCTATGTCTCCCGTAGGTGCGTACAAAATATGCACCTTCTAATGCCAAGCTAGTAAACCTAATAAAATGCCCATCAATGGAAAAACTTGGCGAAGCTATATTGGAAGCACGGTTGTGGGGTTGAGATAGTACCTTGCAGTCTAACCCCATGGGTCCGCAGCATCTACTCTGAAGACACGCTGGGTGTTGATTTGGTATTTAGTCAGACTAATGATAATAATGAAAATAGTAATAATAATGTATATTTCTCTTGTGACCGAGAAGCCATGCCAACACAGGGACGGATCGTGTGTACATGTACAACAGGATCAAGCATGCAGGGTTGTCAATGCTTGGAGGTTAAAGATGGAGGTAATAGGCAAGTTTTAAATGAATGTTTAGGGTTTTAATTGTCGTTTCCCATCAGAATATGAGCAATCCAAGTTTTTGATTCTGGTTCGGATCAGGGACACCATGAAGGCGGCGGGTTCATGGAAAAGGAAGTAACATGAATCGTGGATAAGACAACGCTCGTGCATAATAGCCTAGAGTAATACAACTCAAGTTATCTCTACTTAGAGCAGCTTTACTTATTTGCCCAAAACAGTGAGCTAGAATTAATAAATTAAGGTAGCTAATTATGAATTTCAGAGCTTTAGTTGCGTCAGCTGAGTAATGTAAGGTAACAAGCACGAAGGAGCGCTTTTATGCAGATTAAACTGCCAGGATATTCCTAGACTTAGATATCGAATTGACCCGATCAAGCAAGATGTACTGTGTGTCACGGAGTCGTTGGGAGTCTAAATGGTCTAAGTTACCTGACTTTCAGAGTTCACTTGTAGATGAAGAATTTCTAGCATGCTCAGCCGTGTAGCGTAAATATTGCTGTTAAAGTGAGACGAAAAAAAGTGGGATGTATTGTAAGAAAACTTTAGGCGAAGTAATACCATCAACCCTGGGACCGTATTCTTTGAGTAAGCAGCCATGCAGTGTGGTCCTTCGAGAGGGTTAACCACAGCACCACACCCCATGTTATCGGGTGTCAGGGTGAATTAGAAGCGGACTAGCCACCACGAATTTTTGTTATCATTTTGGTTTCTTTTTCTTGTCATTTGGCTGCTCAAACAGTCAGCTCGTTCGTCATCCATTGTCTTTTGTGCGTAGGCACATAATGAACCAAATCTCCGGAATCGTTTATATATGCCATTAATTGAGAGTTCAGCAGTTCAGAGTGTACTGTATTTCTCTTCAGCACACTTGTTTTTCACCAGGGGGTCCTTGGCCATTCTCCTTGTGTCGATAAACGTTCTGCTTGGAGGCCTCCTTGCATCACCTAAGGAGATGCGCCTAGTCGTGAACAGCAATGAAGAAAAGCACGGAAAGAATAATGAAGTAAGATGCAGAGAAAAGGATAAAAATAACGAGAAAATACTTGGACAACTAGCTTATGCTGGTGCTGGATGCCATCATGTTGTTTGGTGTGATAAGTTTTAACAGAACTTAGGAGAATACGATTTCAATTTAGCAATGGGTTGTCTCCACCATTCAAAACGACTTGAATATGTGAAGTAACAGGTTTGCATAGCGGAAAGAATAGTGCAAACACGCGAAGAAAGTTAGGAGTAAGCAATACACGGGTATTTTTTCTCCCTAAGTGTGGCTTCAGTGATGTCATTTTAGAGTAGAGTAGAAGGTGTGCTAGGATAAGTCGAACTTCCATCATCTATCCTATATTATTTGGGCCAGATGCAGTTAACAAATATGTAGGCACTTGAAAATTGAACGTCCTCAATATTTTCGGCATAGTGAGAAAAATCTCTTTATGCACTTTATATTTGGCTGCGTTCTCACTTGGCCGTAAATTGGATGGCAGCTTGTCCGATAAATTAGCACATTTCGCCGGGAAAAATTTGGAACTTATTTTCAGCTTTCCCTGTTGTGTGGATAAGGTATAACAGCTATTCCATGTTAGACATGTAGAGGAACTTTAGATGGTTTAGGGCGAACCCTATAGTGTATACCGAGCAATGTTTCATACGGCAAAAAAGCACAGATTTTTCCTCAACTGGCGTAGGCATAAAGGGTCTACTTGTAGTCGGCGACAACAGTGTTCATAGCTCATATCTATTAGATCGTCCAATGATCACTTTTGTTAATTTCTGTTTGATCCTATCTATAGCTATCCGATCTATCTATCCTACGCACGTGATTATGGCTGATTTTGCAATGTTCCATCATAGGTCTTATAATGAGCGTAAGCGTTTTTGGTCTTGCTGCAGGTAGGACAAAACGCTTTGTTATGTAAGCTATTAGTTGGCTTGTTTTTGTTAGCTGTTAAGAGGCATGCGCAAAACAGTTGAGGAAAGTGAGCTACATTACCCCAAGGTCTCTTACTAAATAGGAGCTTAGAACGTTTGTATTAGTAAGGGTGATGGAGCCTTCAGGTATGCAGCATCCATACCCAAGCACCTGCGAATTTTTACCTGTACATTTTATGAACCAAGTCTTACTCCACGAATTGAGTTCAGATAAATCCTCGTATATTTCCCTAGGGGTCTAATTCGAGAATAATGGGTGGGATGAGTAGACGAGTGTTATATCATCCGCACTCAGACACGCTTGTCTGCGTTTTATAGAACCACCTATGGTATTTATAGAGATTAGTAAGAGAAGTGGTCCAAGCACACATACTTGGACAACACCACTAGTGACTTCTTTAGAAGAAGAGCGATGTTGGTCGATTTTAACTATTTGGTAGGATTTGAACCAGCTTAGAAATGAGTTACTGATTCCGTGAGAGTGAACGGCAGACAGCAGTGGTTTGTATAGCACACGATCGAAGGCCTTTGCATCAATACTAGAATGACGATAACCGTCATGCCACTGTCAGAAACTGATGTTACATGGTCAACGTATTGTAGCTGACATGTTAGACTGGAGTGTTTCATAAGAAAGCCGTGTTCCCTGCTGTTTTTCAGGTCTAGTCATGTAAAGAACTGAACAAGACCACTTATAACGATTCGCTCCAGAGCTTTAGAAGCGGCCTCAGGAGGATTAATAAGGCGATATCTTGGCATTTCATTTCGTAAGCCATCTTTATGCTTTGGTGCTGTTATGGAGATTTTCCGATGTGGGGTGACGCATCCGCCATATGACGATAGTATATATATGTTTAGCATCAATAAATGCGCGTTTTTACATCCAAAATTATTAACAGCTGGGAAGACATTATCCAGTTTCGGTAGAAACGCTAGTTTTATGGCATGTTTACTCGTATGGACATCATTCAGGTTTACGGGAATTCTCGATCGTAGCGATCGCAGTAATAGTAGATACTTCTTGCTGGTGCTGCTAACTTTTCAATAGCCAGGAAATTTCATCAGAATGACCAATGCCCTTTGTGGAAAAGCACTGCGTCTTATAGTCGAAGTGGAGTAATGAAGTAGTTTACCGCTGCAACTTTTTTGCCGTATAGACAGGGATGCCTGATTTAACTCCGAAAATTAGATAGCATGAGGTAGGACATTTCTTCTATAATGCATTTTTTGAAATGTCTTCACAGCGAAGAATATTGCCAAGGCTTCTTTCTCTATATAGACATAATACAACTCGGCGGGAAACAGTGACCAGGCTGCATGTGCAATTTTCAGTTCTGAACAATCTGTGAACTTGTGGGCTATCATTGAACCAATGATATAGTTCTAGGCGTCGGCATAAGTAGCGATCTTAAAAGTAGGGTCGATGAAGTAGGATAGAAGAAGATTGGAACATAGTGGCCTATTTAACTTGTCAAATGAGCTCTGGCATTCTTTGGATCAGTTTCAACGATTATTTTGGTTCAGTAGGTAATTAATTGAATTACGCAAACGAAGCATGTGCGGTAGTAGCCGGCCGTAATGACTTATGAGCTTTCGGCGGACCTTTAGCGTCGCAACATTTTTGGGCGGCGGCAACTCCTTGATTACCATGTTGTTTGCCATGTCTAGGCGCCTGCTGTTCTTGTCGATTATAAAGCCGTGAAAAGCAGTCGAGTCAATAAAAATGGTACACATCACAGGTCAGGGCCTGATTCAGCCAAGAACTTAATCTAACTATTCGAATAAGTCATCAGCATTGTCCCCGACAACAAGCTTCTTCAAGAGACTTTATGCAATTATTTACATTCAGGAAAGTTTCTCTTTTTAGCCATGAATCGTGGGATGAGTGTTTTGTATAAAATGTTGTGTTGACCAGTAAAATGTTAGGAGCTAATCGCTATTTTGGTGGGATGACGAATTCATCTGTGTCCGATTCCTGTATCCTGTCATTGCCTCTCCGCCTCTCACTTTGTATGTAATGTATGGCGCGTTTGCCAGTTTCGTTGGTTAGTTGACTGAAGTTATCCGAACAGTTGTCGGTAAGTGGTCTGACTAAGTGGCTGCTCTCGTGTCTTTGGTTAGCATATGCTGCTTTGGCCCGGAGCTCGGAAGGAAGACGGCTGCGGCTCTCATTCCATCCTTTCTCTGCCATTACTGAGGTTCGTGTAGATTGAAGTACCACTTTCACAATACTCGGGCTACATCCCTTGTAGCTTACCGGCGCCATATTTATGGATTTGTGATGCAGGATAGAGTCTTCCAAGGATCGAAGAACTTAAATTGACCAAGTAAGTGACCTCTATTGCTGTCATCGATCAAGCTGCTTGAGTTCCATCGTTTGTGTAAGCACATTATATTTGACTTAGACGACAACTACGCAAATCCATTGCAAACGTGTGCAATAAACGGTATTATATCGTTGCCTCAGGTTCCCAACATAATATTTGATAAATGCAGGTCACCACGATTTAGAAACATGAAACGTCTATAGTCATGTGCAAGAATGGCAGATACCAAATTACCGTCTGCTAACTATCATTCCAGGCAGATTTCTGCTTTATAAAGCCAGTGATAACTTCATCACTGAATTCCATCATTAACTGAGGAGACCTTACTGTTCAGAAATAGCAAAGTATAGGTGAGGATTTGCCATTTAGCAAAAATTTTCTGATGGTTTATGAAAGCTAACTGATTATGTTAGTCCTGAAGAAATAAATGATTTTTTATTGGACCTACTATAGCCTTCTGACCGTTCGCACTATCACATATCTTCTCAAGTTTAAGCGATACGGGACTTGTGTTCCTGTCTGTGATTGAAATGTGACTCTTCTGAGAGCTTTTGATATGTGAAGTTTCTCTTCGCCTTCCAGGGTCCTTCGTTCATGCATTCTGTTATCCTATATTACTCGGAATTAGAGCTTTGTCAATTGCTAATCTTCAAAATGATCTTACAAGAGTGCTCACCTCACATTTTCTGCTCTTTGCGGTTGATCCCAAGATATGGATGGTTATAAATACTGCAAAAGGAACACAAGGCGTTATAAGGCGACTTGGACAGATCCAACTGCAGGCCGAACAAACGAATTTTTCTCTCTCAGCCCAATGCAGATTTTAACATATAACACCAGAACCCATAAGAATTGTCCTCACGGAGCGTTACATTGTAGCACCCACTCCATGAAAATAAGCATAAGCAAAATAAGCATGCCGCCACCTATTGAAACTAACGACAGCATCTGGATTAGAGGTCACAAGACAAACTTTACCACATAGTATGGGCTTTCAAACTACGCCGGAACTTTCTGTACCACAAGTGTATTACTATTAGTTAGCGCTTCAGTCAAACGTTCCTTGTACGCCAGTGTGGTCATATTGAAACAAAGGCGTTTTCAAGTCAAAATATTCGTATACAAAATGGGCACATTATTAAAGCTTACATTACCAAATGTAGAGGGGATAAATTAATACCATGGAAAATACGAAATGTATCATTGAATAGATGATAATGAAAAGAGTGAACTTTCATCACTAGAGTAAATGATTCCGCTTTACAGAGTAACCGTCAATCTAGTTAATAAGACATATTTTTACTAAAACGTTTTTCATAATTGCTTTCGGTTGACGTAAATTTCGTATCCAATATCAATAACTAGGAGATCGTGCACAGTTTCTCACACTTTGTATCCAGAGGGGGGATACGATATGACGGTCTCGATTACCTAAAATAATTTGCTGAATGAGGATTCTGTTAGACTATTCTTGTAAAACTGGTATATCTACGGCTAATAATTAAGAATGGTGTTCCGCAAAGGAGGGAATGACAAATGTATATGCCGCGCCTCACGGAAACCTCATCTTATACTACCTGTTTCGGGCACAATAGCAAGACGTTAAAGCGACAAAAAATTAATTTGTTTCAAAAGCCTTCCAAAATTTTGAATGGTCAAGCTTTACCACGTTCAATTTGAGATACCGCAATTTGTGTGTAGATGGTTTGTGGCCAATCGGTAGACACCCGTTTAACGTCACCATACCACTGTACATTCCTTTTTCACCGTCAACCATTTTTGAACGCAGGGCAACGGCTGTCAGTGTCTTTAAGGAGCTCGCGGATGTAAGGCTTGTG
The DNA here is from genome assembly GCA_944474145.2 of Dicrocoelium dendriticum. Lineage (NCBI taxonomy): Eukaryota > Metazoa > Platyhelminthes > Trematoda > Plagiorchiida > Dicrocoeliidae > Dicrocoelium > Dicrocoelium dendriticum. The sequence goes on from OX104065.1 coordinate 122,669,255, forward strand.
ATTGCACACACAATAATGAGTCGTTAATGAGTCGAAGTTGACCTGGTTGTCCGTGCACAGTAAATGTCTGGTGCTTGCAAGTCAATCGTTGTACAACCATCACATAGTTCAGATTTTTGGGAATCAGCTTTGGAATAACTCCTTCTCTGGAACCCAGACGAAGCCGGGTTCGCATTTTCAGTGTGGATTTGACCGAGCTAGGCAGTTCTCAATTTTTATGCCATACGCAACTTGAATGTGCTAATGTAGACAAAACAATCGTCAAGGTTCCTGTAGCACACGCTTGTTGTTGCCATGTAACCTTGACACAGCAACGGCGAAGCAAATGTCCTAATAACAGCGTGAGTGACCAAGCTATTGGTGACGAGGTTAGATTACTTTCTAGTCAACTCTTCAAAACAATCCACTGGTTTTCACCTTGATGATTTATTAGTCATACCAGCCTCATGCAAACTTAGCGTAATGTACGGCAGCGCTACGTGTAGTGCACGCTGAACAGTCTCACAAAATACTAACATTGGAATTTTTAATTACCTTGAGTTTTTAAAGAAAGAGACACTCAGGATGATCTGTAAACCCTTGAATGGTTTTATTTGTATGTACCTACGCTGGCGGTTTTAGCAGTAAGTTTAACTTGTGGCAAACCGGTTTTGCTTGCCCGATTGACCGATTTAGAAAGGGAACTGTTAATCGACAAACGGCGTATCTAGCTTGCTTTGCCATGAATAATTGAAAAGGTTGAATATAAGGATATCACAGTTTCTGCTCCTTAGCATTCGATTTCGTTTCCTCTTCAAATAGCAAATGTTCAGTGATAATTCACAGCTGGTTTTCCTGTTTGTCTTTTGCATAAACCTCCGTCTTTCAGGCTCTTCGCTATCCACGGAAACAAGTGGCTTTTCTAGCCGTGTCCTCCGTCCTGATTGCCATTTCAGGATTTTAGCCAACTGATCCTCTCGGTCGTCTGGACTCCGAGGATAAACACCAACGAGTATGCCTTTTAAGACGATCGATCTGAAAGTTCTCGCCTCATGACTTACTACTGTCGTGTGGTTTATGTTTATGACATAGGATTGGTTACTCCGGGGGGGTATATATAAACATGCAAGTGCTTCCATGATCATAAAAACGTATTTTCGTTACAGAATATTGTTTTCGTTCTGCTCAATTGCGCTTCTTTTTAGTGTGGTAAAACGAATTAATGGTGTGGCTAAATTCACTGTGCATATTTTTCAACCCTGCTTCTCCTGACCAAGGATAGACTGCAATTTTTCACTGGAAATTTTAAACCTTAACGAAAGGTTGTACAAAGAACGCGCCATGATAGTCGATCCAACATTTTCCGATGCGACTATTAGTGTTGAGCCGTAAAATTTCGCTAAATACTTGATACTTACGCTCGGGGACGTGTGAAATGCTTTCCGCGCATAAACACAGTTCACCAAGTTAAGTAACTCAGATTGAAAGATTTACGGATTTTTCCTAAAGGTACGATGTTTCATGGCGTGTACTATTGTACGAGGTGAGAGCGAAGTTGTATGACTGACGACTTAAAGATTTATGCTAACCTAATCTTCACACTGAGTGTTTTTTATTCAAATTAGTCCCCCTTGGAGTCTAATGATATTTCCAATCCTTTTCAATTACCCTTGCATCCGATCCAGAGAGGAATCTTCCGCGATCTTCCACAGATTATCGTAAGGCCGCTTTGATTTCGTGCATGCTTTCAAAACAACTCCCTTTGACGCCATCTTGTGGTTAATGAAAGGGTGAATTCACACATAGGTGGGTCGGTGAGCAGGGCGGTTTGCTGCAACAAGTCTGACATTACCAATATGGACCAGTTAGCTGGTGTCCAACAATTCTTGGCCGAGAAGTACATCGCTGTGACACACGCACTGTAACAGGCACACCTCATATAATTGTTATCACAACACTTTTGCTGTATCGTATCGTAAGTAAATCCGTACCGTTTCCATGGTGTAGTGGCTAGTTTCAGATTTGAGGTGTGAACACTGGTCACAGGTCAAAGGTCACAGGAGTACAAAGCACACTTCACCAGAATAAACTCGCACTGTTCCTATGATTATATATTTCTCGCACTATTTTGTAAAGTGATAATCGTCTGCAGTACCTAAGTATCCCTGTCCTGCTTAAAAGGCTACAAAACGCTTATAGACAGTTAAAGGCACAACAGAGTTCTAAACGGGATTAGCTAACACGTGACAAAGTACCCAATTGTGTTGTGTGCGATAACTTCGCTACCCATAGGAACTGGAGCTTTTGTCATGGTATCGGCAAAGTGAAACACAAAACTAAGATAGAGTACCATGAAGCAATAGCTGCATTTGGGGAGTCAAAACGAATAGATGCACCTGCTGCGTAGCCGAATTATGAAACGTCTTAACGCAAGTTAACTGCGTTATTTTATGTTTCGTTATTCAAGTCATACGACTACCAAATTGGTGTTGATTATGTTCCAACTTATTTTAGGAATAAAGCTTAAAGGTATCGTTTAAAAATTACCAAAGTCTTTTGGACACTCGTAATTTTTAAACGAAAGCTTTAGACTGTTAATTCATTTGTTCTTTATCTAACAATTAACTTTCACTTTTAGGAGACAACCACCCACCTGTGCTTCGAAAAGCCGTAAATATTTCACGCGTCTCCTTCGTGCACAGCTAACCACGAAACTAAGCGGGAACCTCGTCCTATCATTCCTGTCAGTTTAGGAATAAACTTATCGAGGACAACACACCATCAAGCTAGTCGGACTTGTGCGACGGCCCTGACAAACTAGCATTTAGACAAACAACTTATCTAAGATTTCATCTTGTTTGATTTATGGTAAACTGTGACAATCCGACCTTTAACGAATTAGGTAAGGGAAGCATACAGCAGAGCAGTTAAAGATTATCAATTGTATAAGGATGAAAACGGGTGATTATTTAATTACCAAGAACCCAGCAGGCGTCGAAATGTTGCAAATTGTCTGTCCTGTAGATGGAACCTTCATAGAGGTGATATGACGAGGTGGAGTTACTGGAGTTTGTGTGGGAAAACCTTTTCCACTTATTCTACAGTACTTCCCTTGAGGAATACCCGGAGTCAACTGGATTTGGTTAGTAGTACCGCCTGAAGAACAGCAGTCTAAACTCATAAACTGATAATAGTTGTATATAATTGATCAAATGCGTAGGCTTGCTTTTTGTGTACAGTATATAGGGACATTAGTACAGATAATTTCATCTACCCATTCTTAATTAATAAATTTCTCACTATTAGACTAAGTCAACGATAATGTCAGCTAGCAGCCAAGGGTCTCTTCTGGAAAAACGGTTAACCAACACTTTGTAGAGATAAAATATGGGTGCTACCGACGAAAATATCTCAGTCAACTTTTAAAAGCTTCTCCTTTTCCTACTCAATTAGTTCGGAAAGAAACCGTCTGGATTCGATTCGAATCAAAGTAGCCTGCTCTGAAACCTCTTCCAGAAACTTTTACCTCTATTTTATATCCTAACCAATAATTATCCGAGAGATCGTGATGAAAATGTAAATCACATCGGGCCAACGCCTTCAGCGTTTGTTCGTCTGTGATATCATTACGGTCTTAAAACATCTTTATTTGGTGGGATTGCGCAATGCTAATGGGATGCGAAGGGAAGACCATGTGGCAAATGCTGTTTCGGACCTCTAAGCAGTCCGATAAGTAAGTTAAAATTTATATAATATTATTAAAGGAAATGATGCCTTCGATTCAATCAACTGCATGGATGTATTTATGTTTGAAGAGTTGTAATTATTATAGATAACACTGTCATTTGCAAGAAAAAATGAAAGATAAAATCTGCCAAATAATAAACAATTTAAATCAATTACTTTGCACTAACAGCGTTCGTTGTCATAAGCTGGGGAACAATATGTACCAATGAGCCCTGTTTTGACTAGGAAAGAAAGATCGCAGTGTGATCAAATTGCAACATTGCATGAAGAATGTGACTGGCGTTTTTAGGTATGAGCACTATATTATATTACATTAGTTTTGCGTCAACGCTTCCAAAAACAAGGAGAACAAGCGTCGTTCGGTATAATTAAATATGTTGACCCACAATAAATCTTCGAAGCGTGCCGCTGTAGGCATGATCATAAGTTTACAAAAGTATGGGTGCCCTAACACAAAGTACTAAGATTTGGTAAAAACATTTGGTAACTTTCCAAATATCCAAAAAATATGCTAGGAAATAAAATGATTAGTAAAGTGTAGTGTCAAACCGGGAAAAAAAGTGGTATCACATATGCGAAAACAGTCAAAAATATAGTGTCCACGCAAACATTAATGAAGGCAGCAATGATGGCAAGTTTGAAGAACGTTCCAGATAAGAGACAGGTTAGATTCAAGAAACTTCCACTGCAAAGCCTCTTCCGTCTCTTATCGATGGTTATTGATAAATATAATTATGTTTTGAAAATTTCGAACAGTCTCAATATCCAACATATCAATGAGTGTCATGAGTCGAGGTGTCAGAGTATTGTAGATTTTAATAATTAGGAGAGATCTATCGATATAAGGAATAAAGACTATCAAAATGATGTACAAAATGTGCAGAGTAATCCTTTGTTTTTAAAAAGGCTAAATAATGGGGATAAAAACCTAGGCGGAAGATCTTATGAAGTCCAAACATGATATTTGATAGCGTAGGAAAGACGTCTCCTGATTCCTAGCTAGATGGATAACAGATTTCCAAACGTAGATTAAATGTAGTGATGAGCGAAACCACATTACGAAACGCAAGAATGTTTCGGGAGGGAAAGGCAGATATCCAGGTGGTATCTGAAAAGGATTGAAAAATATTCTAATAAATATATTAGTGGAATCGTCCAGAATAATATTGCAGCGTATTTGTTGGCAGATCCTTAGTACAGAATGTGAGAATATCCACACAGGAGAAAACCGATATGATGTTGATCCGAAGGTATTATTTCATGATGCGAAGATTTCCTAGTATGAAGAAGAACCGTTCCTCTAGTGCGATCAACAATAATATAGACACTTATCTACAGCGGCCAAGAAACATAATTATGTGTAATTGGACAAGAGATCCATAATACTTCAGAATATGTCAATCGCAGATAAGTTAGACGAAGCGGTTCAATGAATATTGCATCGGTATCATCTCGTAAAAGCCAGCATAATTTATGTAAGTGCATCATTGTTTCCTCACCTAAGAGTCTTTAAGAGATTTAAAATTGCAAGTTTGGTGGCCATAAATGTCACGCAATATTCCAAGTAAATAATGAATAAGCTTTCTTGTAGACCATGCATCAATATATACAACAGAGGACCGCAAAGTTATGTGGCGCGTACTTCAACCCAAGCGACACGAGGTTGGGTGCGTTCCACCAGCCTGTAGTGCAAAAATACAATTAAACTTTTGGACGAAAATGCAGTATTTCTGTTTATGTATGCGTTTACTGTTCCATATAATACAATTAACAATAAATTTGGATACTTTTGTGGAATTTCTACATGTGTTTGCACGCAAATAAGTGCTCCTTTGCGATGGGCAAAAATGTCTGGTGAATGAACGACTGCCAACAGAGACGATATGTATCCGAAAGATTGCACATAACTAAATATGCATATATGTTGCGCTGTCACAGCCAACGAATAGAAATTAATGCCGAAAACAGAAATTGAACTATGCTGTACGAACTCTCTCAATAAAACACAATATGGTGTTCACTGTAATTAGAAGCAACCTTGAAGCAACAATATTTTCCTTATACAAAAGGTGAGAAAAATGCATTTGGACACCAGGGTGGGCTAAAAGCTCTTTCTCATCTCCGTTCCGACTGCTGACTAGTAAAATTACGCACCAGGTTTAACAGGTACCATCAGGACATTTGGACACCAGTGGCTTATGCGTTTAGGCCATCGTTGAAAGTAACGGACCACCAAATCTTGCAAGCTAACTCTGATTCTTACGGCTTACCATTTCTAGCTTTACAAGCTGCCGAACACGACAATTTGGGTTTCAAGAAGAATGGCCTATCCTGTAGCAACTTAGCTTGCTACAGATTGACCGAATGAAAATTTTAATAGTTTTGTAATTTAGTAACCACAATTACAAATGCAGTTTTCAAATCCGGTAACACAACGTAAGAGACCAGAAGGTTCTGCGCAATAACAAACAACAATACAGTTGTAAAGAAATGCTTACCTCGAAACGGTTGAGCAAATGTGCACTAAATGTTATTCCATCATTCGAGACAAAATGCTAAGATAATTATCCCAAGGCTATACACTGTTTTACCAATAGTGGAATGCTTACTGACCCCTTGTCACCAAATTAAACTGTTAGAGTTGAGAACAAGCTGAATTGACCGTTTGTGCCATATTTGCACTTTGGCCTCTAACTTGCTAGTATTCCTTTTAGCAAACAAAGCAGGACTGATTTGTCGGAAGTTGGCAGAGGCTTTTGAGCCAAGGTCAGCAACAGTAAACCCGTTGGCATGATGCAAGAAATGTTTTGCGTAGCCGTAAATTTAGACAAAATAGAGCGTAAACCAGTCGTCTTGGTCTCTCATTTTTCTAGTATTCTGTTCCAACAAAAGCCACTGAAAAGAAAAATGCTCGGAAAGCTGACAGAAATGTTGTGCTGGAGCGATCTGTAAATTGCTCCTTCCAACTTTCTTGGACATTTCTGCGGACGAATAACTTGAATGATTACAACTGCTTCCAGACTAGTTCCTATTAACTTCATTGCCCCAGTTCAGAAAGTTTTGGAAACAAGCGGTTTGTACAGTAGTTTAGTAATGTTTTGCTCTTGACACAAGAGCTTCGTCGGACCAGGTGTATCAGTGTAGGATCGGAGTGAAATTTTATATCCAACATGTAGGATAACCGCCTTACCCGAGACATGAGCTATGGTTCATTGCAGACACATTTCGTGATGTGTCCTCAGATGGTTCAACCACAGTCTATAGGTTCCTTTGTTCGTCATTGCCTTAGCGATGATAAAGGGTCGAGTTGCACTATCCAAACTGATGCACGCCCCGACGCTCGTCTGGATTCTTGGCTTGAGCTCGCTAGCCACGCACTAGAGATTTATACCCCGTCTAGTATAGTCACACAGCTGTCCGATTTGGTAATTTCCAAATCCTCGCAACCAAACACTGAGGAGTTGATCTCATACCCGTCCTACTGACCTCTACGTTATCTAACTAGATCTGTTGACCCGTGTCTAACTCATGAACAACCAGGACCGAATCCCTAAGTGCTGTCTGGAATTGGAACGCGTTCATCGGTGCTTTGAAATGCGCCTCCTGTGCTCAGCAATTCGTGTACGTAACTCACACTATTTGTCCTATGTACACATGTGTACTGTCATTACATACGAGTTTTTAAACACAGTTAGTCGTCCTATCCTTGGCAACGGGGGTCCTTCAGGTATACCAGCGATAAACGTGACGTTTGACGTCGTCGGAACATCACCTTTACATTTTTTATTTTGAACCTTACAACCTACCTTCATTTGTTGAATTCTTACAGTCCATATCCACTCGGTTGTGGGTCTTGACTGTCGGTTTAGCACTTTATGTAACTGGCGTTTGACTAGCCGCCGTGGTTAACCACTTTCTATTAGTTTTCTCATTGCCACTTTCCGCGCAGCCTTTTTGTCCTCCTCCACCGTGCAAAGGGTTTGTACCCTGTAGAACAGCATTGAGGCTATCCTAGTGTAAACCTGTTTCGGAGGACCTGAAGTGTAGTGAAGATCGTCGTCAGTATCTGTTGGCTTGTGATATATGGTCGTGTTTAAATTTCCTCCATTACTGTAAATCAGGAAGACAACAAATTGTACTGTACGGCTACAAGATTCCAAGACATAAGCTAACTGTATCTTCCCATCAATGAAGTTTAAGTGCGTAAGAAACTCGTCCTTCTTATTCCGTTTAACAACTACAAAAGTGTTGCCTACATAGCGCCACCAAACTGTCGGTGAGTTAATGGTGTTTGTTGACGCATATTTCTTGGAGTCTTCCGTAAACAAGTTCGCCATTACAGGGGATATTTGCGATTCCATGGCGGGACCTAGTTCCTGACTGTAAAGCTTCGAGTGCAAAACGAAGCAAGACATGTTAAGACACAATGCCATGCCTTCGATTAGCTAGTTAAACCTAAGTTTCATTCGATCACGCAGTGATTTCTTCATTGAGACAACGCCTAGCTATTCCTAGCACCTTTCATTTGGGTACATTAGGGAAACACTCTGTTGCATCGAAGCTTACCATCAACTGCTCTGCTCGATTTCATTACTTGCTATCATTTGATTGAACTCAAAGGAGTTCTGCACGAATGTAATTGTTCGCTCTGTCAGAGGCTGTCAGAGCCATTCCAAATAACTAGCGAGTTCACTGGTCGGGGAGCCTATACCGTCGATTATGGTTTTGTGAACGTTTGGCAAGCCATAATCCCTCGGATATAATATCGATTTTGGGTATAGAATTCACACTTGCCTACCCCTGAATCGTCATTCACGGTTCTCAAATAGCTACCAACCCTCGTTTCACTATTGATCATTATTGACGTCACGGTTTCATCGACAACTACACTATATGAACCCATCTCCAAATATTGTCGTATTTTTTCTAAGTATTTGACCTATTCATTACAACCAGGGTTTTCTCCTTGTTAGCCTCCTTAAGTACAAAGCTGCGACCTTCCTACAAGGAATTTGACGCGATACATTCAGTTTGCGGAAGATTTGGTTTACCCGGTTGCTGAAACGTAATGATATTTACTAACGGTGCCCGAATATTCTCCGCCTTTCCAGCGGGCAAAGTTGCACTGCCCTCCCAAGGTTTGTGATTATCTTCCGCATAACATGTAGATTTATTGACGGTAAATGCTAAAACTTTCTCCAACCATCTACATTCCGTTTCATTCAAGACCCTATCCAACCTATTAACTAAATTACAATAGCTACCAACAGACCCGAACTTGTCAGTAGGACCGGTAGTATTGGAATGCACAGATATTAAACGCCCGAACTTATGCGTTTGTCTTTCCTTTGAATCCAGCCCTTTTTCCAGTTTGACGTCTGAAGCCATTTTGCAAATTCGGTTGTAGTCGAGAGGCGTTATGGCGGTGTGTAACTCCAGGCACAACTGACTCCCGTCAATGTGGATCTTTCTGAAAAGCTTGGTTACTAGGTAACTTTGCTGTATCAGAAAAGCCTTGGAAGCATTAAATGCAATCATCGCAGAGGTGTACGTGCTGTCTGGAGGTTTCACTGCGAGATGTCTAGGGATCAGGCTACTCTTAAGACACATGTTGAAAACGTGATGTTTCTCCCAGTTCGCTTCAAAGCTCTTCAATCGAGCGAATTCACTTGAGAGTTTTCAAAGACGGGGTAGGTATCCGGTTTCGAATTCTTGGAAGTTACTTGGAATCGACCGAGAAATCGTGAGTTCAGCAAGTTTTGGAAGCATTTGGTTAGTATAGTAGTTTCACTCTTGACACATAAGCTTCGTCAGACCAACCGAATGTTTCCCAACCAATCTGACCCTTTGACTTCTCGAACGGTATTAAGTATCTTCCAAAAGTATGAAACCGTTTCTCCCCTTTTCATTTTCTGTTGTTGTGTTTTGTCAATTAAGATACAATGTTAATTGAACAAAGGTGTGGATCTTCTGTTTAAATAATTTACCAATTAGAACGTTACTGCATTTTTAAACCTATCTCTCAAGAACACTAAGGCAAAAAATTTCGGTATTATATAGGACGTTTCAACTGTCCTCAACAAGCATTACGGTCATGGGATAGGCTGACATTGATGTTGTAACTATGAGATATATATAGGCGAGAAAACTACATTGTTTACTGAGGTCTCTAGTGGCAAGATCCTGGAAGATCAGTGAACTGGTGCTCTTCTCCTCCTGCCCACGTTACGTGTTCTAGAAAGGTCGTTGTTTTTACCGCCGGATGGTTGCGTGTTACTACACTTCTTTAAGCTGACAAGTAGAACACATCCAACTAAGTCGACTGACTCATTGCACATTTCCCGTAGCTTTAATGAAGTGTATTTTAGCCATTGCGTTGGCTGAGAAGCCGAGTCATTCTCCCGTTCAGTTGTGAACGCCATGGCAATATGCCAGTCTGACTACGAACGCCTAATCACAAAATTACAAATACTGTTGTGCCGCATCGGCCGTCGTGTGTTGGCGTGGGGTGGGGAATGAGTCCCCATATCTAATGCATACAGCTGCGCGAAAAACAAACCTATGCTACCACTGATGATTCCTTCGTTTTTCTTCCGCTTCCCCTACATATTCTCCTCTCCTCGCCCCTATTACACCTGACCCACCACACCTGCCTTAATCCAAAAAGTCCTTTTAATAGCACTTATGGTCCCACCTTATGTTGTCCGGAGGACGCGGAGGATAAGTTTTACTATAAGTTGTCCATGCTAAGGAGTAATGGACTATCCCTAATGGGTGATTTCAACTCATGCACCAGGCGTAATGCCACAGTGTGTATGGACGTAATCTGGTCTAAAACTGCCGTCACCCAGTGGTCACCACTAGGATGTTTCTAGGATAAGTCCCGTTGGCATAACCAGAACGGCACCAGGTCAGTGAACATTCAGGGTCTCGTCATCACAAGCCTCAATAGACTATGGGCTCAACCAATGGGTTAATACTTGCTTAGCTCTATTGCCCCTCATAGTCTAACGAGCAAAAACACAGTTCCCAATGAGTGTTCGTGTCATTGCTACTTGGACGCATTCACGGATTGGTTGCATTCACCTGCTCGACAATGCTATCGAGGGTAGCGTGACTTGCGTGCGGTGCAAATGCCTAGTGTATTTATTCAACCGGGTGTGAAACTGATCACAAGTTGATGCAGACCAAATTTTAAATAGTGTTTTTGTAAATTCATCCTTTGTTCCCCATATCTTGAATGGGTGAAAATTTAATGTTTCCTCTCTAAGCAGTTGGCATACGAAAACTTAACTGTAGGATACAATGGCTACGCGCCTAGGCGATCCCGACTCCGTCTCTCCAGTCGGTGACCTGCGGCATCACATCAAGGAAGAGGTGGCGGTTGCGGCTGTGAAGGAGATCAAGCGTTCAAACTGTAAGCGGCCAGATTGGTTTGGTGGATTCATCGTGACCACTGGCACATTGGTATTAGCGAAGAAAGCAACATTTACTGTGCATAAGGAAGACTTTTATGACTCAAAGAAAGGGGTAAAGTTTAGCCAGTTATGTTTGTGCTTGGTTAGTAAACAACCTCCAGTCAAAGATGATTTGTGGGCGGGAAAAGCAGTTCAACCAAGATACTGCGCCGAACGACATTAGCAGAAACGGTTCTATGATTCTTTGAAAGTAGTGCGTGGACCCACTTTCAACCGATAAAGACGCTGATAAGGCAATGAAGCAAGGGTTTATGATGAGTACAAAAGCGAATGCTTGGCACGTCCCGTAAGATGGTGGGCGTAAAAACCGAAATAAATACCTTTCAGTAAGAGAACGTATGAAATAGATGAATCACCAAGAGGTGTGGAGTGGCACAGGCTATATCACCTAGTGTGAGTTCGTCGGAGTATCGTCAAGACGCTTTTGAAAATGGGTAATTTAATAACATTAATTACATGTTCTGGGAAGCTATATAAGTGCCGCCGGTACTCACGCACAAGACATTTTGCGGATGCGTTGAAAAAACGTCAATTATGCCTTGAACAATGGTGCAGATATTGATCCAAATACCGACACAGGTCGCAACAACAAAAGGTGTAAAATGGTTTTACCGACACCTTGACAATCCACGAAACGCAAACGACACTTTAGCTGCGAAACAACAAGCGCGACTGAGCTGACGGGATACCGCTGGTTGTGTTGAAATGAACGGATGCGTGGTTTTACATACACGACTCCAGTAGGTGGCATGACACATAGCTTAATGGATGCGTGTCGCATGGGCTGAATTGTGAAGTAGTGCTACCACTGCATGGGATTAAGATAGGAAGGTACAATTATCGGTGCAACATTTCGCTAACTTGCATTGGAAAAGTTATTGATCGAATCCTATTCAGCCGCGCCGTCACTCGAGTTCTTGAATTAAACTCAGCTGAAGCGCAGTATAATTTTGGTTCGACCTACAGCACCATAGATTTTGTGTTCGCCACAAATGTAAAGCAAGGCTCTGTTTAACCTCATGTTCTTTTCAAGATTCATCTAACTGTCATGATATCTTGTGAATTTAATGCACACGATCACTAAGTCCCTATGGTGCACTGCATCGATGGTACGTTTCTGGACATTCGTGGTTTCGAGGCGAAAATCCGGGTGCGCGAGACAACTACCCGAATGCTGTTGTTTCCCAACGACTGTTCTTTGTTTACATACAGCGGGTGACTCACTGCCTTTTGTAGCTATGACTGGGACCGGAATTTGTGGGGTGTGTTCGAATCAACATTTCTGGCTACATTGGGAGAATTTTTCAGCATTTTTTAAAATTTAGAAGCACGTTGTTAACATAATCTCAGCAATCGAGTGAATTGCGAGCCTGTTTATCAAAATCGTATGCGTCTTTTGGTTAGCTAGCCAATCGCGTGTGAAAAACTATCGACTAACTTTTGGAAGCATTATTGCAGTCTACAATTCAAAGACGGTGTCGGTTCTTCAGTATGGCAGCACAACATGTACGTTGTGGAAGAGACACATCCTCTTCTTTGAACAATTGTACCGGCAATGCCTGCAACCCATTCTGTGTAGCTGATTGTGTGATAGAATTCCCGACAGAGAATTTCATCACCACGCAACAAAATCAGAATAGATTACCTGCTATTTTGCAGCAACTGCGGTGGCTCATATTTGTCTGCCGTCTGCATTTGACTGGAATGCCAAAATGGTGTCTATATGTTCAAACTGAAACAGGAAAGCAGAAAGTTGCTAGGACGTATAAAGGTGAGTTGTCACCAACTAATATCTACGACGAACAATGAATGCTGAAGATTGTATACGAGTAGATATACATTGTATTACACAAGTGACATAATATCGGGCGCGCACGCGAAATAACGTTATCTTTACCGCGTATTGTCAACGTGGTTTGCTGGTGTGACGTACTAATCAGGACAGCGGTTGGACGTCAAAGACTGGATTAATATAAGAGTTATTGAGAATACCTGTAGCTCGGGATGTGGATGAAAGGATTGTCCTGTTCTCCGAGCCGTTGCCTAGGCTCATGGGAAAGTACTGTTGCACTAAAAGAAAAACATCAACTACGCAAACATCAGATGATGACGTAACCTGGTCCAACTGAATCATGCATCTGGTGCTGTGACACATACGGTCGTGCGTGTCTCAGCTCAGACAATTCAACAATTCATCAGCATGAACAGGAGGGGCCAATATCTGAGTCAAAGGAAAGATTAAAAGTGCAGTTGCCAATGGTTGGTAAATACACTGCTTCCTGAACTATTTACTTTCAAAGGCCAATAATGCTGCATATGTGGTCCATTTGCTCCTTTTATATGCTCATGAGTATTTTTTCCCATCTTATACGTGTGCGTATCGATATCTCCGATATAGCTCTACCTGATGTTAGCGCCTGTAATGTACCTACCTGTCAGAAACTACAACACTAATAAAGCTGGCTCCAGGCGACTGTTGGTCATTGCATTGGCTGAGACGGGGTGCACAATCGTCTTGACGGTATTATTCTCAATTGTTCGCTCCGGGTAGGGCAGAAGGGACAGCAGCTTAACTTCCAAATCTGTCTGCGTGGCATGCATTTGTCCCCTAATTCAGAAGAATGTTGTACATCTGAAAGGAATGTGGATCAGGCTCGAATCAATCGTCGTTCTCATATACGTACCATTCAGTCTTATTCTTCTTGGTTACCGCTTCATCTCTCGTATGTGGATGGAATTGTGGGCGGTACGGTTCAAACCACCTATGGTCCCTCACTGGAGAAAATACCTTGCGTACCTACAACATCTCTTAGGGCCATATAAATTAAGTTTTTATCACCAATCTTTAAATTTTGACCTCCTACAACAGTTAAAGTCAACTCAATATTCCCTCTGAAAATTAGATGTTTTAAAACATGTATATTTATGAGGGTCTATATTTCCAGTAATAATTTGTACAGTCGGAATCGGACAACATCGGACAAAAGCCCAACATTACTTGCCACTTTTCTTCATGCCTTTTCTATTTGTTTATCTTTCTGTCCTACCGCTGTTGGCCACGACTAGGAAGATCTCCCGAGGTGGTAGATAAAAGGTTCCAAAAGCTGTGATACATTAATGTAACGTTAGTTTGCACGAAGTCACTGGCGAATGTGCTGAACTTGAATCTACTAAATGCTGGCTGTAAAATGGAAGGACTTAACGTATAACACAGCCACGCACATAAATATATAAAACTTTATGTTTAATTTGTCACAATGCTGACAACAAAAGTGCATATGAAAAAAGCCAAAAAACGAGTTAAAAATATCATTGCCTACTCGCGTTAAGCCAAAACAGCACATGGATAGGTGATATGAGTATGTGATGTGTGGAAGCAGTACTCCGGGAGAATACTCAACAACGGGTCATATTACTTTCCTTAACTGACTGCGTAATATACTTTCATTCCTACTCTCAGCTTTTCCATATCTTAGTACCTTTAATTTATTGATCACCACAAACAATCCATGGAAACACACTAGATCTTGAAACATCTCTCCATGATCCGACTTTGTTTTACCAATTGATTAGGCTGTATTCCACCTGTGTAACGGATGTCGAGAAATAATCCGTTTCTTTCGTCATTTACAAGGTGCAGGTATCCTGGGGATGTTCATAGTCTCCGTAACAAATAACTGAAATGGATGTTGCCAACTATATATATATATATATATATATATATATATAACCCATGCCAATTGCAGCACAATTGTTTTATTGACAAAGGGCATGGATTAATACAATAAGGTGATAGAGAGGAAGACTAAAATCAGGTGTATGTTAAATTATTACCGTTGGAGTGCGCTCTGACATCGAACATGCTGTTAGACCCTACTCCGAGGACCTTGTGAAGTCTCGCCATAACTGAGAGAGTTCTCTGCTTGGCGTTTCGTGAGCCTTCCCGCCCTCGGCCCAAAGGTAGAAAGCGCTGCACCAGGATAAACTGTTATATACGTGTCTCCATGCGTTTTTCCAATTATTATTTGGCTACCTTAATTTCCCATCAGGTCAAGTTCCGCGCGTGCAAAGCAGACACACCAAAGCAAAACTGCCTTGCAAAGAATATTTTAAAGCCACCATAGCCTGTGCAGTAGAATATTGCCGTTCAATGATCAGCAGCCTCTCTGATGTGAAATTCCTTCCACGAAAGTAGTCATTAATAAAGTGGTGTTGCTATGGTACACCAGCAATGCCCTGAGTTCAGAGGTGATCGGAGACCTACATCCACTGAACATTGCTTGCGTGAGCACGGCAAATCTAACAAGCATACAGCAGAATCTCGCTCACCGTAGCCTTGTTGAGTTGGCCTGTCGGCGAGGGTCTGCGGCCTTATTGGTTCCACAGATGGCGGAGTTTAGTAGATCCAGCCGTGTCTTAGGGACGCACAGATAGTCTTTACTGGTCAAACTATTGGTATTGATGCAGCTTTCAAACGTAAGCAAATGTGTCTATCGTCCTCAGAAGATAACTCGAAATGGCGAGAAAAGCACGACAAATCACGGCGATATCATCAACCTAAGTCGTCTTAGGCCTAAGTATACTATACTCACACTGATATCTTGCTAATTGTTGGGCTTCCTTGATTGCTGACTTCAGATAGTACAGATTGATTCGTAGAAACAAATTAGTCTCACAAGGCTTGTTGTCGGATACCTTCCAGTTGTTTTAAGCAGAGCTTATTACAGAGCATGGTGCATAACCACATCACCTAACAGAAATGCCGGAAAGCATGCTGATGCTACCAAGCTTTGTTTATAGAGCAAACCATCTAAACAGATAGGCGGTGTGGCGTTTGTTATTCATCTAGACTCTTCGCTCGTGGACGCATTCATTGAAATTCATTGGGAATATCACGAGACCCGTAACATTATATACAGGTTATGTGGAGTTATATACTGCCCCTTATGAATTTCTGTGAAAACATCGCGTATGTGATGACAACGACGGACAGTATACACCAGAACCATACAATTAGGTGTAGCGTTGAAAATGCTAATAACCTCGTGCATCTAAACACGCTGATTGCTGACGTACGGAAGGTGGGATCAAGAGTTCAATTTACTTAGAGTTAACCTGAACATATTAGCATTTGCATCCTAAGCGCTTTTGTTGTGCATAAGATGTAAGCTATCTTGTCCAGATATTGTTTTGTCGAGAACATGTAATTTACACCGCCGACGCAATAGGAACAGAGATTTACCTTCAATACTTTACTGTCAAACGATTATCCCACACAATTCATAGAGCTTCACAATAATGCAAAAAATGAGACCGATCGCCAACAAACGACAATCAGCTCATCTAGGAAATACGTGAGAATATTTGTAACTCGGGATGTGGATGTGGGCTTGTGGGTGTGCTCCGAGTTGTGTGATTTAGGTGCAGATCTTTCATCGTCAGGCTAGACAACATCCACAGTGCGATTTAGAGAGGCCATTTACAGATCCAATTTACAGATTCAGTTACAGATTCAAATGTCGGGAGTCAATTGGTCCATGTAAATTGACCGTGTAGTCAGTTCTTGCTTTCCGTTGGCTTGAGTGCGCCTCAATGATTTACCTTTGTTAAATCGATCTGGGGCGGGGCATTCGTTTGACCCTCAACGCTTCATAGGCAGTATCTGTCTGTCTGTTGATTGAGTTCTTCTTCGAGTACCAGGCCTCAATGAACTCCCGCACTTTTTGATTTTCTTCCCGGCCAATGAGTCAGATATTCTTTAATGCAATTTGATAATTTTCAGTGTCCATATGTACCAATATCAGGGGGTTCTGTTCAGGTCGGTGGATAGCTAGGCTATGCTCATGTAACCTAGTGCCAAGCTTCCTTCTTGTCTGGACCGCATAGGTTTTGTTACAATCTCTGCAGTGGATTTTGTAAATCACACCACATGTTTCTTCCTTGCCCAACCGGTCCTTACGGCTAAAGAGCAAATCTCAAATAATTTCCATTGGCTTTTTAGCAACTCTGATTCCAAAAGGTGGTAAGATTCTCGCCACCATCCAAGAGACTCCGTTGGTGTATGGTAGATTCATGGTTCTTTTTCCGTTACTGATGTTTTGCCATGTGATGGTCATTTACTCGATGGTAAACAATGTGGAATGAAATTCTTGTGATACACATTCCGTGTAAACCTTTTCCAAAAGATAATCTTCATGCGGTTTCCTCAGCTGCGGGGTGCTGCATTGTATCTGAGCTCGCTAAATTGAGTTACTATGCAGCTGCACTTATGGATTGTTGGATGATCGCTATGATAATTCAGAATTTTTTGAGGTTTTCATCCCAGTAGTTAACAAGCTACATAGCAAATCCTAGTCCAGAAAAGCACCAGACGCGTTTCGCCCTATGAGGGCTCGTCAGTAGTGCGCATCCCCTCGGTACTCTAAGGAGGATCGAAGCCATGACCGCTAGAGACGGATGCCAATTAGCCAGCAGCTTAAGCCACTGAGCCTTGGGTGAGGTTGGTTGGGCTATATAATTTGCAAACTAACTGGGATATGGCACCACCTCTCTTCCACTGTCACTCACAGTGGAAAGCCTGCGAGTTGATGACGTCCTCTCACTAGAATTTGTTTTGTATGGGTCGCTTTCTGATAAACTGTTATCTCCAGTTGCCCAACAGCATGTCCTTTCACTAAAACATTCAAATACGTTTGCTGACAATGGTTAAGCAGCAAATCGTCACCAAGGATAACATGATCTAGTGAAACTAGGATCTCAGCCGTTACGGCAGTTACAGGGTAAATACTGAGTACTGCACTTGATGTCAATTCCGATGTGTCATTCCCCTACTTGACACGCAGTCAGACGGCCCACATTTGCACCTTACTGGAAGCTATGGTCAGCGAAAAAGAACAGCCGCAGGTTTGTCTAACATAAACACTGACTATAAATCTGGGTATACCGTGGTAGCACAAAGTGACCAGTCTGTCTCTTCGGTCTTTATTTTCGTAATTTTTATTGTCCGTTGCCTGGCTACTAAAGGAAACTCTACACGAAATAGCGGAATCAAATTACGAATACTGTCGTCTGAATTTCTGGTTTAGAGCTGACGGAAATGGTGAAGTTTGATCTGATTCACAACTAAAAGTTTCAAAGTTGTACGTATGCATAAACGATTCAAATAGCAACAGCATTAAAAGTAGCCGCACCGGACTTTGGAACCTAATGACTACCGTTTTGGACATATTAGTAACCCACGTTTACTGAGTCTATAAAATACTGAGCTACAACAACCGTCATAAATGTTTCTTCTACTCGCTTTCCACAAATTTAGAATCACGCAGCATCAAAACTTTATATATTATATACCATTTACTCCCACTTTGTCAGTCGTTGAAATATTCTTCCTCAATATTTCTTTGCGTCACATATTCGGGGCAACACCGTGTAACATGGATGCCTGCGCTCGTATCACAGTCTATATAATACTAATACTCGATGAGCGGCCGCATTATCTATGTGTCAAGACAGTGGAGACATTTAGTTTACCTGCTGTTATTGGGTCCGCAAACACGTTTTTCTCAAAAACTGGTTAGCTAACTTGGTTGACACTTAAAGGACTGGTGAAACAATGTGGGTTGCGTAACTCTTTTTGACATGTTTTCTCACCTACTGGTGGTCCATTGATCAGGCTTACCATAATTACTGGAAAAGCAATATATGCTCAAGTCATTATGTAATGCTAATCTCTCTGTCTTTCTGCCGCCATCGCAAATGACATTCCTTGTTTAGACCGATTGATCGCATTAACCAATTCGACATAATCATTGGCGTTCTGCTAGTCTGCCATCTAAATCAAACTGCATGTTATGACCAAAGCTATGAGCACAATTGTAAAGAGGAAGTCACAAACGCGCATAAATATCGGCCCACTTAAAACCAATGTTCTTCAAGATTTTCCCCACATCCACTTCTTTATCAACCATAGCGATCAATTCTGACTGACACCCCATAACGTTTGATGAAACTAAGGCCACTAACTACTAGTAATATAAGAAGTAGTGGGGTGATTTGAATGGTACAAACATAGACTTCTCATGTTTAGGCTCAGACAAACTCGACACCCATGGCAAGGCATTCAACGACCGGTTCGTCCTCTTGGGAAATGCAGACAGTGCGCATTCCATCTGAATCCACAACTGAAATGTTGTCGGTCTGAGGTAGAGACCCCTGAGATACATGAGACTATAATGACCGCCGTGACTAAGGTAATGACCCTAATAGACCACCGCTCACTGTCCAATGAATTATACGTTACTATCGTGTAGAAAAGGGTAACTACTTCACCGAAGGAAAAACTTACTGAGCTTTATTAACCAATTAGCTTATGGCATTAGAATCAGTTTAGTCTTCTTAGCAATTACGAAGATGGGTTGCCAGCGGTGCTTTATTACATCTAGTTACTTGCATAGTGGTCTGGACAACAAACTGAGAGCGGTCGATTCGCTGGTGCGAGTTCCACAGGGGTCAGCTGGAATTTTCACCGCTAACGATTTCTTAAATGATGAAATGGTCATGGAGTATGTTTCTGTTTTGCTCATCCAAGCAGACAACCCAAGACGGGTTTCTTCATTGCTTTTATTCATTAGATGGAGATAGCCCGAGCTGATTACTATGCTTGATTACTATGCCACTAAGGTCCGTGAGCAATGCTTGGTTGTAGGTTGCTTTTCTCGGCATGCCATGACCGTCTAACTGACTCTAGATGTAATGGAACTTTACTTAGACGTGCAATTTAGTCAGTCAGAAATCCATGCAATGCATGCTTTCTGATTTACATTTATTTATTATCCGCTACGCTCGTTGGCCGTGGATCTAAGAAAGCCTGTTGCAATTTGTAACGACGATAATGGCAGCCAAATGAGAGTCACGGTCTGGTGGATGGCACAATAACTATCGGAATTAAGATATCGTACATGAGGGTTCATTATGGGTTTCTACGATAACAGATGTCAAGGCAATTGTCGAACTATGTTTCTGTTATCGCCTTACAAGCTGGAAATATCCATATGATTATATGTGCAAACCTTACTCATAACTGTTGATTTGCACGTTGTAGTGGGATACATCTCCACTCACTAATGTTTAGAGAACCGTGGATCAAACCTTAAGCTTGCGTATCGAAATAGTTTGTAATGAAATATTTGGTCTTTAATGAGTGTCGTAACGCCACTAAGCACGGATATCTGTTACCATCAAATAGTGTAAACCTTTAAAGAGTCCTTTGAAGATTATATTATACAGATCGACTTTCAATAAGGCTGCCGAAAACAAGAAAAGTATATATTTCCTCCGCCGATTACTTTGGAATCACCCAACCAACGATCCAAAAACACCTCAAGTTAAGTCTGAATATTAATCTAAATGTTTTATCAGCATTGTCAAAACTAGGCATAAGAGGTAAAGACGATGTACCGTTTAAGGTTCGTCATAAAGCAAAATAATTTCAAAGCAACTAGAGCCTGGATGCACTGCTGTTCACAACTACATAAGTATATAGTCACTTTGTCGTTGTAAACAACTTTCAGTAGGCCATGGCATGCTAAGTAAATCTATTTCGAATGCAGCACATCAGCGAACCTTCTACGAAAATTCGTACGTAGCACTTAGCCGTGGCTGCTGACTACTCACAATCGACTCACGATAGTGAGCGGACAGATTTTACAAAATTCCTCCCTGATACATAACTTCAACTTATATAATGATGCGATGCATACTCTCTTATCGATAAAATTGATCTGGCCTGACAGTTGGTAGCCGAGCCGCAGTGATCGAGAGCAGCTGCTGGTGCTGCACCCTACAGTTGTAGCACTTGAGGGGTAATTCAAAATCTACTGCGAACAATAAGCAAACTTGCAGTTGCTTAAATTATTAAAATTGTAAGATGATGAATTACACGGTTACCGAAGTTCTACGCGGTTAATAATTTAATCATATGCTGGTTGTTGTACCGAGCCGTACATGACAGAAGTAATGCATCTAATTGAAATATAGGTAACAATCGACTATAACCTTACGATCCCCCCGTGTACGAAATTGAACTTCCTGATTTCTGGCTAATTATGAACCCGACTCTATCCATTGAAGCAATGTACTTGCTTATAACTATTTCTTACTTAAGTTTTCAACTTGTGTCACTTAATAAGGAATCGCGTCTGGATGCTATCGATGGATATGACATTGGTCAAAAACTCAGGAATCCATCTAGTTCCATTAAACTGTAAATCAGTCAATTTGCTAAAATATCTTTGGTTTGGAACATTGCAACAACCTTATTTTGTTTGAGCGCTGCGTATGTAAATATGCTATCTGTGATCAAGTGTCGACACTTGTACGAATATTTGACTTATTAGCAAAAACATACAACAGGAGTCCTTTTTGCCTATGTGAGTTTCCAAAGGATTTCATCTGTCCAGCATACCTTTATCTATTTATTGTATTGACAATCATCTGAGGTTTTTAGCATTTTCGACGGAAAATGCAAGATGTTTTACTAATTTAAGTGCAAATATTTGTAACGATAGAAGGTTATTTTGATTACTTGCACAGCAACACAAGGTATCTCTATATTCAGATTCATACCAGCCACAAAAACCAAGGTTACGTCAAACAATGTTTCGAGGTGCAGTGATACGTCGGGTTTCGGGTAACGTTGGATTTCAATGGCATCTCCGGCGCCAAAATTTGAACAATACAGAAATCGCGTCCAACAGCGGTTGGTGATTTATGTATTTGACCTACAACTGCTCTGTTGTTGGAATAAAGCCACATTTGCAATGGCGCCGCACGCAACCTACCAGAAATTGGAACAACGCATACGGTTAGTTAACTCGACGCAACTCTGTGACTAACGGAACCTTCGCTTTTCCTTCAATGTTTTTCTTACTGCTGTCACCAGTAGTTTCATTAGCCTGAGCTCGGTCAGCTATAGATTTGATTCACCCAACCATTCAGTGAAGTTGATTGGAGCGTATATCTGTGTATTTTGCTTTAACTCAATAGTCGATTATTGATTTTCTGATTCCTTGTTACATTATGTGATGCGGTCTGCAATTCGAAATCAGGAATATGGATGGTGGATTTTTGTCCTTTTAATAGAATGCATAAGAATGAAAACTATGATACCCGTTAGAATAAATCCGTGAGTTGTCGAACAACCTGATCTCTATTCATCTGTCCAACTACAGAACAAATTTCCAGTATGTTGTTTGAAAAAGGTAAAATTATAGACGGTCTTTCGCTGGCTCCTTAACTGCATGGATGTTAATATTCTAAGAAATGAGAATAATTATGATCTTGCCAACACGGGGTAAACGTAGAACTTATAGTTATTGGCCGTAAAATTTAAGCATTTCTCCATAGTTTAGGAATGATAATACTAGAATAAGGCGTATGAGCACCTTGCACGAATTAGTTGGAAGACATTATTTGAAGGAAAATAACCCACGAATACATTGTGCATAGTTTTCGTAAACATTGATTTCCGTTTGGAGATTTTGCCTTACCGAATGTACTTTTAGGTTTAGGTAGATACACTACATCAATTTGTCGTATTTCTGTAGCTCGCGTGAGGTCTATAATGGGAAATGTTATTTTTATAAATGTGAATCATCAGTGGAATAGATGATAAACTGCAATACAAACACAGAGCTTGGCCATCTCTATATGTTGACCGGTGTTTTTTCGCCTGTAGACTAGACTAGACTTAGGTATCTAGACCACTACTTTAGTTTGGCTACTTTGATCCAATTCATTGGATAACTAAGTTAGGGGGATTTTACTGTAAGTTAGGGATGGCTACGTTGCCAAGCAGTTGCGTCTCTACTCCCCATCTTGTCTTTCGTAACCATAAAACTCTTGCAATTCCATGCACAAAGACTATAAAAACGATTTGCCTAGACTATACAAAATGCACAGTAATGGAAGATTACATAGTTCTGTTACGTGATGTTCTGTGGGGACACTTAATAAGCCTGCGGATCGTGCGGCTGAGCACAACGCAAAGCTTACTGCTTATCCCAAGGGGCATTGATCTTTGTAATTTTCATCTATCTAGGACGTTGTGATACAGTAAACTCAAGGTCAGCTAATCTGCGAGCTCCTGGTTCATTGGATTATTCCCTTATATCATCTCTCCATCTAGCATCGTTGTCACGGTACGCTCATTGTAACCGGATTTAGCAGCCCTACACAGGGGGTCCACCATACGTGGAAATATTTTCTATAACTAGAGTCCGTGCCATCACTAACCGTTTTCACTGGTTTCCGTGATTGAGCGAAGGCGGATAACTTAATCACACTCAGGGGATTGCCTTGCTAGGTGACACCATTCGATACAGAATTCTCGATGCAGTCCAGAAAGCCTAAGCTTATTCCGATCCGGCGTTTCTTAACACAGCTGTGAAAGAATATGTGATCCCTCAAGCTATGTTCAGCGCTGTGTTCAGATTCAGTTAGCAGGTTCCAGTCACTCACCATTCCTTGTGACCTTGGCAACCGGTGCGCCTGCATAATCACTCCCACAAAGCGCGCAACCACGCCGACCGCCCAATTACCTTGCAACACCACGCTCGCCTGACTGATGTGCGCCGCTCTTAAAGCTGTAAAAGTACAGACCGCTAACCAACCCACTAGGTCAAGTAACGCAATCACGTAAAATGGCAGAAATGCGAATCCGAAAAGACTCCAAGCGAAAGACAATTGCAGATAAGAAAAATGCTATCGAGCAGTTAAAATCGGTCGGGCTTGCTCGCACTGTTTGGAACGGTATCATTCGAAATGTGTAAATGTGTCTCAACTACAGGTACGATAGCATAATAGCTCCCAGGATGCACTTTGGTTCTGTACTGCGCGCTCCACCATCTCACTCGTTAAGTGTTAGCTTATCCTAGCTCAGAAGTGCTGCCGATTAACAGCAGAAGCCGAACAGATGATAAATGATAATATTACTTTAATGGAATGGAGTATGCACCACGGAAGCACAGCGACTTTTAAGCAACGGAATGCTGCAGAATCCGCTTCTCCTGAAGCGCAACCAGTCACGTCCCCATCTCCGTTGTCTTCTCCAACTTTGGTACAATGCCAGGTGAAAACTGATAGTCCCTACGTGAGCCAAAAGGAACTCACAGCAACGAAAATCAGGCACCACTCGAAACATCTGGTTAAGCAACTTTCACTAGACCTGACATCTAGCATTAACAAGGATAAAGCAGCCCTACACCATCCCTCGGTACCTGTAACACAAATGTCCGTTGTCGAGACGAAACTCCTCAGAATATCAGTTACATAGGCAGAGATTGTTGAAAAGGACCGCCCGCAGACCGCTGTTGCGGCGTCTTCTGTTTTAAACACCGTTAACGCGAATAGAGGGACAAACAGCGAACAATCAACAGCTGTCAGCAGGTTAGGACAAACCCGTACCATACCTTCTAGATCAACGAAAAAGGGATCCAACGATAGTGTCCGGACTGTTGTATGCTCAAGGGCCCTGAATATACCGCCATCACATTGTGGGATAAGTTATCGGACGAACAAGACCAATGGAACTAATGGTGGGTGCTGATGCGTGTGGAAACCAAGCCCACAAAATTATTACGAGGTACTCGTCATCCGAACTAGCCACACCAAGAAGAACACAAACTTATTCGTGTAATACTGGAATCCTCCACCGACGTAGAATACGTTTTCCTCTTCGCAAGTGCGGTAAAAGACGGAGCCCGTGAGATACACATCCATCCCAATGTCCGTTGGAGCGCCCGACAATCAAAAAGAAACACCGAAGAGGGACCCAGCAAGCAAGACGGCCTAAACAAATTATTTATATATAGCGTGCCAGAAGATCCTTCTAACGATGTTCAAGAGACCGGAAAGCACGAGTTGGAACAGTGGCACCTCATTCGTGGAACACTTTCGCTGGATAATATTGTGGCGCTATAGCTCTCCAGGATATATCTCCCACCAAATTATAGAGGGTGCGGCCCTAGACTTCTAAAACTTGTGGCTCAGTCAGATCAACAAGCAACGGATATTTTGCATCGTTGGCTAAAATATCAGCAACATCTTTCTTCCGAACTTTGGTTAAAGATAGCAAAAGCAATGCAGAGTATTAAAGCATCCCGAAGAATGTACAGAAGCATAACTTGAATACCGATTTAATTGACTCTGACCTAGGTCTAAACGGAGATTGGGAAGCTATTTAGCCGAAGCAAGTTCCAGACAAGCTATCGTTATCCCATCAAATAACAAGTAACCACCTACCTCCCATCTGTCGGCATTCTCCCACACTTGACCCCTTCAATCCTCTGTGGGCTCCTAGTGACAGAGAAACTGGCCTGCTTTATACCAGTACTCAGGGTCTTTTAATAAACTGGCCGAACTGAAAGATCGCCAAGCTTCCGGTTCATATGATGTCATTAGGATCACGGAGACCTGGTTGCACACGAGAAAGATGGGCGCTAAAATTTCGCTAACGGGGATGTCACAGATCCGGAGCCATGGCCTCACAAAATGAGGAAGATTATCCTGTATTACCAAAGCGACAGAGAGCGAAATCTTGGAGGTTTCATGCTGTTCCCCGACTTTCTTTGGTGCCGCTTGCAGTTAAAACACAGGGACGCTTGCCTTATTGCATTGGTGTACTGCTACCCTAACTATACACCCAAAACCAACTGCCACCTAGCGGCTGATTTAAGACGCAGTTTGCCACAAAAGTACGTTCCCTTACTTCTCTTGAGTGATTTCTAAGTACTTTGGAGATCGGAGAACAATTCAAAGCCAATCTACTAGATCTTATAACCGCTGTTCCTCTTTACAATTACATCATTTTGCCCGCTCGGTTCAGAACAGGTAACAGGCGTCTGTTCTGGAACTTGTGCTTAACAACGAGGAGCATATGATTGATGTATTTGTTTAAGACTGCCTGTTGGGTAGCACTGAGCACGCCGTCTTCAGTTTTAACTTCGTATGCTATGCGGAATATCAGAATAAGAACGATGAGACTGTGCGAATCATCAAAAGCTGTGATCGAATATCCCAGGTCGCCAGCGCTACAAGTTGCTCGTTTCTTGCCAAAGAACCCCTAGTATTCGCCTGGCTCGAGTTCGTCAAGAAATTCAGTCAGCTGATTGCAGAGGTTTCAATGATAACAGTTTGCAGTAAGTGTAAAGAAGTTTCTTTCGTCAGGATCAGAACTCGAAAATGGATGACGGTGCGCAAGGCAGCATGGCGAGCGTACAGAGAAGCTCCAACACCAGAAACGTGGGACAAATATGTAGCCCAGCATAATCACTGCACCCAATTGCCAAGAGAACACAAAAGCGCATATCAGCAGAACATCGCAAAAGCCTTCAATGCTAACCAAAAACCGCTGTACAAGCACGTCAGTAGCCAAGGGAAAGTGAGGCAAGCATTTCCTCTACTCAGGATGGCTTATAGCCCAACAAGAACGGTTGTGGAGGTAGCAAACGCTCTGCGGATGCAACGCGCCCCGATGTTTCTGAGGATCTTGGCACCAAATGATCTTACAAGCATTGTCGTCTCCTCGTTATGACTAACCAACATCACTTCTACCGTCCAGGCTCTATTGCAAAAGCTGGTGTCTCTACGCGAACACAGCTCCCCGAGTGCCTACACAATTTGTCCAGAGGCACTGGAAGCCGAAGTAAGACAAGTGGCAGGATCTTTAGTTTAGTTTTTCCAGCGCTGCTTAGACAAGAATCAACTTCTCGCTCTGTACTAGTTTGGAATACTAACCCCGTTTCACAAATGTGGAGGCAGAACTGATCCCCACATCTACCGCCCAGTATCCCTTCTTTCTATACTCTCCAGTGTCTTGGAAACCATAGTTGATGATGTAACGTTGTGTTTTCTGGAAAACTTTTATATCGTCACCCCAGAGCAGCAAGGCTCCCGTCGACAGCGGTTATATACGACGAATTTAATGATCACACGCAGTAGGTTGACCAAGGCAGCTGACGTTGGAGGTGTTGATGTGACCTAACTGGATTTTTTCAAGTCTTTCGACCGTCTAAACCATCGGATATTACTCTCCAAGCTCCATCAATAAGGCATCGGCGACCCGCTTTTATGTTGGATTACTAAAGTTCTACTTCAACGGCAATTAGTGGTCAGAGTTCGGAGCTCTTTATCGGACCAAATACAAGTCGAGTGTGGTTTGTCGCAAGGCACAGTTCCAGGTCCACGTTGATGTTTGGTGTTTATTAATTACCTCTCACAGGAATTGCTTCAAACTTTGTAATGTTCGTCCACAATATCTAGAAGTGGCGCAGGATCCAGGCGTATGCCAACCAGCGTCTGCTTCAGGGTGACCTAGATAAGGTTTATCAATTATCAACCTTAAACTTACTACATTTAAACGTCAGCAAATGCCTGGTGTTTCCATCCGACATTAAACCAACTACTCATACCGGCTCGGAACGAATGTACTGCAACAATCAGCTCGCGAATCTGACTTGCGTGTCTTGGTTCAAGATGACTTCGGTTTTCTCAAGCAGTCTGAAAACGATTCGATGACTAAGAACCAACACGTCGGTCGGTTGCGACCGGCGTTCAGCCAAATAAACACCTCCATATTTCGACAAATGTCCAGTGCGTATGCTCGCCCCCATGTCGAATACGCAATATAAGTCTGGCATGCTTGACTGAAACATGAACTTAATGCACTGCAGCACCCACAGAGTCGGCCATCTAAGAACGTAATTGGAATCCGCAATCTTTCATACCGGGAGAGGCTGCAACGATTGGGGGTATTCAGTGTAAGCCATCGCAGACCAAGAGGCGACCTGATTATGGCATACTTGATTCTGCGAGACCCACATCATTTGTGCCACACTTTACTGCGACTCAGCACCAGTATCCCACTAAGCGGCCACTCATTGAAACTTTCCTACTAATACAGCCGTCTGGAGTAAAGCAAAAATGTATTTTCGAATCGTTGTCCCCATACTCGGTCGTCTTTGAACCGGAACTAACAGCATTTAAAGAAGGTTGAATGATGCACTCATCCACTTACACATTGTCACTTAGCGCTACGTCTCTATCCTACACTAGGAGTTTATCACCGAATTATTTAACGTTAACTGAGGGTGTTGTGAACCTAAGCGGATGGCAGGACTACGGCCGAGCGAACGATAAGTCCTTGTTTTCATATTTCAGGAACTAACGGTTTTACTATCCTTATGAGCTTTATTGTTGTCGATATCCCCACCAAATATCCAACGGACTTGTAAAGCAACTGTTCTTAACTCGTATAAATTCGTTGTTCATAATAAGATCGAAGCTGGTCTTATTCGTAATTCTACTGTAAAATAAAGGCCACCTTTCATGATCCTCGAGGCCTTTACATTTTAGCACGTGTTTCCAAATTTTTCAACGAGAGCTGGCAGTGATTTTAGGCCAACCGTGGCAGCGCGTGGCAAACCAATGGATTTCATGTGAACTTGTTTAGAAATTATCGTAAGGGGCCGAGCAGTAGACGAGACATAGCATTGTTTTCCAGCATATTGAATTTTCTGATATATTTATGGGTATTTAAAACCAGTATTGCTTTATCCACGTCCATTTAACCATGGCAATAGAGTGCATTTTGCCTATATTAGACTGAAACTTTTAAAAGTCATATTTCAGCATCCTGTTCAGCTGGTCGCGCCCTCCTAAAGTATTGCTTTAAGCAGACCTAATTTGTGCAACCAATTATTATAGTACTGCTTCAACCAGAACTCCAAGAGCTTTCTCTCATCGTACACGATCGCCTGTGTATGAGCGTCATGGAAAGTAACTTACGTCTCGAGACATTAATAACTACTATGAAGTTTTATCGTACAAACCAGGCAAGAGAAACAATGCAAGACGAATAGCATTGAAAGATGATGAAAGCAGGCAATGAGAAATCGTTAGCCAAGATTGAAACCGTGTCTACTGCAGCGTAGACAAGATATGCAAAATTAATTATAGTATAAACTATTCCAATCTACGAATAGGTACGCCGATTCTCTGCAACAGTATACTACAGGCATTTGAAACAATTGGCCCACACGACGAGCGCCGTAAATTGGTCATTTGTTGACGGAAATTGCAGTTTCCATGATTTGTTTTCTGAGACAAGAAAAAGTCCGTCCGAAGAAGATAACGAAAACGTAAGTTGGCTCCAGGATCTGGCATTTATTGGTCATTGCTGTTCAATTGACTGCTCACATCCCGAAACTGCAAGACAAGGCCAACTCATTGAAATACCTCAGCTTCTTCTGTGCATTGTGTACAGATGACCTGAAGATTTGAAGTGTTACTGAATCTTCCGGCGACTGTGACTTCCTTCAACTGGAGTTCTACGGCCTGTTGTTGTGGTCTGCAGAATTTGATCTGTCGGTCAACCTGGCTAAGTCGTCATTCGCTAGTCTGGGATGCATGATAATGGGAGTGTGTACACCATTGCCGGCCAACTGCCGTTCCCACCAGCTCAGTAAAGTATCTAGGTGTACTCACGCTGTGGTCTGAAGTCCGTTGACAACACGAACTGACGGTACGGAAACAGACCACGCCTGTTTTAGGCGTTTAGACGCAGCTACTGCACATGGTCTGAAGAGATTGGCGCTCTTCTGTTCTATTCCATAATAAGACCGGTGCTTGAGTACGGATCACCCGCCTATTGTCCGATCATAATAGGTAAATGGTAGGGACTGGAACGTGTCCTGTATGTAGCTATCCGGCTCATCTCCAGTTTAAGGGTTATGTCGCACGAGAACAGACGTAGGAGACTAGGGGTGTATACCCTGTCGAATTGGTTTTGATCTCATAATGATATACCGGATTTGTACTTGGACCAGTTCTCTATGTTTAGGCCCTTACCGCACATTCGCGCACCAAAAAACTAATGTGCACATAGGCATAAACTGTTTGCATTGGATTTGAAGCGTATCGCTCACCATCTGTGCTTCGAGTGTCCAGTAGTGACATTGGGACAAGTTCCCAGGAATTGGTGTGGTTTTTAAGAGATTACACGAAGCTCACATTCCGAATTACAGATATAGGGAGCGTTTCGCACCCGAATAAGATGCAGTTCAGTTTTAATATGCTGCTTCAGGGCAGGATCAGCGGTACAATCCCGTGAAGGTGCCCGATCTAACTACGACCGAGCAACACGGTATTTTATCTTCTCTCTCTCTGTTCTTAGTATTTAGTATTCAGCATTCATCAGGTGCTTTATTACAAAACTAACTTAATGGAAGCCACAGTTTTCGAATAAAATTTAGCTCATTTTACTAAGTGCAAAAGCTGAAAGACACTGAGTAGAATGAGTAGTTATTTAGCTTTACTATGCATTAGAATCACCTCGAATTTCTGTCAGAAGCATTCTAGGATAGATTTCGTGATTTCTCATCTTTTGAACGCAAAGTTCTGCGACCTATTTACATTTGAGGTTTTCAACAAAGGAGAAGACATGCAGAAGAAACTATTAGAAATGCAGTCTGATTTCACGGAGTACAATCGAAGTAAGACTACCTTGTTTATTCGCAAACCTAGTTGAAAAGTTTATCACATCGTCTGTGACACTGTATATTTTTGAGCAGTTTTTTTCCTTCATCATAGCAACAAAATTTACTTAGCGAACATAGCTGACTGGTCAGCACTTGTCATCTATGATCAAAGTCGGACCTGAGGAAACCTTTTTAACCGGATATAACAATAAGTTTCCTTTAAACTTGGTGTCCCTGTCCGTACGAATAACAAAAATACATCCGCTGGAGTGACATGTGGACGTCGCTGAGTGACTAAATTTGTGCCACCGGCCGTCCCACCTGGACAACTTTTGGATGATTTTTGTCACTCAAAAGAAAAATTCGTGTGCAGCTTTAGTGAAGCCCGGCTAGTCGCGACTACTCCCAGCAATAAATTCTCGGTATCTAGGTTTATTCTGAGTTTAGTGCAAAGCCATTTCAAAACGTAATTGCACCGTTACGTGAACAACATGTATTGTAAAGTGAATAAAAGGACCTAATGAAATCCCGATGCATAGGGTGCAAACAATATTCATGCTTGGCGTGGCTTCAGGAGTTTTGGTTTTCAGCTCTAGATCACTGGGTCTGAAAGTCAACAGATAGCAGGTCATTAAAGTGAACCAGTAGATAGATACAATATTGTGATATCTGTGAACTTTCTCCACAAAAGGTGTACGATGCTTCGGCGAATGCAAATAAGGTAAACGAAAACGGTGAGCATGTGCATACAGTGATCTAAACATCACCATTATTACACCTGAACATAATGGCATGCTTAGTTGGATGATCCGCCTATGCAATGTCTATGTACAAACGCTGAATATGAATAGCCGAAGTAGTGGAACACTTAAAACCTGACGTTATTAGGCCGCGTAGTTGGCAACGGAATGAGACAATCTTTTCTGCGCAGGCTAACTGTCACATGCCTCCACGAATCTCATTCCATACGTAGAGAACATAAATATAGGTCATTTTTAAAAGGCTCGACGCGATAGCATGGAGTAAGGTTATTCAGTATGGCGAATCGCAACGATCAGGCACATTATACGACGCATCGTATATTCATTATTGCCTACATCCTGTAGGCTGCGGTGTTACGATGAAAACGAGTTTGTTGCGTAGGAGTCGAGGCAAGTTGGATAAATTCGTGAGCAGTTTGAGGCCACTGACGGAGCCGACCTTTCACCTCCTCTTTTGTGCAGCCAAGTATCCCCATCCTTACTACTGCATCTAGAACATGGAGGGCAGGTGATATATTAAGGACTAACCGATGATTATCCGGATCAACCTATTCTCATCGAAGCGGTGTTTTGTGAGAACGCATGGCCGGTTACATTGGGTAGCCAGCTCGTCCATGCAGGCAACCTGCACGATGTTGAGCACTGCTGTCGAAACGGTATTCCCGCCGATCATGATGAAGTAGTTAATCTAAAGTAAAAGTATACATAATCGGCATCATACCCACCGGGCCACGGTAGTGTGGGGGTCTCTAGCCGTCTAGTGATTGCATCTCCTCCATCGTCTTCAATGGAAACGGTACAGTGCATGCACTCATGTCGGCGTCAGTTGACAATTGAAAGCGAATCGAGGCCATCTATAATTTCAAGGCGTGAAGTTCTTCCCGAATTCTAGCATTAATGCTAGCATCTTATGCACAATAATACAGCATCTGCTGCATAATTTCTAGCATCCACTTGTGCAACACACGAAGTTCCCTTGTTACTGAATGATCCTAGTGCGGTAGATCAAATTGGTAGCTGAAGCAATAATGTTAAGCAAGCATTCAATTAGTTTACCTTGATGCGAGGGGACTTGTGATTAAAGAAAGTTTTTCCAGGGCAGATGGTTAGGTGCGCTGAGGACGTCAGCCTCCAAATCCAGCATCGGAAGTGCCGGTGAATACTGGATGATCCAAGCCTTTGGATGTGGTGCAAATTGGTGGACTTTCGTTTGCGGTTTCAAGTCTGGTCGCAGGACAGGGTGACTGAAAATGGTATATTAAAACTTTTACTTACAGGCCTCTCTTCTCGCCCCGCCTCATAGGCAGTGTGCAGTCAGTTGACGGAGGATCGCTGTAATCATCCAAGAAGGGTGCGATACGTTTGGCCTTATCATAATCATATGCAAACCGCATTATAACAGATTATGAGATACAAGTTAAACGGATAGTTTTCACTGCAAAGCGTTTGCCGCCGGTGGCGTGTTACCACACAGAAGCAAATCAGTGGTTTGCTTGGAATTAATACCTGTCCACAGGAATGTATTGGTGTCTGCTATCCACTTCCTGTGGACAACAGCGATTGTAGTGTCCTCAAACTTGATGATATGAAACCGCTAATAAACCTTGTCGTGCGTAACCTCGCCATTGAATGCTAATTGTTTAAAAATAAGTATTTCCACACACAATTCCACCAGTTATATAAGAACTGCATGAAATCATTCTTGAAAGGTAGCATTTAATGGGAAATCAATTAGTACAGTCCACAGACTGTTAATGAGACAACTGTCAACAAGCATAATACTTCTGAATCGTCATCGCAATTTGCACACCACGTATAAATGCAAGGCACAAACAGTAGCGTGATATTCATCTTCATCCATGTCGTATAATGTTATTTAAAAGTGTTCAACTTCCCGCTGTCTCGAGTCTGGACGTTCGTTCGAAATGTCTTAGTGTTGCAGGATGAGGTGAGTGGAAACGGGTAAAACAATAACGAATAACCGTTGCATCACAGTGTACCGATGTCAAGTCGTCCTGGTATTCTGAAGCTGCCTGGTCGTAATTAGGTATGAAGAAAAGCACCTCTGACGCAAGTCTAATATGTATATCCTGCGCCGGGAAGCGACCTTCTAAGCAAACTCCCCACAGCGATGGTTGATGGAATTTGAGCGCCTTTATCTGTCCACGCAGATTATGAACAATCGTCTTTGCACTCTTCCGGGCTACATAACGACGCCTGTGATTATTGATTCCTTGGTTTGTAGAGAGCAGAAAGGAAGTCTTTTGTCAGGACCTACACTTCGCGCTTACTCCATGGATCATGTGAGTTGATGCGGTAGTGCCCCAAAAGAAAGCATTGCGGTCACAGTCAAGACAGTAAAATCCATGTTTGTACAGCAAATAGATGTCCAGCGACCATCGGAAACATTTCACTGTTTGCTCACTAAAGACTAGCTCAGGCAAACTGTTCTATTCATTCACCATACGACTTGATATGGTGATATCAGAGCGAACCCAATGCCTCCTTGTTATAAGCGGCTGCTTACCTTGGCCTGGTGTCCAACTGTCCGCACAAAGACGAAATGACTATGTTACCTTATTTTACACGTCTCACCTAGGAGAACGCGCCGCATGTAAATCAAGTCACCACAAAGAAGACGATATTACAGTGAGAACATGTTCATCCTTTGAACAGTATTAGAGTAAGACAGGTTTCTGAGTGTCATCCCGGATTTCGATCCACGCTGCTGAGCCTCCTCTATCAGTACACATTCTGCTATCTTTAAATGGTAGGTTGCTGGCAATCCGTAATAAACAAGTGATCGAACGTTAGAGCTAAACAGAAGTGCGAATAACTCTGCCGTCATCTAGGAAAGTGATCACCTTATAGAAATGAACACCCTATTAGCAGCGGCAACTTTCTTTAGGGTGTCATGAGTCGTGCTTAGATTTGGAGGGTATAGATTCATCCAGGTCCTCCTCCAAGGTTGCCTTCCTGAGCAGGGAGCTCTCAATATGAATACACCGAATGGGTCCGGGGCACCAACTGGTAGGACAGTACACAGTATGCTTAATGGGTTGCCGCCACTGCATATATCAATAGTGCAACCGGTCCAGCGTTGTCTGTAGCCGGTAAGCAACATAATGTCCTGACAGCTCTAGCCATAGTTTAAGATCGTCAGCATATTTGAAGTAATCAGCTAGCAACACGGATGGAAGAATATTGATGTAGATTTTGTGGAGCTCAGGATCAAGGATAGAGCCATGTGCGACCCCGTTGATCATAAAAACAGGACTGGAGTAGTTATCGTCCACTTTCGCTTGCGTGCTTTGGCCATTCAAAAGGTCAGCGACCCAGAAGTGGATATTCCCAGAAATGCCAATTCCCCGGAGTTTGAGAATGAAACGTTTAGGAGGAACTGTCAAATGCTTTGCTGAATTTGATGAAAGCGACATCCAGACAACTGCCGGCATCCAGAGATCTCGTCCGTTTTTCACTGACAATAATCAAGTTTGCGACACAGAAACGTGCCTTCCAGAAATCATTTTGAGCTCACGTGATCATACGCAAGTTCTCCAGGACTCCCTTAAAAAGTATTTCCATGATTTTACAAATTATCGATGTCATACAGATTGGCCGGTAGTTTGCAGGATCCTGACACTCTCGTCCATTGTATATGCAAAACAGTGTGCAATAAAATGCATGTGGTCATTAGGGACCATGCCTGCATATAGTGACTTTCATTACCTACGGAAATGTCACTTACCACGGAATTTTTTAAGGCCTCCTTTCGGAACTCTACTATATTGCCACTCAGTCCTCTCCCGGTACCGACAAGTAATGAAGCGCTCCCTCTGCAATTCACAATCTGTGTATTGCGTGCAACATACACAGTCAGATGCACGCCAAAGAATAGCCCTTAAGGCTGAAACAAAACATTATGACGTCAGCTAGTATGCAATGAAACTTATGTTACGAACAGCCGTTCCATCCCAAGTATGAGCAAATGGATAGAACATTTTACCTCCTGGGTTTCCGGAAATATGAATCACTTGCATTGGATGGAATCGACGGAGAAACACTTTTGCTTTGGATGAAATCGAGAACACCTTATATCCGCAGACCATTAGACGGAATAAATTTATGAAAGAAGGCCTCCACTCTCGCATAACTTTGCCCGCACACCAGTGTATTACGAATGCCGACATTCAATGACGGTCTGTTGCGAAAACTTGCGGCATTGTCCAGATGCGCATCTGTCACAACGAAACCTCTGACGGGAACGTGGATCACGGTACAAGGGCGGCGTGCCGTCCTTGTATGTATGTGTCGTCAATGTATCCGTCCGACGTAGTTGCGAATACGCAGCCTTCTCAAGCAATCATCAAAACACTTGAGACGCAGGCAAAAGGGGACCACGAACAAGACGGCGCAACCTGTGAAGATGAGACTAGAACGGAAAAGCAGAATAGGAGTCCAGTGGTCCAAATTAACGCAAGTCAGCCCACAAATGAAGCATGCAATGGACGTTGAACACTAACGCTTGGCGATGGTAGATGTCAACAACATGATCAACCGTCTTAAGAACCATTGACTGAGTTCGAAGGAAATAATGTTCGCACCACTTCTTGCAGCACAGGAAATACAGCACCAAGTTGAAGTTCAAGAAATTCCCGTCCATCATAGGTTGCAATATACCACATATTTCTACAGGGCCAATGTACAGCAGGAACTAACGAAACTCGGTGGCTTTCCACCGATCTGCCAACACGAAATTCGGGCACTTTCTGGGGAAATCTACCGTCGATGACTTTGCGGTATGGATTTCTCCTGGTGCTCACATCGGCTTTCTGCATGGCGGACAAGCGCACCTCGGTGGCTGTGGGGCTCTTACGCCACAAATTTATCAAAGGTGGCATGAAACCAAGGTAAAGCACATGCATGTAATTCAGAGGAAAGTAGCTTATCACGGCAATGCGAAGTGCCTCAAAGGGGATACACCAACGTAAAGTTCTTCTTGAAGACGCAGACGGGAATCTGCGTCATTCTTTGGCATGGTACCCGTGTCTATTGAGAAAGTTATGTGGCAATCTACAAACATACATATAGGACGTTATAGAAATCTTAGAGAAATATCATACTAACCAGTAACCGTACATTAAAACGGATGAAGGCGGATCAGTGAGTCTAGCTAAGACAGGTCACCACTGTTTAGGCGAAATGTGAAACCCTGTGAGTCCATCTTTGGGCAGCTGCAGCTGCAAATTCGGCATGACAATAGCATCACTGGTTTGCAAAACTCGACATATTACTCTCCTCAGTCCAACGTGCACGTAATCATCACTCTTAAAAACGGTATTTGGGCATTAAGGTTGTGTACCGAGCGACGTGAGTGAATCGCACGGCAAATCAGGGTGCAATACCCAAAGGCGCCGAAGCATTATGTTTATCTTTCTAGCTGTTAAATATCTATCAATCGCGAAATCAAGGCAGATTTCAAAATGCTTGGCAACTGTGGCGTTAATATTACAGGTGGTAAATCAGCGGGCACTTGTTTTGGTATGTTACGCGTTGGGAAAGCTGGCTTACCAATAATCGACTCCAAAAGATTGAGCCTGTAAATTATATGAATCAGAACAAACATTATCCACGGTATCTATTAATAGTTGTGTGAAAGTCCCAGCAACTTGTTCAAGGCTTCTGGAAAGCGAGGAGCATGCAACCGGCCGAGACCAGATTGGGTAGGCACCAGAAAAAAGTTAAACTAAGGGTATACCTGCGCATTCTGAATGTAGCATTGTTTTGCATTACTCAAACATAAGCATGTTTCATGAGTCGAAGTCGGCGAGGCATAACTACAAACTTTCACCACGAAACCACTGACAAGAAAATGTCAGGTATGTGATTTTCTGATACAGTTAAACAAGCAGTGTGGGGGTAATCAAACGTGCAACGTTAATTGAATACCATCTCTTGTTACTAATGTTATAGCAAAACTGCCTGTACAGTTTTCTTTCCATTTAGTCAATTTTTTACGAGTGACCCATAGACTCCTAACTGGGACGCTGGACCGTCCACCTGGGCGGACGGGCGTTATCTCTCAGGAAAGCCACAACAACGTATGTTTTCAAATGTTAGGATGCATACAGAATACATGTTTTCTCTTATAAAGTCCCATCTGTTGTTAAAAGTTTAATTTCTTCCTTTCGTTTAGCCACTCTTTTACATCGGTTTATTATTATGGTAACTGTTACATTATTTGTCTGTACAATATGCACCACTAATTTGAGCTAACAAACCACAACGAAATATATACCAAATACATGTATATATATGTGCAAGCAATTGTGGTGTGCAGCCCGATTGACTACAAAAATTTGTCCATTGGTCTTTAGGTTATCATCTTTTTTACAGTGCTAGTGTAATGCACTGCATATACAGGTGTTCTGGAAATACACGCATTTGATATAAGGCCATCCAATATGAGACTGTTCTCTGTAATTACCACTTCGCTCTAGCGATTAAGTATTTAGCTCTAATAATTGTACCCTGAAGGAGTAGCAGGACTCTTCATTTCGTATATGATGTAATTCTAGGTGAGCTGTTGCGCGAATCACATATGACAACAAGGTAATCACGTCCACACGTTCATAAAGGCAAGAGATCCGACTACTGTGGATGAAAACTGTTGGAATATACCACATTTGGCTTCACTTTGGTGACCAGTACACATCTGGGAAAACGCTAGTCTGCCGTTTGAGAATCAACAGCAGTAATAAGTTCACTTATCGAAGTTAATTTACTCAATTACTTAGTAAAGGTCTTTAGTAATTTGGCTACATGGACGGCAGTGATCAAATGACTATGATAGTTATTATGCTGTTTTGCAGTCTGCTACTTTGCAAAAGCTATACCTATCCCTACCAACCTCATTCCGAAGTAATGCTTTCGTATTCTGCCGTTGATTTTCCAGCTTAGTTTAAACATTTCACCAAAGTAACTTACTGTATGAAAGGGCTTCGTAGCCTCAAACCGTGTAATTATTTTGATTTCCCAAAGTAAACGGCTACAATTTCGCTTTGGTGATAGCTTTCCGCTAAGCAAATAATTAGATGTTCCGTAGCACATTTTAACGAATGAATCAACCACTCTCGGTAGACATAATTTAAGAATGTATCATTTACCAATTCATCGCAATGACACAAAAGTGTGTGTGAAAGCAGATAAGCATTTTTAAATATGCATATTTTGTATGCTCCTAGACAAACGCTGCTCTGTGGCTTCTAATAAGGTGTGCCGAGACAAATGTGATTGCTTTTTCGATTCATACGTGCTGTTTGAGTGGTAAAAATACCGAAATTGCTGAGGATAACACTTCGAACAAATAACTGGTTACAAGAAACAACGGGAATGTTGTATCCACAAGATATGGCAATTGCAAATGCAAGTAATAAGTTATAATCCCAAACTAAAAGCAGAAATCTGCGTCAGATCCTTGGGGCGTTCACGATGATCCAACCTTTCGTCAGGGTCGATTTATCTGCCTAATACATCAGGGTGTATAAACAAAAATAAGCTTCCACTGGATCCTCCTTTCTGCTTTCGCTTCCTTTTCACATTTGCCATTACCAGTTCCAGCTCATCCAAATTCCTTGCTCCATCGGTTTTGGGCTTAGTTGTAAGCCTTCACCTCAACGGAACAAGATAAAATTTTGCACTGTGCGCCCACTACTTGCTAGGAAAACAAAGCAGCTCCTTAACTGACGCACTGCATTGGTCGCAAGGGAACTTAATCGCTACGGCAATAATTTTTCCCAAACTCACTGAGATTCGGCTGCCTAACGAAGACATTGCGCACTAAGGTGGTTCAAGCCACACGGTCTGCTAGATGAGAAACGCCACCAGAGCATCACATGAGTACTGCGTTGCATTTTCACTATCTGATCATCTGGACGGACACCTGGTAGAGCAACCAACTGGCCCAAGTTTAAGGTTGATGACGTTTCACATACGCTTCCGACGAAGCGAGTTTGAGACTCCAAGTAGTAACTATATTGCTACCTAATGTTATCTTGATGACACGAGTGATTAGTTTTACATAGCTGTCCTCCGTGACACGGCGGGTGTGAAGGATCGTACGGCTGTGCGTATTGTTTGATGTAAACCGGCCTGTGGTACATGATGACACGGTGTGGACAGACATAATCGGGCCGCATGGTATAGGTCTTGAAAAACTGGAAAAGTGCTCGCTTGCACGAAGTGCCAGTAGTATTGCTTCCTGGACGCACCTACGGATTGGTTACGCTCACGTGCTCAAGTGTGTCACCCTGGGTCCACGCAAAATGCGTGAAGTATGCATAACACACTCACTGAATGAAGCTGCCTGTAAAAGCCATCACAGATTTGTGTGGACCGGACGGTACCATGTTTATAGGTACACGTATTGTTCCTTAGTTATAGACCGGTGAAAACTTATGTTTATGATTAAGATGCTGTTGAGAAGAGGCGCGAACTGCACGATATGATGGCTATTCGTCTTGGTGCCGTAGACTCTATCGCTGCAGCCAGCGTCCCATGGGATCACCTCAAGCATATGCAATTGTTTCAGCTGAAGACATCATCGGGTGAGCGAGCTGTAAGCGGCCCGCTTAGCTTAATGACCAGAGTGCAAACATTGGCATATTTGGCAGAGATGAAAGCAATTTTTGCTGCGCATGCAGCGAATCCCGGTACTACGAAGAAAAGTGCTATGTTTTGCTAGTAGCCTAGACCTCTGCCTCGGGATTTGCGACGCACGCATCATGGGTGGAGAAACTACCCCAGCACAATGAATTTTATGGTTTCTTGTCATCAGTTTATGGACCCTTCTTGCAGCTGATAATGATACTTTTACATACTTCGGAATCGCATACACAAACTTTGAACAGGCGTTGAGAGGTTAACTAATACAATTTCTGTTGAATGCAAGAGAAGTGCAAATTAGCCGTCTTCCTATAATCACGAGAAGGCATGAAATACCTATATATATCGCTCAGCCATGGGATCAAACATTAACCGGCGCATATGCGATGCCGCAAAATGCTTCGTATGTTCTACAGCTTAGTGGATCAACGAACAGATAGTGTCTTAAGATAAGGATGCCCATGGATAACAATTTAAGCAAAAGGGAAAGCAGGGTTTTAACTTTTGAGCGGTAGTGACTTGCTAAGCTGCCCAGAGAGAATGATTTCCTGAATCCTGTTTAATCGCCGCGTCACTCGCGCTCTGATACCAGACATGGACGAATTTGTAGTAAGATTTCCGTTTGAGATGTTTTGTACCAGATATAGTGTTCGGAATTCGAGAATTATGGAAGGAGTGCTGCAAACGAAGTAAACCACCATGGTCGTTGCTCGTCAACTTCATCAAGGCATTTGACACGGTGCAACCTGTGACTATGTAGCTGGAATTGGGTAAGTTTGGATGTCCTGTTAAGTGTATTCCTCGCACTTAAAAACCTTGTATGGTTTTGCCTGCGACAGTTTTAGTTATGCTGACAGACTCTGGATGTATTTAGTGTTGTTTCTGTAGTTAAATCCGGCTGTGCCACAACCTTTGCACCGTCTCAAATTTGTCTAGCCGCCATGTTGTCTTATG
This sequence comes from Dicrocoelium dendriticum, assembly GCA_944474145.2. Taxonomy (NCBI): domain Eukaryota; kingdom Metazoa; phylum Platyhelminthes; class Trematoda; order Plagiorchiida; family Dicrocoeliidae; genus Dicrocoelium; species Dicrocoelium dendriticum. The sequence goes on from OX104065.1 coordinate 122,710,370, forward strand.
CTTCTAATGCATGTGATGGCTTTTGGTGGGTTTATGATTATCTATCGTTTCATGGCTAGAAACAAATTGTTTGAGGCAAATATCCAAATACTGTGGTTTGTCGACAAAGGTGCCTTGTTTGAAAACTGTGACTAGGTTTTGTAACATGTCAGCAGGCCTTTTGCTCCCACGTAACCTACATTCGGAATCACTAGCAAAACTGTCACTTTTTGTCAACCGTTACCAGGAACGGCCTAGGTGTACCACTCGCATTTCACGATGATTGATGATGTTTTGGGAATCAAAACTAAATTTCGCTTCCTCGAGACTATAATACCCAGTGATTTAAAGATAAACAGCAAACTGAAAACCGACTTCTCGAAGACCGATCCTGCGGCTGACAAGCTAGCACATCAGGTTTGGAGATTTCATTAACGATTTAAACTCGTTTTCCTTTTCGCTATGACAATATGATATGTACGATACACAAGCGTATATGCGACATTTGGAGCAGATAAAGTAGCGGTGCCGGAAACGGATTTTACATCCCACTTTTTTGAGAAAATTTCTGGCAATGTAGTGCTCTACTGGAGCTGCATGCATGCAATGGGCGGCATAATGCTACTGGGACATTTGAGCTAGCTAGACTGGCGCAACAGCTAGATGCCAGGAGGATACCGATGAAAAACCATATGCCAACTACGTGCATGGAAGCGATCCTGCTCGAAACAAAATCTTCTTTATAAATACCTAAATAGACTTTGTAATCTGCAACTCAGAATTCCACCATTCACTGTGATTGGTGGGTAGAAGCACGTAGCGTAAGCGACGGCAAACGTCTTGCGGGCCTAGTACTCACTTAGTTTCCAAGGGGATACAAGCCTTGAACGCTGTTCCTGCTTCTGTCACTGCACCATCAACTTTTTTCCAGCATCACCTACACAAAGAAACGGTGCTAAAAAGGCTAGTATCCTTGCACATACACTGCTCTCCTGGAGTGGATTACATTCATTCAAAATCACTGCAGGTAGCAGTCATACATCTAATCAAACCCTTGTCGAATACTTTCAGCGGTGTCTAGTCGGAAACATAGTCTGGTTACAATGTAAACAAGGCAGTATAACGCCAACTCACAATGGAACCAGTCGACGTGCTCATGATATTTATCGCTGGGTAACGCTTCTTCCTGTACTCGCTAAAGTCATGGAAACGAGCATCGCAGTCGCATTGATGGGCTACCATGAAAGCTACGGAATCATTGCACCGGAGCAGCAAGGGTATCATCAACGTCGACCATGTCCCAGGAAACTGCTAATAGCACGTGAAAACTGGACGGAAACCGTCGACGAGGGGACAGGGACCAATGTTATCTTCTTGGAATTTTCGAAAGCCTTCAAGCGCTTGGATCATCGAATCCAGCTTTACAACCTACAGTAATATGACTTCGGAGATCCAGTATTAGGATCGATTGGTAAATTTTCCCGTTTACGGTACCTAACGCTTTGAATCCGAATAACTTTATCCGACCCCACTCAAGTGGAGTACGGCGTGTCGTACTGTTCGGCACTTGGGCCACGTCTGTTCTTAGTTATTCTTAAGAAGCTGGTATGAGTTACCACTCCAACCTTTTACTCTTCGTGGACGAAATCAATGTTTGGCGAACCATTAAGAAAATCTATGAACTCGTGATCCTTCAGGGTAACCTCGAGGAGGCCTGGCGTTGCTCAGTGAAGAAGACGATGCCATCCAGTGTGGACAAGTGCCACATTGTCCGCATCCTCCATCGACAGGACTATATCCACATATTGTGATGCAGACAACCTTACAGAAACTTGACCTCAGAATGCTGTTAATGGACTACCTCATTTGTTCCAGGCAGTCATAATCCGATTTACAATCTCGCAACCAGCATGTTAGTCACTTGCGGGTTGCATTAGGTACTTTGGATCAATCCTTCTTCTCTCTGATTTTTATTATCTGCGTGAGTCATCCCGTCGAATACGCAATACAGATTTGTCAACCGTGGTCAAACCGTGACCTAGCTTTGCCCAAAACCCCAAAACGTTGAGCAACGAAATGTGTCAAGCTTTCGCGCAAACTTCCATACAAGCAACGACTGAATATAACCGAATTCTTCACTGGGCACTACCGGCGGCTACGTATATACCTCCTATTATTTTGCCAAATACTGAGCGACCACAGTCAAGTATATCGTCACCCTTAGAAACTCAGCTCGAATAATACCCTCAGATTCAATAGCTTGAAACTGATTAAACAACACAATCTCCTTGATTGTCTATGAAATGAATTCACCCTCCGGGTCTGTTAACCTTGAAAAGTCCTTTTAAACTCAGCTGTCTGTGATCCCACCATCCCTATTTGCACAAAACGATTAGATAGCGAATTGAACACATTGCATATTGTTACATGAAAAAGAAAATGCTGGGTACGTTTAGGCGAACCCTCCTCATTGAATGGACAGCTCAAAGCTCACGCACGTAAATCTGTACAGAGGGGTGAGAAATCTGCTTGTTAGCTACAATAAGTATGGAACATAACATCATGGTATTTCGTTTTGTGCGGTACTCTCTTATCCCCAAAAAACCTTTCTTCTATAGTTCATTACTCTATCCCTTCACTGATGCGCATTTTATTTGGTTCACTTTTGTAATCTCTGAGTTTTACTTTCTTCAATTAGCAACCTACGGCACATGTTAAGCCAATGCTATTTTACCCGTCATAAACCATTAGGGGTAGCGGTTACAACTAACATCCCAATGGTCCCGGATTCGATGCCTGCTAACTCCATGGATGAGATGTAATAACATCGAAACGCGTCATTGTAGCGCAGTATTTTTGGGCGGGTAACACCTAATTTCTATTTGTATTTTTCCATTGTTCCAACCTGCTGGTTAGCAGAAGCTACGCCATCAGGACATGATCGAGATGAGTTTGTCACCAGATAATACTGACTTTCGGTGTTGAAAATCTATCGCATTATCCAGTGACAATGGCGTGACTATATAAGAAATGCATTTGCTAAGTCGTCTCAGGATGTACTGTCTAGTCAGAGATCAGATTCTGATGGACTTAGCCCACTACTGTCCTGCATCTGGTGCTGTAGCACACGTGTTTTCGTGCAGCTCATCCGATCCGTTTTGATAAATGAACAACATGGTCATAAGGGGTCAGAAGTCGAATAAGTGTGCGTCAGCGCGTGGTCAGTAGGCTTATTCCCGTTTCAATTATTAACCTGAACTGCTAACGCGACTGATGTGGCAGTATGCGGCATTGTCGCTGAATTTTGTCTGCACATATATCTGTGACAGCTTTTGCTGTTTGATCCCCTGGGTCTGTTCGGGCTTAGTGCGAATGTTTCTAAGGTGCCCGGCTGTCAGAAAACACAAACTCGATTACTTGTTCCAGGTAATTATTTATCGTTTCTAAAGTGCAGTCGGTTCATAGTATGGGTCGGCCCCGAAGAAATTGTGGCTCCTATCTACATAACTCTTGGTCATATTCCCTCAATTTAACTTTCGCTATGACTTGTCTGTACCGAGCTGCGCGCGGTGCAGCGCAAGCCACCCATGAACCCACTGCAGGCGCAGGCATCCTCTAGCTGTTTGCAGTCAGGCTGATAACCAATTCCCGAACTGAATGTTGTCAAAACATATTGACTTTTCTGCAACCTGAACCGGTGCGATTGCCTCCCGTCTAGGTGTGCGCAGAATCAAAAGCATGTGCTTGTTGAGCCATTAAAATTCCGTTTGGCATACTTTGTACGTAAACATTTGTTGTTCTCGGATGGCCTGTACTGAGCACTTGTTTATCTCGACGAGTTCCTTAAAGTGCTCGATTAGACGGCGAGAATGCCAAAACACAGACTTACTTGCCAATAAAAGTTGCCCAAGTAAGGCAAAGTTACAAAATTGTCGAGTAGAAACAAGCTGATTATCTTAAAACCGCATAATCCTCCCTACACTTGTTTGCTTGTATACCATTTCAATACAAGCCCAGATGGGGTTAGGAATTATGAACGAAATCTTTCGAGGGATTACCACCAATTGGAAGTCCTAAGGAGACGGTTATATGGAAAACTATTTGCCATAACCACTTTCATGTTACTGTCAACCTTTTACCTTTCTGGTATTCTTAACTGATCGAACACCTTGGATACCTAACTGGATAATACTTAGGAAAATTTGAACAAATGTTATGCCCAGCAATCCCGTAGCACCTATTGACCCGACTACCATGTTGGTCTGAATCTCGCATAGTCTAAAATGTTTTCAACTTATGCTGCCTTTCGATTCATTTTTGCTATATTGTGTTTTTGTTTGCAGACCTCATACTGTTTCAGGTGTTGGTCGAAATGTGTTAATGACTTTTCCGGATTTCACTGAATGTGGAATCAACACCCTCGCAAGGGATTAGTAAAAATCCTCAATAATATTAGTTTTAACTCTTCGTGACCGCAAAATAGATTAATATAAAAGGGATGTGGTAATGTGATTAGCAATTGCAAGTGAGTTATGGTTATTACAAGCAACTGAACGGTACGTGAATCCTGTAGGCTGTCATGAATAGCCAACCAACGCACAACGAATAAACCTATTCGGAATTGCCCATTATCAACGAACAAGATGAACGATTAACCAGAATATGACTTTTATACTCACCAACAAAATAGTTATATCATTACGCAGGATTAGCAGTTGTTAGCAAACACTGGACAGTTCTGAATTACCATGTGTGCTTTAAACCTCGGCAATTCCGTCACACTCTTCAACTTATTATTGACTGCCAATGAAGCGACTCATGAAGTTAAGAGTTCTTGCAATAGCAAACGACGCAGTGCATATCGTAGGTAAACGTTGCACTGAAATACTATGGTATGTTGCTTCCCTTTGCTTTAACAAGCTTAGCCCCTACACTTATCTAGACAATGCATTGCTAACATGGTGTTTCCGTCGATACATCATAAGTATTTGACATGGTAAATCAATTTGGAAGCATTCTGAAAGTCGTTTTACTTATTCCTACTCCATAGCTATCTTTACGCATGTACTTCCGACTTACCTCTGTACTGGTTGGGTTGTAAAGTATTAACGCAATCCCTGTTGGTGACTACCTTCATTGCTGTCAAAGCGTTGATTGTCACAACACAAGTAATATTGCTAAGAGCTTGAGTGAGAAGCTCCGGAGTAGCGTGCAGTGGTCCTGCAAACTAGCGACAGGAGTTTGCCGCGCTACTCATTCCGTAGGGCTAAACACTCTTCTAAATTCATTTCCCTCTGTCCGTAGATAAATATCTAGGCGAATATATACTTGCTTGATGAAAAAGTTGTTGTAACTGACAGGCAAACCTCTTATGAACAAATTTTGAGGAATGGATTTAATGGAATTCAGCAGACTGGAACAACTCAAGTTGAGGAATCATTACACGAAAATGTTACTGGGGGTCAACGATTCTTGGGTTATCAATAATTTTCGTCACATGAAGTTAAGATCTCTATCCGTAGGCCGCGTGTTTCAGTTTTGATAAACTAATCGAGTAGTGTAATTGTAAGAGCTGTAAAGCCTAAAGGTAATTCTGAAACTCAGTAGATTTTGTCGGCCCCACAAATTACTCTAAGCAGGAGTTTCTGTATAATTTAAACCCATTGTTTCAATTTACGATGTTCTTAACTGCTTATTTCAATAAACCAGTCTTTGAAGGAGACTAATATAATAGTGCTTAAGACGCGCGGATTAATGGCGCAATAGAATTTGCATGACTAGCAAGTGATAGTTAATGTTCGTCATATCGTTATAGATTGACAAGCCTTTCGTGTCCATGATAAGACAACAACTATTAAGACCATGATTATGCAACTTAGATATATTTACTAAGTACAACCCTACCGGGGGCTTGTCAGCCCATACAAGTAGAACGTAGCAGAACAAGGAATCTGCAGGTAAATGGTGCGCAGTACCAAAACTGGTACAACGCACAGATAATTGATGCACCAAAATGTCACAAGGAAAGTTACTTAATTCCAGTCTTTTTTGGAATGTGGAGTCTTCTATCATGCTTATATAAAACAATAAAACAGGTAAATGAAAATAGGCATCAATTATTATTAGTATCTTGGCAAACGATCTTGCTAGTTGACCTTGAGAGAAGTCGCGTGCTAATCGCTCACTTGTGCACTCGTGGTTATTTAACTGTGGTTCAGCGACATTTTGTCGCACACCTTTGGATCCATACTTATTCGTCGTCTGTAACAAGCCCTACTTTGTGATACCAGTTTCCCGAGTGTACTCCATTTACCCTGATTTCTATATTCCGGGCAGTGCTTCGCAGATATACAAGCGCCTAACTCCAACCATCGGTAACATTGTTTGGTCTCACTCGATAGTCCGTTTCATCGGCTTTCGAAGGAACTGTCACTCGTTCAAATCCAACATTTCATAATGCAGCTACGGGTCTCAAAGCAAGTTCACCCGGCGCGATCCATAGGCCTCACCACCAGAATTCACAATCACACCTTCGTGGATTCTGCCCCACGTTCAAGCTGACACATTCGACTGGCACGCCAGAGAGGACAGTCTACAAGCACACTTCAACGTGAACACTGTGACCTTACCGACAACGTCAATAACAGAACGACATTTTACCATAGAGGGTGAGTCATTCAAATGGCTCGTAACATTTGCTCAGCAAGCGTGATGCCCAGTGCGCCACCGACTAAAGGTCTATGCGGATCATGTTCCAAACATTTTAAGGGGGGCATTCTGTGCCGTAACTGTTGCAAGTTCTTCCATGCGAGATGCCTCAGAGCTAAACTTAGTCAGGCCAAGTTATTAAACAAACCAGACTCGCTATGGTTCTGTGTGGAATGCACATCGATCCCACTGATAAAAAGCGTGCTCCTATAATCTCAGAAGTATGACCAGCTACTAGACAAGTTTGAGGAAATGGTCGCCACCAAAATCACTACGGTTGGGGTAAGCATGGCGGACTGTGTAACACAATCATCCCCATTGATTGCTGCTTCTAACCCGGGAAGAGCTGTTAATAACACCGTAAGCAACATGACACCAAGAGTCCAGAACATCAACAGCTGTCCCAATACCACACGTAACTCACACTTGACTAAAGCGGTTCCCGGTTCGATCGGAGTAACTACACGTAAGGCTACTTCCAAACTCCCGACGGAGTGTTTAGGAAAAGAGCAAGCCGGTAAGAGCGAAAGTAGGGTTACGGTTGCCTTCAAGAAGAGCCGTCATTTAAAATTAACATCACCCCCAACTTGATCTGAAACTGAGGAGCGTAGCGGAGTTTTCCTAGTGCAAGCACCACCGGTTTCCTGCGGTACATCTCCGAGTACTTCAATCACTAACCGCGACATGTCGAAAGGTGTAAAGAAACAATTACCTGTACTGAGCATACTGTGCTCCAATATCCCAGAACCAAAATCGACATCGATAAGAGGCAGGCAGTTGGATGACCTCAACCAGTGGGACATTATTAGTAATCTAATCGGAGTTGTACTGAAACCTGTACACGTAGTGCATATTACACGACACCCCAACTCCAAACATTTCGGTAAGCCAAGACTTCTGCGCGTTGTGCTGAACTCCATCACTGAAGTAGAATCAGTACTACTGTCTGCAGGTATTCTCAGAAATGAATGCTGCGCCGTCCGTATCTTTCCAGACATCCCATGGGGCCAAAGCTGTCGAGTTAACCACACCTCAGAGGACTACCGGAAGGAAAATTCAACCGGAAATATCTTCCTTCCGAAATTCGGTTATAGGTCGCAAACAATTTGTACAGCTCAAATATTAAAGCAACTGATGCAGCAAGCACACCGAGGAATGTACAAAAGCGTAACTTGACTGATGCTTTAATTGACTCTGACGTAGGTCTAAACGAAGCTTGGGACGCACCTTGGCCGAATCAAGATGCAAACGAGGTATCATTGACCCATCAAAAAAACGAGCAACTGCCGACCTCCCATCGGTCGGCATTCTCCCACACTTGACAGCTTCACCTCTCTGCGGGCTCCTCGAGACCGAGAAACTGTCCTGCTTGTATACAAATGCTCAGGGTCTTTCTAACAAACTGACTGAACTGAAAGATCGCCAAGCTTCCGGCTCGTATGACGTCATTGGTATCACCGAGACATAGTTGCACATGGGAATGACGGACGCTGAAGTTTCGCTACCGGGCATGTCGCTGATCCGGAACGATAAGCTAACAAAAGGAGGAGGGGTAATCCTGTATTACCGAAACGACTTACAGTGCGAAGCCGTGGAGGATTCAGACTCGCAGTTCGCCGACTCTCTTTGGTGCCGGTTGCAGTTAAATAGTAGGGACGCTTGCCTTATTGTCATGGTGTACCGCGCTCCTAACTCAGCACCCGAAACCGACTACCGCCTTGCGGCTGCTTTAAGATGCAGTTTACAACAAAAGTACACTCACACTCTTATCATGGGTGATTTCAACGTACATTGTTTAGAAGCCCCTGTCACGATCGGAGAACAATTCAAAACCGATCTACAAGATCTAGTAACTACTGTTCCTCTTTAAAACCACATCAATTTGCCCACTCGGTTCGGAACTGGGAACAGGCCATCTGTGCTAGATCTCGTGCTTACCAACGAGGAGCATATGATTGATGTGTTGGTTTTAGACTGCCGTTGGGTCACAGTGATCAAGCAGTCATCAGTTACAACTTCGTTTGCTATGCAGAATATCTGAATGGTAACGATGCGACTGTGCGAACCATCACAAGGTACGACCGACTTGCCCAGCTAGTCAGCGCCACAACATGGTCTTTCCTCGAAGTAGAACCCCCAGAAGTCGCCTGTCTCGAGTTCGTCAACACATTCAGTCAGTTGATTGCAGAGGCTTCAGAGATAAAAGCTTGCAATAAGTACACATCATTTTCTTTCGTTAGGAGCAGAACTCGAATATGGATGACGGTGCGCAACGCAGCATGACGAGTGTACAGAGAAGATCCAGCACCAGAAACTTGAGACAACTAAGTAGCCCAACGTAATCACTGCACTCAAATGTTAAGAGAAGACAAAGCCGCCTATCAGCAGAGCATCGCAAAAACCTTCGGAGCTAACCACAAACGGTTGTACAAGCACGCTAATAGCCTACGAAATGTGAGGCAAGGATTTTCTCTAATCAGGACGGCTGACGGCCCAACAAGAACGGCTGTGGAAGCAGCAAACGCGCTGCAGATGCAATACGCCCCCAAGTTTCGAAGAGTCTTGCCATCAAGCGATCTACCAAGCTTTGTCTTCTGCTCACCAAGACTAACCCACATCCCTTTTACCGCAGAGGCTGTGCTGCAAATGCTGACTTCTCTACGCAAACACAGCTCGCCGGGTGTCGACACCATTAGTCTAGAGGCATTGAGAGCAGCAGCAAGCCAACTGGCAGGATCAGCTCAGTTTTTCCAGCACGGCTTAGACCAGAACCAATCTCCTGCCACGTGGAAGTTTGGAATATTAACTCCGATTCAGAAAGGTGGAAGCAGTACTGATCCCTCCAACTACCGCTGAGTATCCCTTCTTCCTATACTCTCCAAGGTCATGGAATCCATAGTTGCCGATGCACTGGTGTGCTATCTGGAAAACTGCAACCTCATGACTCCTGAACAGCACGGTTTCCGTCGAGAGCGGTCATGTACAACTAATTTACTAATTGCACGCAGTAGTTGGACCGAGGCAGCCGACGCTGAAGAAGGTGGTGATGTGATCTACCTGGATTTTTTCAAGGCTTTCGATCGTCTAGACCATCGGATACTACTGTCCAAGCTGCAGCATTACGGGATCGGCGACCCTCTTTTAAGCTGGATCGCCAACTTTCTACATCAACGGCAATTAGTTGTCAGTGTTCGGAGCTCTTTATCGGATCCCATACACTTTGAGTGTGGTGTGCCGCAAGGCTCAGTTCTAGGTCCACTTTTGTTTCTGATGTTTATTAATGATCTTGCACAGGTAATCGCTTCAAACTTCCTAATGTTTGCCGACGATATCAACATCTGGCGCAGGATCCAGGCGAACACCGACCAACATGTGCTTCAGAGTGTTTTAGATACGTTGTATCAATGGTCGACCCAAAACTGATTGCATTTCAACGTCAGTGAATGCAAGGTGCTTTCCAACCGACATCAGAGCAGCTACTCATACCGACTCGGAACAGATGTACTGCAACAATCAACTCTCGAACGTGACTTGCGTGTCCTGGTTCAAGATGACTTGGGTTGCTCCAGGCAATTCGAAAAGGCCTCGAAGATCGGAAACCAACACGTGGGGCTGTTGAAGCGGGCGTTTTGGCAAATAAACGGCTCCAAATTTCGACAAATGCTCAGTGTGTGTTCGCCCCCATGTCGAATATGCAATTCAAGCCTGGCATCCATGGCTGTAACACGACCTTAATGCACTGGAGCAGCCACAACGCCGGGCATCTAAGAATGTAATTGGAATGCGCAATCATTCCTACCAGGAGATGTTGCAACGACTGGGATTGTTCAGTGAAAGCTATCGCAGACTACGTGGCGACCTGATTATGTCATACTTGATACTTTGAAACCCACAAGATATGTGCCGCCCTTCACTGCAACTCAGCAGCAATACAAACCTGAGGGGCCACTCATTAAAACTCACAGAACAATACAGTCGTCTGGAGTGCCGCAGAAATTTCGGTTCCATTCATGTCTGTCACCAGTGGAATGCTCTCCCAGAATCGGTCGTCTCTGCACCGACACTAACAGTAGTTAAAAGACGGCTGGACGATGCACTCATCCACTTACACTTTGTTACTTAACACTACGTCTCCATCCTACACCTGCAGTTTACCATGGAATTATTTGTTGTTAACTGTAGGTGCTGTGGATCTAAGAGGATCGCAAGACTACAACGAAGCAAACGATAAGTCCTTATTTTCATATTTAAAGTATTTACTATTTTACTATTTTTATTATCATTATTGTTATATTGATATTCCACCAACTATCCAACGGGACTTGTAAAGCAAAGCTTCTTAACCCGTATAAATTTATTGTTCATTGTTCATTGTTCTTCAAGGGGTTCCTGAAACTGAAGCATGTGATGAGCATGAAATGATAACCCACGATAAAGAACAGTGGTGTTACATTCGTGAAACACTCCGCTTGGATGATGTGTTAGAGAAATCCGTGTCATGACTGCGTACCTCACCGAACTACAAAGAAGTGGTCCGAGAGTGTTGAAGGCGGTCCTTCAGTCAAAACATATATTAGCACGGATGCTAAAAAGCTGGTACATGTTCCGTTGCAGGCTACCATCTGAGGTTGGGCTGAAGACAATCAGTGATATGCATCCTAGAGATGATATGTTAAAGAACTAAAGGCGTTAGAATCTATGAAAGAACAATGCACCAGTAGTGCGCCGAATGAGCCCATACAACCTGTAGAAGATGATACTGACCAGACACCTTACACTGTACGTCGAAGATTAGATACGGATGAATAAGACTTTAAACCCTTCACCAAGTACACATCGAAAAAGCGATTAGTCGCTGGCCACTCACTGGTCGGCGAAACTTCACGTATGAGTTGCAGTACCTCCGAAACATTGCTTAAACCTGAGAAACTTTCATGTATGTAAGCTAACGTCCAAGAGCTCCTCAGTAAAATTAACGAACTTCGACTACGTCAGGTTGCAAATGCTTGGGACCTAATTTATATTACCGAAACTTGGTTACACCAAGTGGTGACTGATGCTGAGGTTGAGATAGCCGGAATATCAATCATACGGAACGACCGACCCAGCAGAGGAGTTGGGGTCCTACTCTACTACAGCACTGATCTACAATGTGCAATAGCTGATGATCTGGAAACACACGTTACCGACTCACTCTGGTGCCGTCTCCGACTATGACACAACGACGCATGTCTCGTAGCTATCGTTTACCGCTCCCCATGTCCATTCCGGAAATGGATTCCCTCTTGATTCTTGGCCTGAACAGAGTAACACGCACTAGGTACAGCCACATTCTCATCTTCGGAGGTTTCGGCATCGCCCAGTGAGCAGTTCAAAGCAGACTTGCATGAACTTATCGCTAATATTCCCTTGTACAATCATGTCACCATGCCCACTAGATTCAGCACAGCAAACAAACCGTCCATATTGGACCTTGTGCTCACGAATGAAGAGCTCATGGTTGACAAGTTATTGATGGATAATCCATTTGGTTTCAGTGACCATGTAATAATAACGTTTAACTATGGGTTTTATGCAGAGTATCCATCTGAACACTCGGAACTAACTCATACAATCACACGCTACCACGTATTGAGGGAACTCGTCGACGCAGCTGCTTGGGACTTCTCAAACAACGGTCCCCTTGACAACGTTTGGGTAGAGTTCATTGAGCGACTCAGCAACATCGTCAACAGAGCATCAGAGACAAAGCCACTTCGTCCCGCAAAAATGTCTTTGGTTCTAAGGAGCAAGCCTCGAAAATGCCTGGCGTTAAGGGATGCAGCATGGCGTACTTACAAGATTAACCCCGACTCAGAGACTTGGGGCAATTTCATGATCCATCGCAACCATTGCACTGCACTTGTCCGTGAGGACAAAGTAACTTATAAACAGTACCTAGCCAAAAAATTCATGGCAAAATAACTACTTTATAGGCATGTCAATAAGCTTCGTAAAGTGAAGCATAGAATCCCTACACTTTTCACGACAGGCGGTAGAGTACAAAGTGCCGAAGAAGTAGCTAATGCCCTGCGGCTACAATACGCTCCAATTTTTGAACTCGCAACCTCGACTTGTCCCATAATATCATGCACATTACCGACACCATTGCTTACAAATATAGTTTTCAACCCATCAATTGTTTCAAGGTATTTACTCTCACTGCGTGAGCATAGTTCTTTGGGAGCAGACAACATCCGCCCGAAGGCTGTAGCCAACAAGCTAGCTGAACAACTGTCACAGTTCTTCCAAAGATGCTTCGATGAACAACAAGTCCCCACTATGTGGAAGTGTGGCATTATTACCCCTATTTTTAAAGGCGGTAGCCGTTCAGATCCTGCGAACTATCGTCCAGTGACTCTGCTCCCTGTGCTCGCGAAGGTGATGGAAGCAGTCGTCGCTGAGGCTTTAATGGATTACCTGGAAAAACGCAACATCTTGGTACCGGAGCAGCATGGCTTCCGTCAACACCTGTCATGCACTACCAACCTACTGATTGCACGAGGTAGTTGGACGGAAGTGGCCGATGATGGGGTCGGAGTCCACATCATCTATCTGGACTTCTCCAAAGTTTTCGACCACTTGACCACCGCATCCTACTTCAACGGCTACAGAGCTACGGAATCGGAGATCCTGTACTTGGTTGGATTGGCAGCTTCCTCCACAAACGGAAGTTTCAAGTACATGTTAGGGGATCACTCTCTAACCTAATTGAGGCGGAATGTGGTGTTCCACAAAGCTCAGTGCTGGGACCGCTTTTATTCCTGGTGTTTATCAACGACCTGGCATTAGTTTTCTCCTCAAATTTCCTGCTTTTCGCCGATGAGGTCAAGATATGGCGGGCGATTAGTAACAAGCCAGATCAGGATCTGTTCCAACATGACCTAGATTGCATTTATGAATGGTCAAAGAGGAACATGCTTTAATTGAACATAGCTAAGTGCAAGGTGATACATCTGCGTCGCCAGCTGGTAAGTGCTTACAAGCTTGGAGACCACAACTTGGAGAAGGTTACTCAGGAGCTTGACCTGGATGTATTGGTACAGAAAGATCTTGGGTGTTCAAAGAAAGCAGAGAAGGCGACGAGTGCCGGCAATCAACACCTCGGCCTTCTTCGCAGATCCTTCAGTCGGTTTGAACTCTCAATATTTCCACAAATGCTTTACACCTATGTGCCACCGCAAGTGGAACATGCTATTCAGGCGTGGCAGCCGTGGCAGAAACAGGATCTCGTTGCTCTTGAGACTCCTCAACGAAGACCAACCAAGAACGTCAGAAGTCCCTTTCGTCTGCCCTATCAGTTTAGACCGAAATCTCTATGAAAGTACAGCAGTCGATATCGACTTTTGCGGGGGGATCTCATAATGGTTTACCAAATTCTGAAGAATCCAAACCACATCTGCCGTCCGTTGCTGGAATTGAACCGCAACACCAAATTAAGAGGTCACCATCTGAAACTGACATTTCAGTATAGCCGACTTGAATGCCGTAGAAATTTCTTTTCGCTCCGCCTGTGTCAGCCTTGAAACGCCCTCCCTAATTATGTCGTCTGTTTCCAATCTGGCGATATTAAAAAACGTGTTGATGATGCGTTGTCTCACTTACATTTCAATTTATGACTTGTTAGCCAGGGGCTACAAAACGCAATCAACCAGTGTTTTGCCAAACGCCTAACCAATGGATTTATGGATTTATACGTTTAATACGCGAACATATCCGCTATTCTATGTAAGTATATGGTGAGTCCACCACAACGCTTTTCACTTTATTATGCAATTGATTTTTGCAATAATTTCTATCCTACAGGACTTGTTAAGCAATGCTTTTTTACCCGTAATAAACCACTGTTCTATTGTTGTTCCACACACACAGCCGATGGCAACAGGCATTTTAACTCGAATGGAATAAAATACACACCCTAAATCTATGTACTTAGTTGCACACGTTCGTAGTTCAATGCATGGTATAGTTCTAAAATTTGAGCACCAAAACCTAATCGTATTGCCGTTGAGTTGTGATTAAACTTATCTGCCCATACGAATCCTACCAATAAATTAGATTCCATGGTTTTGCAGACAACTTTAAATTTAGTTCAAAGGATTTTACAAGCTGTCATTTCTAATCACATGCTTGATCTCGGCAATAAAGTTAGTTTCATTGATTTGACATATTGTGTTACCCAGTAGCACAGGTACCAGAAAACGTCTTGTTTTGCAATGATTTACAACTTCACTCGTCACCTCTTTAACAAATCGCTTAGATAGGAGGTAGCGCAGGAAAGGAACCCTATGTTCGCGTGTCGTAATCAAAACAAACCACACTAACTAAACATCAGCCTAATGCAAGTCGATGATATCCTTGATTTTGCTTTGGTGTGGAGTGGCGTTTCTCGCGCACTACACGCAATCATGACTAGGATGGCGACTTGAGGGTAGACAGTCTTTGAGAGTCTGTCACGAAAACAGATTTAAATTTGATGTGGGCTCCGCAAATCATCGAAAATGTCCACATTGCTTATATAAGTGTTATTTCCTTAGGCTAACCGTAAAACAACCAGCGTATATGTAACCTTATAAAGGTATCCTCTGTGGATATACAATTGATAAACCAGAAAAATACCATTGTACTTTTAATAACGGACTCAGTGAAAGAAAAGTGCAATTAATAAGTCTTTCCATAAATTTATTTCATAAAACGGGTAGGAGTCAACCTGAACTTTTAATGAAATGAGCAAAATTACGACTTATCAAAACCCTAATTAACCCCTATTTGTTGTGTTAAATGCAATGGTAATCACCATTCGTGTAATTGCTTGTACTTTAACGAAATCACCTGCTTCCTATTTGGCGGTATTTTTACTCAAATGTGCAGCAAACTTAGAGTTTGGAGGTCCCTTGTATTTGGTTTCAGCAAGGAGTTTAATTAGATCCAATTTATCGGAGGGACAGAACCGTTTAACACTTGTTTATACATATCACTTCCATTCTTAGTAAAAATGGTGCTTTATCCATGCGTATAGCTCCCCGCGTGTTGCTCTGACGTGAAGCAAATCTTATGCTCATTTTATAGGCGAAGGCATATATATCGGTCCTATATATGCCCCCGATAATTACTGAAAATTAACCGAATTAGTAACAATGTTGCAAAGCTGCACGAAGAAATTGCTGTTAATATAGGTAACGAGGCTTTTACGCCCGGTTGAAAACGCAACCACCTCATGTGAGGAAACTAATGGAGTGGTAATTACAAGCGTTAAATCAAAAGATTAAAAGATGAGGCCTGACGATATAATGTGCAAAATTTACGGTGTTAACAAACTAGCTAGAACCGCATTAAAGAGAATGCGATAGCAATTAATAGTAACACCAAACAGCCGAAAAGGCGAGAATGGGGCCACACTAATAGCACCGGTTTGTTGGTCCAAGTTTGATCAAGGCAATGCTGTTCGTTGAATGGCTGGGGCAACCAAGATTCGATCAATGCAGTTAATGTTAGCACTCGACGGAAGACGACCGAACAGCTTCCTGCCAAGGACACCTGGTTTGGGAATTAGTGCCGAACCCCTAGTAGAGGCATTATGTCGCATTTATTTAAGGATTTGTTCGCCATCAAGCACTATTTTGCCGACGGGACTTACCTTTCGATAAGTTTGCAAACAAGCAATAAATCTATGATTACACAAACTGATCAAGGATGGTTTTCGATACCATACAGGCACATTGAACTTCAAGCCACATTACTTTTGCAAAGATATTTGGACAAAATCCGAGCGGTAAACATCGAGATACATAATGAACTATGTGTCTAGACATATTCATTAAAAGACATTGGGTAGGTAGTTGCGAATAACAGTGCCCCACGGCCGGTTAGCATGAGAGGAAACAGACGCATTCTAAGTCACATGAGAGGCACGCGATGCGTAAGTACTTTACGCTCTGTGGTGCGCTGACTCATCCGTGTCAAAAAAGGTTTGAAACATGTGCACCAGAATCCCACGTAGTGATGGCAGGACAGCAGACCGTTCTGTTTCAGAAATACGAGTTAACATTGGGCTGTCAGAAAGAACGTACAACCCAACACGAATAACAACCATTAACTCTCAGGCAGTGTTAGTATACGGGATACTCGTATGGAACGCGTAGATGCCTCACAGCATCCTCGTCAACTACAGTTAGACACTATGCTGAGAGGTAAATTCGACAAGCGGCAGAAAAAGCTGAATCATTTAAGATTCCCTGTATTGCAACGCAAAACCAAAACAAAGATGCATTATCTTAAAAAACCGAAACCAGCACATAAGGTAAGCTCACTTGATCTCGTAAAACAATTTTGGAAATAAGCATCCAAAAATGCGGCACTGCTTAATGTAACTATGAAAGTTTACTTAGGCACCACCGGTGAACAGGTGGCAAATGGGAATTAATTAAAACCGATGAGAGCGTGTATAATTTGTATTTTTTAGGTAGTAAAATTAAAGCTATGGTATTTGGGTCAAAACAAAACTATCGGGCAAATTAGGGAGACTTGCAGTATAGGTTTGAATACACCTATCTTAAAAACCTTCGGAAATTCCTGGCAAAATCATCAACATATTGGGAATGGTTGACACTATAGATCTTGTGTAATTGCAAAGTAATGTAACTTGAGCAGTTTCATTCTGCGAACTAGCATGAAGAGTCAAATCCATGACCCCCAGATTAGTGGCGATAGACGCAAGGGAATTTTTATTAACAATGATTGATGAAACCTAAGAGACTTTATAATTCCTTAATAACTCGTGCTTGTATAGTGACCTTTGACCTCCCTTCCTAACAAATCTTCCGCTGTAGCCTCAGTTGGTGATCAGACTCAACGTACATTCCACCAGCGCAACAGCTTTTTACTGCGGAGCGTCAAGTCGATCGGTGTTGCGATATTAAACACTTACGTCAATAGTCTATTGCTAGCCTTGCTCTATTCAATCTAGAAGTGGTTGTCGATGGAATATCCGTATGCCAACCGTAAGAGACAAATGGCATGGACGATT